>OZ026530.1:44880747-44895823 GCA_964019695.1 Loripinus fragilis | reverse complement strand
TGGGGGGTCTTTTTGTAGGAATGAGTTTGTGTCATTTCTAGTTTTCAAACCACATTAACGAGGAAGAGCTGGTTGCTTTGCTTTCATTGATCTTCGGATGTCTAGTTACTGTTCTGTGGTTGTTTCTCACAGTGTTGTGGTTGGGGTGCAGTGTGAGATTGTGGTGTTTCCTGATCGTGTTTTTAGTTTTACCGTTCTGAGACGGCGCTAAAGATATATTTGTAAAGAATCAAACACATAAGCATGTAGCTTAGTGGTAGAGTGCACTAGTGACGTGTTTTGTTCAATATATAAATAAACTACAAATTAATTGTAAAGTGTTTGCTACATCATTGGATTCGTGTGGTGTTATTTAAATCATTTTTTATTAGTTTTATCATAATTAATTATACATTTATGTATGATCTGATATCTGATCAAAAAATCAAGAAACACTCATTTTACATGTATATTTTATATTTATCAATGATAATATAGTATTTGTTACTTCCCTTGTATACCAGAAACAACCAGTAGCTTTAGGAAAAGAGTGCGATATTGTTTATGTAGAAATAGCTACGTCACGCGGCTCTTCAACAGGACATGTTCTGTTTGATCAGATATAAACAATCTTCAGGGACTAGTGTAGAACCTGATTAGAACGCGGCATCTGTTCTAGCTCTGCAATTTTTGATGATGTCCCATAAAAAGCTAGGACGCTAAACTTAAAGGATTAATTCAACACATTATTTAGCGATGACTATGATGGACAATTCCAGACCATCTTAGAAATTTAGCACATAAAGAGATAAACTATATGTGGACTCGTCGCGAGAAAACCTGTCTTTGGGGTTTCCAACAAAGCGAGTTTCAAACCATTCTCATCAGCTACAGAGACTAGCTAGAAAATAGAAATTTCACCTGTAGCAAGTTTACACGTTTTGACACGTTTCAAAAAGCGAATAACAAAGGTGCTGATCAGACTGCGCGGATGCGCAGGCTGGTCTGCGCCTGTGTTGTTCGCAAACCCCCGAAGACAGGTTTTCTCGCGTCGTGGCCCATGTGATTTCGAACAATGTGGCATTTTGACAAGTATAGACTCAGACGAGACTGTGCAGCTTCCTTTTAGCTTAGAAACTCAAAATGGTGTTCGGTTAGTAGATTAACACCCATAGCATATTTAGGCGACAAGCAAAGGCTCTGATCAGACTGCGCGTATGCGCAGGCCGATCTGAGCCTTTGCTGGTGGCACATACCACATTGTTGGAAATCTCGTGCAGCAGCTCAATTATTTTTTTTCTTAGAAATATTTAAGTATCGTATAGGCGTGGCATTATCTTTCAAAAGTGCATGATATAGAGTTTGGCGATTAAAGCTATATTATACTCATAAGCATAATCGAAACCAGTCTGAAGACACTCGCTGGATAAGCAGGCTCGTCTGGGTTCTGTCTAGGTCGGTGTTAGATACGAGCCAAATTCGACTAAAAACTGATTTAAAATCTCAGTGTCTCTGAAAAATCCCTAGACATGGCTCAAACCAGTCAGCAAACTAGAAAATTGAATTTCTGCTAGAAGCAGGTCTGTTGATTTCATTCCAAAGGCGAATGACAATGGCGCAGATAAGACTTTGCGGATGTAAATATTCTTGCAACATGGCTGAAATTTTGAGAAGATAAGTTATCGTATCTACATTGACTTATTTATCTCTGAACCTTTGCTTGTCGCATGTAAGTTTATACAGATGTGTAGCGTAAATGCGTTCACATTTGATCAAAAATTGCTGGTTATCTTAGTTTTAATGGTTTTTGATATGCTTACAAAACGTGTGCATTGGCATTGTCAAAACAATTAGTGTTTACCTACCCTAAATCTAATTTAGGACAGGAATTGAGTTTGTACGCACCATCCCTTCTACGTTTATAACCTATTAAGGACATATGCTACTAAATACTTCTCACATTGCAATCCGTTCAATACTTTGCGTACAGTTTGTTTTGTACATGGACTGTCAATTTATGAAATAAAAAGAATACGATACCATACCATGCTCATTCTTTTTTTTAAATCACATGAAAGTTTCGAGAATTTATTGAAAGAATAACCTTAGTCCTAAATATTAAGTAAAAATAGTTGTTAAATTCATCCAGCTTCTTTATTTTAATTTTAATTATTGCTCATGACCTTAAGCGTTTCAGATAAGTATGCATTGGTCTGACTGTAATTAAACTGAAATATCCATTATCCAATATTGAAATGAATTTAGTTGACTGGAATATTGGTAAATGTGTATCTGTTTAATGTCAATTGTTGTAAAATGTCAGCTCCCAGATGCTTAGTTAAACGCAATAAATATTGCTATAATTACCATAGCAGATGAATATTTGATCTGTGAAAATGAAATCCGTACATAATGAAAAAATATATATTTGATTAAATTTAAATATTGGAGATCACGAACGTACACTTCAGATCGAATTTGGCCAGGAATTGATTTGGTACAATCCCTTTCTAGACCCCATTTGAAAGTTGATATAAATATTCTTGTATCTTGCTCATAATGGGTTCGAACCGCAGTGCAAAATCTGGGGACTTCACGCATTTGGTATTGGCTTATCTTATCGCTCTGAGGCGGCTCTTAATATATCACGGTACACGTCAAAACATAAGCATGTAGCTCAATAGTATAGTGTTAGTAAATTACGTGTTCTACAATCAATAATTTTTTGTGGCCGTGTTCCTTGGCTGTACCAGTACTGGCCGGGTGGGTGTATGCTTTTTGTGGTTCTGTGTCCAGGAACTCCCGAAGGCTCAACCGGCAGTGGTTCTGGTTTTAAAGCGTCTCAGAAGACGGGGCAACGGCTTAAAGTCTCATCCGACAGACTGGGAGAAGCCGGGAATCGAACCTGCGACCCCTGGTTTACAAGGCATAGCGCTTATCCACTACAATCAATATATAAACTACAAATTAATTGTTAAGTGTTTGCTACTGACCATTGCAACGTATACCATTGAAACATTAGTTATAGAAGGTTAAGGCCAGATCCGAGTCTAAGTACATCCAATCCATCCATTCCTGCAAAAACATGGCATGACGCGTCAACGCATTGCATTGGTGTGACTAGGCCTTAAGGGCATCAAAGCATTATAGACCCGGGATTTCGGCAAACAATGGCATAAAAGTTAACCTAAATGAATCGCTATAATCATGTGTAAATATTACAACAACATGTATGCTTCAACTAATTATTTTGAGTCTGCATGTAGGTGACTGAAACTCTGACGGTGGGTCAGGCCTCAGACTCAATGGCGGCCCTGACGTAAAGTTTTAATCCTTTGATTGATGCCTGATGCTTGTCTTTAGCTGGGCTTACCACAGCTCAACTTGAGGTTTTCTGTAGCTCTGACTATCTGTGAGTTTTGAGCCATTTCCTTTGTTCCATCAATGTTTGCTAATTTGATAAGATTGTTTCTCTTTGATGGTGCATTGCATTCGTTTCCTAACTAGACTCCTTGCAAACTAAACATCTTTTGGTATTTTAACAACAACAGAATTGAAGCGAAGATTTGGCGCCACTAAAACGCATTTAATGCCCCCCCCCCCCGGTAGCCTAGGCTACTGTCCATTCTAAGTTTTAAGGTAGTTATGTTGTTGTTGATCTATTGTTTTATGTACCTCCCTTTGTTTGTGGGGGCTCTTTTTGTACGAATTAGTTTGTGTCATTTGTAGTTTTGAAACCATATTGACAAGAAAGAGCTTGTTGCTTGCTCTTCGGTGTCTAGTTACAGTTCACGGTGCCGTGGGTTGGGGTGCAGTGTGAGATCATACTTCTGTTCTATGTTTTACCGCTCTAAGACGGCTCTAAATATATATTTGTAAAGAATCAAACACATAAGCATGTAGCTTAGTGGTAGAGTGCACTAGTGACGCTTTCGTTCATTAAATATATAAACTACAAAGTAATTGTTAAGTGTTTGCTACATCATTTGATTCGTGTGGTGTTTTTTAAATCATTTTCAATTAGTTTTATCGTATATAGCTATACATGTATGTAGGATCTGATATCTGATTAAAAAAACCCAAGAAACATTCTTTTTTACATGTATATTTTATATTTATCAATGATAATATAGTATTTGTTACTTCCCTTGTATACCAGAAACAACCAGTAGCTTTAAGAAAAGAGTGCGATATTGTTTATGTAGAAATAGCTATGTCACGCGGCTCTTCATTAGGTCCCACTGTAGTCATACCACTACGGCAATTTGGGTCTCGTCACCCACTCAGGTGTTGTAGTTAAATTACCATAAAATAAAGGCTGACAAAAATGAGAACCTTCGAATATGTTTGCTTTGAGATTGCATCGTCTAGTTAACAACCTCTGTGTTGTTTTGCCAAAACGGAGATAAAATCAGATATTAAATGTGTTTTTTCATAGTTATTTTCAAAAACTGTCAATTACGGTTTAATCATAATTCTACGGTTTCGTCATTGATTAATTGTCCACGACGACAAAACCGTAATTAGTTATTTCAGGCCTAGACATCAAACGTTAAGGTTTTCATATAACTCTATTATTGCTAAAAGATACAATGTGAATTTGATGTACAAAAATTAATCGGAACCCAAGCGTTTTGGGGCGTTTATCTGTGATTAAATGAAGAAATTGAACATGATGAGAAAGTTACCTTAACACCGGAATAAGTGACGAGACCCAAATTGCCTTAGTGGTATGACTACAATTGGACCTGTTCTGTATGCTAAGATATAAACAATCTTCAGGGACTAGTGAAGGGCCTGATCAGAATGCCGCATCTGGTTTGGTTCTGCACTGTTTACTGATGTCCCATAAAAAGGACGCTAGACTAAAAGGAATAAATTCAACACATTATTTAGCGATGACTATGATTGACCATTCCAGATCATCACACTGGTAAATGTATATGTCAATTTGCTGGTATTTACGCATATTGCCGGTACTTCATAGACCGGAAGTGGTAGATATAAGTGCAAATACTTTATAGAAAAACATGGCATCTACCTAAAGGACTATAGAATTAGATCAGTTTTAAGTATTTAGTATGTGCATGGCGATAAATGTAAGCATTTAGGAATAGATTCGAGTACCGATCATACAGATCGGTACTCGAATCTATTCCTAAATGCATACATAAATCGCAATGTGCATGCCAAATACATAAAAATGGTCCAATTCTATAGTCCTTTAGGCATATGGCATGTTTTTTCTATATATGATTTAATACCAATATCTACCACTTCCGGTCTATGAAGTACCGGCAATATGCGTAAATACCAGCAAATCGACATATACATTTACCAGTGTGATCATCTTAGAAATTCAGCACATAAATAGATAAACTACATGTGATTTCCAACAATGTGGCATTTTGACAAGTGTAGACTCAGACGAGACGGTGCAGCTTCCTTTTAGCTTAGAAACTCCATAATGGTGTTCGGTCAGTAGATTAACACCAATAGCATGTTCAGGCGACAAGCAAAGGCTCCGATCAGACTGCGCGTATGCGCAGGCTGGTCTGAGTCTTTGCTGGTCGCACATACCACATTGTTGAAAATCTCGTGTAGCGGCTCATTTTTTTTCTTAGAAATATTTAAGTATCGTATAGGCGTGGAATCATCTATACGGAGTTGGACGATTGAAGCTATATTATACTCATAAGCATATTAAATCCAAACTATTCTGAAGACACTCGGTGGATAAGCAGGCTCGTCTGTGTCCTGTCTAGGACGCTGTTAGATACGAGCCAATTCGACTAAAAACTTATTTAAAATCTCAGTGTCTCTGGAAAACCCCCAGACATGACTCAAACCAATCAGCTAGCTAGAAAATTGAATTTCTGCTTGAAGCAGGTCTAGTTGTTTTTCATTCCAAAGGCGAATTGCAAAGGCGCAGATAAGACTTTGTACATGTTCTCGCATCTTGTCATACCAAGGGTTGCGATTGAGTAGGTCATAAGACGAAAATAGTAACAATTAATATGGGCGCACGAATCGAACTATAGTCCCTACTATAGTAACTAAAGTTTGATTCGAACAACTATAGTCGCTACTAGGGTGACTTCACGTACCTACTAGAGATGGTCGGAGCACCATTACTCTGGTAGATAGGCCGGTTTCCTACTCTAGACGTATCTAGCATGATGGGTTCAAGATCTAGCACGATGGGTTCAAGATCGGTCAGTAGCCTCAAAATGATATGTTTTTGTAAAATAAACCTAGCTGAGCATAATTTTTGGTCCCACTTATTCGTAATTGATTATTATAGTCCAGGCGCTGATTTCTGTATAGGCCTTAGTTTTTGACTTGGCACAACTTACCTGCCAGAAAAGATTTGCCTGCAGATATGCAACCCTGGGGTCTTCTGCAATACTCCTAGGTACGTCGTACAGTTAAATTGTGGTAGCAATTTTGCTGTAGGGCGTCATCTTTCAACGTACCCTACGCTAAATGAGGCTTAGGTAAATTGAGGGGAAAACACGCCTCACGTTCAACCATTGCTTCCTATTCAGAAGATTTCCCTTTAAATTTATGCATAACATGTATGCAATGACAAACGACAGTAAAGCAATATAATTTTTTTGGTATATATGGTATATTAGACGTGAAAATTTCCAACGGAAGAGGTGATTTACCCCACCCCCTTGAATACAATGTATCCAAATTCAAAAAGAAATGAAATCTTCCCCATTTCTTAATTTATCAAGTAAAATAGCATATTAATAATCATATTTAAACAATATACTTGTAGTATGTTGTCCTGTTTTACATAAGTTGCAAATCAAAGAAAGAACATACCACCTGAAACGACAATTCAGGAATGCGTGTATTACACCATTTTCAGTGTACTTTCTCTGCTGCAATATATTGTATCTGTGACTTATGCTACATTCTTATATAGGACATGAAGATAGCCTTAAAAGCATTAAATAAGATGCAGCAAACAACCAGTATTTTTTTTAACCATTATACAACATGATATTACAGTTATATACGTTACTTACTTTCAAATGCATTACTATTTAATGCAGTAATATCGTAAGATCATGGGCTACCAACCGCCCTCCACAAAATGAGGTTTGTAGGCTGTAAATTTCTAAAACCAAATTTTATGAGTCACATAATGAAGTGCGTAAGCTTTTCAGTGATAAGGCGTTACCCTGAAATAGCCAAATTCACTCTGTTGCCCTAAATAATAGGAATTCCTATAGTGTTAATATCCAGTTATTTCTTATTATTACGTATCCATTTTAACTTTTTTTAAACGAAAATTACTAGCAATATGATTTTTAACTAAAATTGGCATCAGCTACTACAGGTATATATGTTACTTTCAGCTAAATACAATACTTAATGAAATGACAGCACTATATCACCAATTGTGTAAGCCACCAAAATACATGCAATTATAGCTTGTCAGCTATTGACTACAATAACTATATTGATAGCTATGATTTGGGGGAAAACTTACAGTTAATTCCAAATATTACCTTTTTCATTTACAATATTAGTTGAAATCGAGAAATGAAACATTAAAGCAAACGTTACCCTTGCCATCGCAAAAGAATGTTATATTCGTAACGGTTTCTGTCCCTCATATGGCAAACGCCATGCCTATTCATATGGTGTAAGCCACTCTTTATCCAATCATTATCCAGTTCGATGAAGAAACAATACAACTGATGTGAGTAACATATACAACAAAAGAATTTACACATATTAGACTAGCGTTCTTTTTGTGGGACAAATACAAATAGTACAGGCCAAGATCAGACGCCACAGACTGCAAAGTCTGATTGGGTTCTCTACTGTTTGCTTACAGGGTGTTCTATTAAAGTTTGAATAAGAATTTAAAAAAAAACACCCAACAACCCATCAACCCTGAAGACGAAAATGGACTGGTCCATTTGATAAAAGTGGGAAGTTTCATTCGACTTAAAAGGGTTAAGAAGATTGTGACATTTATCGTTGTCTGGTACTGCAATGTTATAGAGCATTGCCACAGGATGTTTTTCCAAGGTTCTTTATGGTTATACAGTTTAGAGGTCAATGCTTATCACTTAGAATAACTCTCTTGCATTGCAAAGATTATATTGTAGCTGTTGCAAAATGAGAAGACTCAAATAAATTATTGGAAAATTTGTTTTGCATTATTTCTATCAATTAGGCTTAGTCTAAAAGTGGAATTTGTTCATATGAAATCATTACGATATTCAGCATGTCAAATCTGGACATAATTATTGATGCAAGAATGGCATCCCATTGATCCTCTTTATGTTCCAAATCTAACTAAATTAATGATAAATAGTAACGTAAATGAAATATCAAATTAGTAGGCACATTTGATTTTAGTTCAGCAATGAAACCTCAGGCGAGCCTGTAAAATATGTCATTAGACACATCAGAGCATTTGCTGCTTGTATATGTAGATGAAGACAAACGCTAGCTCCACTGCATCCGCATGGGGGATTAAACGGTGCATTTGCCCATGTGAGGTAGGTACCAAAATCACATATGGTGGTTTAAATCTTCAATTGAGCATGTATAAATTACATAAGAGAGGTCAGCAATTGTTTGTTTAATGATTTTATGGCAACGAAATTCACACTTTGTGCTACTGTCAAAGATCATATTGAAGATAAGATATTCAAAATTTTGTATATTATATCACATACTATATACACTAATATAGGCACTGCTTTATCAACCTCTAAGATTTATACTAACCTTTAAAAGTAATAGAAGTATGATTTCTATTGGAAGGAAGCATTGCAAATATGCATATCGTGGTGTCAACGCACCACTTTTGTAACAATACAATAAATATTAAGGAGATACCACAGTGTTGCTTGGATCCCACGATAAATACTTTCATGCACCCTTTCTAGGCATTGCATTTAAGTCTTTTATTGATGGCAAAGACTACTGCACAACGCGTTTGTAAGAACACTTGACTCTTTGTATGTCTCTATATATCACTGCCCTCAACATGATTTGTGCTTTTATATAATTTCCTATTTATGTGTAATGCATTTGTTTTCTGTCTGAAGAAGCAAGATATATTTTTTTTAGAAAAAAAATGTTTTGAATTTAATTTTATATCACTTATTCATTCTTATGTTTATGTACATATAGCGCTTTGTTATCAAGAATTATATTTACAAGACTCTTGTAATAATTTGGTCATACCACATTCTGTACAGTGAAAATTGTCATCAGTTATTTAAGCATTGATTGCTAAAACTAAGTAAGATTTTATGACTGCATATTTTAAACGTTTTATTTTCCATCCAATATCTTAAAGAACATTTTAAAGTGTATTTTACATTACTTGAGTGTCGCAATGTCTTATTCAGCCTGACATAACTCTGACAGATAATGTCATATGTGTTAAGACTAGTTTCTTAAGCAGCAATTAACATGTGTTCCTTGGATATGATCATATCACATGAGATCGTTGTCATCCATTATAACTGGTTTTACCCATTTTCAGGGAAATGTTTCTTCAATATAAAACCTCTTCTTATAAAGTGGTATTAGTTTAGCAAATGATCAAATGTACTAACAGCTTCATTTAATAAACCGTAAAAGGTATACTGAAAATAAACTTAAATTTATTTAAAAGCTGAAACAAGTAATGTGTCATCATCTGCATATATGTACAAATGTCAGTATAGAGATTATCCTTATAAGATAACTGATTACAGACACGTATAATGCATAACCTCTGTTGTAATATATATAAATTCTATCCTACCAAATATTAGGTAATTGATTTTGTCTGGAATGTAAGCAAAGAAAAATAGTAGAATTTTATTACCATCTCTCTAAACATTTAATAATTTGTATTTTTTCTATGGGAAATTAACCTAGGTATTAAACAAGGAGCCAACCTATATTATGTTACTGACTTTGTTTGCATAATGTGTACAAAAGTAAACTGGGTACATAAAAATATTTTCAAATGATTGACGAGACTTCATTCAATAAAACTTAGCTGTGTTGTTTTTCTCCTGCAATAAATATAAGAAATTTCTACATCCTTAATATTTTAGCTTTTCCGGGCCCAATCGTATACTGTCTTAGATAATATTTAGGTTACACATAGGACCTTATGATATTTTATATGGTTATATATGTTACTTTGATAAATTTGACAGAAAGGGAATGTATTCTACTACTACTAAAGAGCTGTTTCGTATTTCTTTGTTTATGTGTTTTAAAATCTTTAACTTTGGACAAATCAAAATGATATTTCGTGGAGATGAAAACTTAAAAAAAAACATTCTTTATTGCAAATGTAAATGTTTAGAGATATAGTAACTGAGTTAAAACTGAAAAAATATTTTAGAACAAACTGCTGTCTTGTTATAAATTTAAAACAAAATAGTTTTGAAATTAAATAAATTACCATATGACATACAATATAAGGTATTTAGCAATATATATAGGAAGTCTTAAAGTTTGTAATGTACG
Organism: Loripinus fragilis; assembly: GCA_964019695.1. Classification (NCBI taxonomy): domain Eukaryota; kingdom Metazoa; phylum Mollusca; class Bivalvia; order Lucinida; family Lucinidae; genus Loripinus; species Loripinus fragilis. The sequence continues at coordinate 44,885,332 of OZ026530.1, read as the reverse complement.
ATACATATTGTCATACAAGCATTAAAATATGGAACTTTACACCAGAAACGCAATTAAATATAGCTTTTTACTATCGTGTATCGATAGAATGTTCATTTATGGTTTTAAAAAGTCAGCAGATGGTATTGCATTCTAACTTGCAAAGTGAAATGGTTCTAACTTTATTCACCTTTTTTTTTGGGGGGGGGGTAATCATATTCAACAGCTTATAATTCTAAAAGTATCAATGATAGGAACAAATGTTTGCAGTTTTGAAACAGTCAGGTAATAATCTTTTCCAAACATGGTATGTAAAACGTTTATACCCATTATAGAACTTATAAAATTAAACTTTGACCAAAATTAATGGATTTTATAAGGCGTAATTGAAGATATAACGTAAATGACAGTTACAACATAAAAGTTGTGCTTCTGGATGCAAACAATTTATTTTCACAATTGTTTAGGTCCTTATCGAGGTTTTGGAAGTAAATAACGACCGTATGCGCCATCTGGATACAACCTGAATACCATATCTTTATCAATATCGCCATTTTGTTATTTATAGTTAAAATGGGGCAGGTGTACCAAACGACTCCTCCTGGAAAACTGCTACCACAATTTGACTGTACGACGTGCCTAGAAATGTTGTAGAAGGGTAGTTCTAACTATTTCTGAAGTCAAACCTTTTCTGGCTGGACAATTGTGCCAAGTCAATTTTCAAAAACCTAGCTCCTTGACTATTAGAAAGCGCTGTGCAGTTTATAACATCCTTTTTGTCTACGACGAAGAATTGAAGTGGAGCATACAGGGCTATTATTTTGTTTACTTGCCAACCAACTTAAAGTTCCAACTTCAGTCGTTCGGGTGTAAACGTGCGTGCGCATCTATTACAGAAGAACTATAGTAGGAACTTTAGTTCGATTCGAAGTGCGCCATGATCAATCACAAAGCAGTGCAAAAATTCGATAAACACCAGGCCTCCGGTTAAGATGGCGTAGTTAATTTACATTCAGTTTTCTTATTTAACAACTAAAATATACGTTTGATCTGCTCAAAAGAAATGTCAAATTATGATGGTTATTTTGAGCACTCATAACATAATTTTGGACTGAAGGATAGGAGAAAAATAAATAATTTTACGACCAAAATCATTGCTTATCTGGACTTTTGGAGACTTAACAGACGGTGTATATTCACCCCCTATACCCGATGATACAACCGAATTTTTACATCGAAGAGCTGATACAAAACACAACGTCACGTGCGAGGATGGGCTTGGGTAAGTTGACGATGTTTTGATGTTTACCGGCAATAATAGGAGGAGCTGTGAGCCAAGACTTTGCGGAGAAATAAAGTGTACCCACCTCTATTTTTCGCCATAAGTAGTCTTTTATAAAGCGTCCCCTTGCGATAACTATTCTGTATTTATCGACAGAATTTTCCACCACAGACACGAAAATTGATTACACTCGCTAATTGCTTGAATACTTCTTTAACGATTGCCCATCCCAAACGTTCTTGATAAACCAGAAGCATTCTTTGTTAAATACCAGCAGAAGAAAATAATGAAATCAAAAAACGGTGCTAAACACACACAGGGTTGTTCGATTAGGATACTTTCCACAAGGATGAGTCTACGTCCGTGATACAACACACTTCGAAGAGGTATTTTTGAAAAATGATACAACAGACATCAAAGAGTTCGACCAAAAATGATATTTGTTACTTCGCAGACTTCTGAATATTAACAAGCATATGGAATAGCGAGCAAAAACGAGTCAGACCAGATATTTTTGGCATTTATCTTTCTTATAAACATGCCTTGAGTGATGCTAAATGATGAAAGAATTAATAGGCTGCAAAACTTACCCTGATTGGTGTTTTGGACAATTTGAGGACAATTTGAATTGTACAACCCACTTCCATTGTGTTTAGTCCAAAGATAACCCTTTTGGGGTCAAATTTATACACAGCTTACTATCTTATTTTTGCAACAGTTGTACGTACGGTAAGCATAGGGTCGCTTTGTGTACTTTAACTGTTTTGAAACTCAGATACGACCAGGTCCTGGGGGGGGGGGGGGGGGGGGGGGCAGATTTTATTTAAGCCCCCTTACACAGGTATCATACCGAATTCTTGGACGCGGATATTTTTCGACTAGTCTATTCGCGGGGAATAAATATACTGAAATTGAAGGTAGGGGCTCTCATTTGAAATAGTAAAAACTTATTTACGAACACTTGTTAGAGTCGATTAAAAGCACATATGTTTTCTTGAATAGTCACCCTAACAACACATCATGGCTAAGGCATTACAGTACTTACAATATGCGAGTAAAATGCAAATACATCATGAAAGAGTCCTTGAAATCGGGATACTTTGAGATTGATTGACAATTACACTTTTTTACAGAAATGGTTTCTAAATTTTTTGCGTTTTTCATGAAACGACGTTTACTTGTTTTTACCTGTAACTAATGATTCGGCTTAAATAAGCGTCAATTGTTTATGAGAACGGGATTTCTGCCCCTACCCCTTCAACTGTTGCAAGTCTTAACCGCGGAGGTGCGTGAAAAAATGCTATAGCGTCTGCGGGGTTTTGTTATCTGGCCGCGGGGTAGGGATTTTTAGAACCGTTTTTTCACACATTAATTAAAGCGGCAAGAACAAATTATAGGCTCAAAGGAACTTACATTTTGATAGTCTGTTGGTTTCTACCAGCAGGGACAGCCGATACTGGTTCTATTGTGAGTTTAATGCGAATCTGAACCACGGGGTGAGAGTATACTCCTAATCTTACCGCGGATGTGACCATTGTCGGCGTTGTTCATGGCCGCGGGGTTCTGCAATATGCTTTCTTTTCCGCGGAAATCCTAAAGCTAAAAAAAACTATCAGAATCATCTATGACAAAAGATAGGTAGGTGGTGTGCTGAAACCACTGGACTAATTACGGTTAAATCAGAATGAAACCATTGGGTTTCGCTCTTTTTATTTCTCTGAATGCTCATTTAGCGAAATAATCTAGTATTTACGGTAGTAAGATCGCCTGACCAAAGTGCCAAAGGTTGTGAGCAGCAAAGTCTAGCTGTTTGTTTGTCTGCCCGTTAATCAGTCTGCCCCTCTGTATGCATTGGTTCTTTTACTTGTATGCTCGTTAAACCAGCTTACATGTGTCTAGTGGCTCAGGTGGTTATTATTATTCTGACCGCCCCACCCCCCTAAAAAAAAAATAAAAAAAAATTGAACCTCCAAAAGTGGACCGAACCTACTTATTTATGATAATATTAGAGTACCCCCCTCCGCCGAAAGCTGACCATTGTTTTTAGAGAAGTATGCACCAAAATATAGCTGTCTGTCTGCTTAATTCTCAGTCAATCAATCAGTCAGCCAGCCATTCCGAACAACCGCGTGGACTGAACTACTTTGTAAAAGCGTATACTTGTTACATAAAAGTGGTTGCATGTCCCAGGGCTTGAGGGGTGGGGGGGGGGGGGGGGGGGGGGGGTAACTCTCATTTTTTCTTCATCCGTATGGTCAGGCCTAGCATCTACGGTTCATCCAAAAAATCAAAAATTTCAAGTACCCCAAAAAATATTTGAAATTTTAGCAACCCCCAAAAATATCCCCCATTATGTACCTTGACCGAATGAAAAGACCCTCTAATGCATATAAATGACCCTTAAATATAACCCAATTATGTGAGTAAACCCCAAAAATATCCACAAAATCTTCATACCCCAAAAAATATTCATTTCTCTGAAACCCCCAAAACATACTGAAATTGAAATTTTTAAACCCATAAAAATTGCCTTAGCCTATGTGTTATAAAAATATTAGAGTACCCCCCCCCCCTCCTGAGCTGCGTGTCTTGTTCTTCGGAGTTAGTTATTGATAACAACAACAGAATTTTTGGGGCATATTTGTTGCAAGTCATATGCATTGTAGACAACAGAGGAATAGGCTACTGACCGCCCTACATGTGCGGATCCAGACAGTTTTTGTCAGAGAGGGGTCCAACTATAACGGCTTTTTCCTTTGCTTGTTTTTGAATGATGACGAGAGGTTGGATCCAGATACTTCTATAAGCGGGCATCGTCGGTCCGCCAGCAAAACGCCATTTGAATGGTGTCAAATGGCGTTTCGCTGGCGAGCCGATGCTGCTGGGACATCATTGAATGCTAGGATGATAACTGATTTTTCAGGGGATCCGGACCAGATTGCTGAGAACCCTACATTTTTGTAATATTTCCGGGCGGGGGGGGGGGGGGGGGGGGGCGTCTGGATCTGCGGATGTCCTATGGCGGCGAATCTTTTGGCGTCGTCCATTTTTATTGTTGCTCCCATTGTATTAGGGGATTGCTGTTGTCCTCAGTAGACGTAAGAGGAATCAGTGCAGACAACATTTATATGCCAGGGGCGTCGCACTGTGTTGTTTCCTTGAGCAAGACACTTTATCCTTGTTTTAGTACTGGTTCAACCCAGGAAGACCCGTCCCGATGTATCTGAAAAATTGTTGACTGGGAGGTAAGATCAATCAAACAAAATAGGGGCGTAGTCAGAGGATTTTATCATGTTGAAATTACCAAAGAATGAAGAATTAAGA
>OZ026530.1:44476542-44880547 GCA_964019695.1 Loripinus fragilis | reverse complement strand
ACTATTCATTATTCTTTTGGCTCATTATTCACTATTCATTATAAAAAAGGCCATTATTCACTAATCATTATACCCCATCTAGACCCTCATAAATCAGATTGTAACAGTTTTTTATTGCCCGTCTATCGAAGTACAATGGGTAACTTGTAGAGGAGTTTATCCTTATTTCCATATTATGAACTACTAAGTAGACTCTTCTAACTTTTGATCCTTCAGTGGTCAAATTCGGACTATAATGAGTTTGGTTGATAGTGTATGCAAATGGTTATTACTACTATATTTTCCTCAGGTGTAGGATAAGCAGCTACAGATAAACCAAAAGCTTTGAAGCGTGACTCTATTTACAATATTGATATGTTGCTCTAGAAAAAAAGGGTTTCAGGCATTTATTTACATTTACTAAAAAAGCTTTGACATGCACATATGTTCTAGCCTGACTGGCATATTTTACTTATTCTGCATTAATCGTTTGCAGTAGAAAGACCCAAGGGCCATTGGTCAGAGGTTGTAGTACATCTATATATATATATAAGCATAAGAGATTATATTGACTCCGTTTATTATCAAACACACTGTTTGTTTTTCATTCACTCCACTGTCTTTTTATTCGTGAATCGTGACGGCATTTACATCCCACCCTCGAACTGACTTCACCCTATCTGAATATATTTTGTATGTTACGATTTAAAAGAGTTTGCATTCAGTCATGATAAGGCTACCAGTTCATTAAAGGAATATTTCCATGCGTTTGAAATGGACAAAATGCATATATATGTGGTATTTACATATAGGCGTCATTTCAATGACGTCATCTTTTTGTTCTGATGCGAAGACAATATGGGCGACATGTTAATTTTAATTATTTACCCCCTAAGATTAAATTTGGTGCATTTCGACTGAAATTGGCACACAGAATGCAAGAAAGTCCTGATCCCCATAGACTACAATGGACATACCGTTTAAATTGCACTGATACAATATGCGCTATATTGATGACGTCATAATGTCGTCCAGACGTGAAACCCAGATGGGTGACCAGGTGATTTTCATTAGTTATACCCTAAATTTTGATTTGATATAGGTCACCATAAATGGGCATCAAATTCGCACGGGAGTCCCAATCGCCCCTGACTATATATTAAACTATTTTGTTTTTGCTGGTTCTTTACGTTCCAGTCAACAACCTTAAGTTATGGCGACATGTGCCTTCCTGAGAACTGACCTGCAAATAAACAGACTTACAAAAAGTAGGGAAAGAGTAGAGATCAAAGTTTTCAAAATAAAACTAGTGATTTCGAATGTGAAAAAGTAGTGAAGGAAAAGCTTTTTCTTTTGTACAGAATTTATAAAAAAAAAGGTCATTAATAAAGCTTTCAAGTGCTCTTCGACAAAAAATACTAGCAAAACAGTGGGATTTCTGGGTTTAAAATTAGAAAGAATGATTTAGTTTTTTTAGCTGTCTGCTCCCTGAAAAAATAATAGTTAATTTCTCAAATTTGAGCAAGCTAGAAAAAAAACCTGTATTTTATCGCTCATTTATTTATACAATTTTTATAGAGGGTGACACAATTAGCTAAGATAGCTATTCAACCTTGCGGCCCTCTGCAACATATTACTAAACAATAAAACATATATACAACATAGACCAGCAGATACCGCTGGATTAAAACAATAAGCATCACAGTGCATTATACTAAAACATACTTAGAAGTGATTTACACCATATCATAATGTTAAGACCAAGTAAACATTATAGAACGAGCGCAAACAACTTTGCAATGTTTGAAACATATAAAATAGCTGCATTTCAAACATAAATAAGAATCAGGAGTCTAAAGTGCGCACAGGAATTCGGTGAACATAACTTTTTTGCGTTTATTTTTATATGTGCAGACTTATCGCAAAATAAACATAAGAATTTAATACATCTATACTCCGCCTAATTGGTGATATATTTTTCGTTACAAAGGGTATTGCCAAATGGGCTGTGACATGATGGAAATTGTTCTCATTTGAGCATCTGTATTCTTTAATTTACCCTAAACGCAGCTTTTTACGGATCACTGCCTTTAGATTACTAATCGATGAATAATTATACAGTTTTGTAAGATGAAGAAACGTGTTAGAAGAAGGCTTTCTTATCATATCAAAATAGTTCCGCCAAATTCAAATTATGGCCATAGTTTGGGCTCACAGCATTTTTGGCATACAAGAAAATATTGAGGCTTACCCAGTGGGTACCTTTCCACTTGTTCCTATGAAATGAACCGCTGTGTTCCCTTGTTCCTCAATTCAAAATCTTGATTTTCTGTGTCCCCTGCTCCTTGAAAATTTTATCCCTCTGATCTTCAGATTTTAAACAATTTTCCAACATGTTTAATTAAATTAATTGAGCTTTCTATCTGTTTATTCCAAATACTGATACTGATTTGTTGACACCAGGCAATGCCAAATATGCATCGTAATTCCGGGCAACTATAATTGATAAGAGAAAAAGATCACAGGGCTCATCCGGTAGGCATTATCCAAGTGAAAATAGACTCACCCTATACAAATAATGCTCGTTCAGCCCTTTGTAAGAGAAACTAGTGATGGGGTGGGAATTTACTTGGAAATAGGTTGAAAAATATATCAGCGGATGTCTTGTTTTGTGTTGGGGTCATTTTATTTTTTGGGGTTGGCTTAGAACCGCTCTGTGGGCTGTAGTTACGAACGACTTGTGTATTAGGCGATGTAGAGCACATCTAAATGATGTGACCCCCGCTAACATATCTGATGAATAGCCTCCTCACTTTTTTTGTTTAAAATATTATAATCTGTTGCACTTGTAATATTTGTCCTAGAGCTGTCGAGCAAGCAACAGAAATATACAAGGCCACGACGCGAGAAAACCTGTCTTGTGGGTTTCCCACAAAACGAGCCTCAAACCAGTCTCCTCGGCTTAACAGGCTAGCTAGAAAATTGAAGTTTCGCACTTAGCGAGTCTAGATATGACTCTTCCAAAAAGCAGATAACAAAGTTGCGGTTGAGACTGCAAATGCGCAGGCTGATCTGCGCCTTTGTTGTTACAAATTACCTAAGACAGAGTTTAATAGCTTTATGTCATTTACCATGAACGCTTTGAAAACAAGATGCGAAATTTGATTTTCAGGAATTATGATATAACTCAGACAGATTTGTTATTTGCGCAGTCTCTTCAAAGCATTTGCAGTGTGCATGAGGACACACCAAGAGTTATCCTGCTAGTGACCAATTTTCTTTATCATACAACCTTATATACAGTATAAACCACGTGCTACCCATATGAAATACATGGAGGGAAAATGAGGAGTTTTCTAAATCGAAAACGACTAAGTTATTTTACAAGATATTCCAGACTTATTTTCCAATCTTAAGTGTTCAAACATGCAAATGTATATTAGGCAGTGATATATTATCTGCATGTGCAAAATTTCAGTCCAAATTGATATCATTAAAGACATTTAAAAAAAGAATGATTTACCTCCATAGCAAAGGAAAAAAGAGTTTTGCCATTTCTTGGGGTTTTATTTTTGTGAAACTCCATATCCGCTTAATTTTGTGAAAATAGACCTCAGCGAAAATTTCCAAATTTACAGTACTATTGACCTGTGTCTTTTTATCATAGTTTCCTGATTTGATCTGAAGTTTGTTATTTAGGCATTTTATGATCCAGGCCAGCAAGTTTAAAGAGGTACTAACAAACAAAATTGAAAACGCACACATTGTAACTGGTCTTAACTATGTGTCTACTTGGTAACTAAGCAGATGTAACTTTGGCTGAATTTTCTCTGATTCCCAGAAACGTTCATTTTATCTCGTTAATCCGGCATCACTCTAACTTCACACAAAAATATTATTGGATGATATATATGAGGGGCTTACGAAAAGTTCTTAGCATGGCTTCATAACTCCAAAATGCGTTGATAAAATGCTATCAAATAATACATTTTTGGAAACTAGAATTCAACGGCTACTTGATCGCTTAATTTTTGTCAAAAAAGGACTTGGCGTGCACGTGCAGCGCATGCTCAAAATGAGTAGGTTTTATAAACTGGCTGAAATTTTAAGCAAAACACTTGTTAAAATACGTAGGAAAATTGGGGACCTTATTTACGATAATGGTTTGACAAATTAACGATTTGGTGCCAACATCTTTTTATTAAAATTTATTATGCAATCACTGCTTGCACGACTTACACCTTAACATTCGAAAAATGTTGACTAATAGAAAAATGGTAAATTTTCAAAATGGGAACTTTTTTCGATTTTTCATAATACTTTTACTATAAATTGTGTCACTAAAGGAGCACGAAAAAAGCCTATTGATTATATGTTTTGCTTTATTTGTAGCCATCATTCGCAGCGCAAAAAGTGTGGCGTCTTTTGCTATGTATTCAAGTAAAAATATTCCTAAAAACATTACTCCTACTTTTACAGAAGTGGGTGGGGTGACTTAATCCCTCACATTTTGTCCACGGCATAAGAGCTTCTCATGGTATCGCGTTAACCATCACAAAATTGATCGATTTCTACTCTCAATGAACTTTTACTTTTTATGGTATCACGTTAACCATCACAAAATTGATCGATTTCTACTCTCAATGAACTTTTACTTTTTGTTGAAGGCTCTGCGGGCAAAATACAGGGTTCCCACAGAAATTCAAAAACACAATTCCATGATTTTCCATGTTTTTCCATATTCAACAATGTAATTTCCATGACTATTTAATGCATGGCCTCCAGCCTCCCCTTTTAGCGGCATCTTCACCACCCTGAGTATAAATGTGGAATGCAGCAACAGTAATGCATCAAAATAAGCATGCTTGTAGACCATACATGCGTTTTGAAATAATTAAAACTTGAAACCACCAGTAGCCACGTTTTGTGTGTGTGACAGCTAGTTTTCTTGCTACTGGTGGTTTCGTCAAATTATTTCGCAAAATTCCATGATTTTACCATGATTATTCAGGTTTTTTCAAATTCCATTATTTTCCTTGCATGGAACTTTTATTGATGATTTTCCAGGTTTTCAATGATTTCCAGCGTTTGTGGGAAGACAGAAAATATTTGCTACCATGTTGCTGCATTCGTGATTCTTTTTAATTTGATATGCAACATGACCATAATCTGAAATAATTGAATTTTGACCTACTGACCCCATCCCCAGGGTCAGGGGGGGGGGGGGGTCTGCTGGCAAATATTTGATACATGTTGCTGCATACTGACAACTTACTGAGTTATTGCGAAATTCATATATTTGAACTTTGACCCCCACCTAAGGGGTTGGGGGTAAAATTTTACTCACTGTCATGCTAACATACAGGCACTGGGTAATCATGGCCTATAGTGAGGTGTCAAATATATATTTTAGGAGAAATGTGAAGTTTATTCGGCCAAAAAAGCCAATATAGCTTTTGCATCAGCCTAAATTTAAGTCAAAAAAAGATCATAAAGGGTCATAACTCAGTCAAAAACTTGCGTATGACCTCCAAACTCGAACTTCTTCTGTATTTCATAATACTTTACCTTTCTGTAAAATTTGAAAAAAATTGTTGCATCCCTTCAAAAGTTATTGATTGGAAACAACAAATTGACATTTAGCCGCAATCTAAGTAAATGGGCCATAACTCAGTCAAAGTTTAGCGAATTAACCTCTTTGTTTCACTTGACCTGTATTTAATGATGCTTGTCTCATCTGTAAAGTTTAAATGAAATTGATGCATCCTTTCAAGAGTTATCGATCGGAAACCAAAAGTGTGACGCCGCGGACAACGCTGATGACGACGACGCAAGAGTCATGATTCCTATGTGTCATCCTTGCTTCTCAGGCGACACAAAAGACATTTGTAACATCTAACTCAATTTTAACTATTATATGTTTTATTCACCTAGTATTTTCGATCCAAAAGTGTCTTTAAATGTTTACCACAGGCGGCACAGATATATGCCTTCCATTTCCTCAAGTTGTGGAGGCATTATCAAGTAAAATATTAACCAGAAATGTAACAGTTTAATGGCTTTTTTAACCAGTGAAGGAGAAGCTTATGTGCCTTCACCTGTATGAATAAGCACGTGTGTCTTCAAATCAGATGGTCTAGTAAATCCTTTACCACAAGTGTCACAACTATAAGGTTTTTCTCCTGTATGGATAACTGTATGTCGCTTCAATTTAGATGATGTAGTAAAACATTTACCACAAATGTCACAACTATAGGGCTTTTCTCCTGAGTGAATTCGCTTGTGTTCCTTCAATGTAGATTGATGACTATAATATTTACCACAGATGTCACAGCTATATGGCTTTTCTCCTGAATGAATACGCATGTGTGTCTTCAATGTAGTTAGGTGATTAAAACATTTACCACAAATGTCACAACTAAATGGCTTTTCTCCTGAGTGAATACGCTTGTGTCTCTTCAATGTAGATGGACGACTAAAATATTTACCACAGATGTCACAGCTATATGGCTTTTCTCCTGAGTGAATCTGTTCATGTTGCTTCAAGGTAGATAACTGAGTAAAACATTTACCACAAATGTCACAGCTATATCGTTTTTCTACTATATGAATATGCTTATGTGTCTCTGAGTGAATCCGTTCATGTGCCTTCAAGTTAGATAACTGAGTAAAACATTTACCACAAATGTCACAGCTATATGGCTTTTCTCCTGAGTGAATCCGTTCATGTGCCTTCAAGGTAGATAACTGAGTAAAACACTTACCACAAATGTCACATCTATAAGGTTTATTTCCTGTATGGATAACAGTATGTCGCTTCAATGTAGATGGCTGAATAAAACATTTACCACAAATGTCACAACTAAATGGCTTTTCTCCTGAATGAATACGCTTGTGTTCCTTCAATGTAGATGGACGACAATAATATTTACCACAGATGTCACAGCTAAATGGCTTTTCTCCTGAGTGAATCTGTCCATGTGCCTTCAAGTTAGATAACTGAGTGAAACATTTACCACAAATGTCACAGCTATATCGGTTTTCTCCTAAATGAATACGTTTATGTGTCTCTGAGTGAATCCGTTCATGTGCCTTCAAGGTAGATAACTTAGTAAAGCATTTACCACAAAGGTCACAGCTATATGGCTTTTCTTCTGAGTGAACCCGTTCATGTGTCTTCAAGTTAGATAACTGAGTAAAACATTTACCACAATTGTCACAGCTATATGGCTTTTCTCCTGTGTGAACACGTGTATGCGCCTTTAAGTGAGATGATTTATTGAAACACTTTCCACACATGTCACATTTGTATCGCCTATCTCCTGTATGGACAAGCGTATCCTCTTTAAAGGAAGATTCATAGTTATATCTCGTCTCTTCTGTATGGACAGGCGTATCCTCTTTAAAGCAAGATCCATAGTTATATGTCTTCTCTTCTGTATGGAAAAGAGTATACCCTTTAAAGCAAGAGTCATAGTTATATGTCTTCTCTTCTGTATTGAAAAGAGTATCCCCTTTAAAGCAAGAGTCATAGTTATATGTCTTCTCTTCTGTATGGAAAAGAGTATCCCCTTTAAAGCAAGATTCATAGTTATATGTCTTCTCTTCTGTATGGACAAGCGTATCCTCTTTAAAGCAAGATTCACAGTTATATGTCTTCTCTTCTGTATGGACAAGCGTATCCTCTTTAAAGCAAGATTCACAGTTATATGTCTTCTCTTCTGTATGGACAAGCGTATCCTCTTTACAGCAAGATGCATAGTTATATGTCTTCTCTTCTGTATGGACAAGCGTATCCTCTTTAAAGCAAGATCCATAGTTATATGTCTTCTCTTCTGTATGAACAAGCATATGCTTCTTCAAAAGAGCTAACAGAGTGAAACAGTCACCACAATGGTCACACGTATATGGCTTCTCCAATGTATGAGCAGATAAATAGCTCGACATATCAATTGGTTGAGTGATACATTTACTTCAAGCTTAACAAGCATACAGCTTCAGGTTCTACACTGGAGGAAACAAATGTAGTACTTGTCGGATTAAATGATTAAGTACATCGTTTACTGCTGCATGAACCAGCCCATGTGTCCTCAAGATAGATGTATTCAATCAAGTTTTTCTATTTAATTGAATAAAATCATGTCTGCTAAACCAAGCTGTATGAGTATAGCTTTAACAATCTCTTGATATGGCCAATACCAAGGGGTGTTCAAATCTTTAGTCTATAAGAATGGCAACACCATTAAATTCTAGCAGCGTATTGGCAAAGCTGTGCCTTAATGTTCTTCATAAATCTAAAAAAGGTAAACGTTTAAAGTTAGGCATGTGCAATGTGCATAATGGACATGTTAATACAAATACATAACATACAGCTTGCAATAGGATTTTTATATTCATTTAGGTCTGTTCATTCTACTTGGGGTTTGAAAGTCTGCAATCGTAGCTAATGCTAAATAAGTCAGCTTGTCAGCAAGTCACACTTAAAGTCTCAGTGATAATACGTGAACTGCTAAATGTCTGGATATTGAAAATAATTAAAGGCATGACGTTAAACACTATGCTAGCAACAGAGAACCAGATTAATCTGGGCATACCTACATCAGGCTTAATGTTGCTAGTTTGTCATAATATTTGTTGCCCTATTCTCAATGGTGTAACATGCTGTGCAGTGAAACAGTATGTTCCCACAAAACAAACTATAATTGACATGTCTATTTGTACAAGTCCTTTGATGCACCATGAACTTTTGTTTAATCACAAGAAACAGAGAGCCTCAAAAAGCTATGTGCATTAAGGAGCTTTTTGGCCCCCTATGAGGCTAAAATATAAAATTTGATTTTCTCCAATTTGTTCTTACTAGTTTATTAAAACAAAAACCAAAGTGTACAAGTTTCAAATTACTTTGACATTTACTGTTGCTACGTTCAAAAATGGCCGCCAAAATAGGCTGAAAATAGGAAATTGACCATTTTGGAGCAAAAATGAGAAGTTTGATAGAGAAATTAACATAGAGCACAAGCAAATACCAAAACGATATTTTTACAGAAGATGAGAACTACCACGGCACATAACGTATTAAAAGGATGTTTTGGTATTTAGCTGTGCTGATATCTAATTCTTGAAAATTCAGTCTTCAATAGCCTTAAATTCGGTCCAAAATGGCAATTCTCTGTTTTAAGCCTATTTTGTTGGCAATTTTTGTTACCATAGCTACGGTAACATTTTATTGAATTCGGAAGTTTTACACTTCAGTTATTCTTCTTATAAATCAATCAAAAGAGATTGGTGAAAAGCAATTTTCAGTTTTGAGCTCTAAAGGGGGCCAAAAAGCCCCTTAATGCACGTACCCCTTTACATTATCAAGTTGTTAATTGGAATACAGTAGTTCATCTTAGCTTTTAATATTATGCAGCATATACCGAAGCTACCACATCGTTCGATGTAATCATTTGGAAAATGAACAAATAACTGTTTGTCAGACGGTATGGTATCATAGTTCTCACAAGTATTTTGAAATAATGCAAACATTTTTCACAGTTCGGCTAAAACTCCAAGTTTTCTGGAACAAACTCCAACTGGTCAGTTTTGACTTCAACTTTTTACAGGGATGTATTCTATAACTCCTGTTTTCAAAATCCTAGTGAGAACTCTGCTATGTAGGAAGCTTCCATGCGAGCGAAATAATTCTGAGTTTTAACAACAACAGAATCTAGGGCGAAGATTTAGCGCTAGTAAAATGCATTTAAGCCCCCTGATGGCTTAGGCTGCTTCCATTCTAAGGCGGTGGTTTCTGTTGTTGTCTATCTAATGTTCAATGTACTTCCCGTTGTTTGTGGGAGTTCTATGTTTGTCTTTGTTTTGTTACGCATTTACTTTCTGTCCAATCTAATTTTGCAGTCATCTTGAAGAGGAAGAGAAATCTGGTTGCTTTGCTATTATTGTCTTACAGATGTATTGTTACTATAAATCTTCTGTGGCACTTCCTGACGGTGCGGTGGGTTGGTCTGCAGTAGCCTATGTGATTGGGATATTTCCTGATCATACTCACTTACTTTAAGTCTTGAGCTGGCTATAGACCCCAGGGGGAATTTTGGACACTATGATTTTCTGAAACCACATTATATAAGACACAAAATGAAAGATGTAAGCCCTCTGAGAGGGGCAGTGCTAACGTGTAACATCACGTTATATACGTTACCCCCCAAAATAGCATTAAACGTCCCTGATGTCTCAAACATTACATGTTCATACATACCTGCATGCTGACACAGGTTTATGAACTTTTTTTAACACATTTACATATTTTAGAATTAATTTCATAAATGCCTCGAGTTGTTACCGTTGTATACGTTACTTAGTGTTTCCTGCGTTATTTCCCAGCATCAGTATGGTATTTATTGACTACACGTGTGTAACATCTGTCCCAGAATATAGTAAATAAATAAGGCTGCTTCTTAAATGATTTAAAGTTCTTTATTACGGTCACTTACACTATTTTTCAGGCCCATGTTACGTATGTTACCCTCAAAATAGCATGAAACATTCAAGTTGATGTCTCTAACAAGCCCTGTTTATACTTATGTGCATGCTGGCACAGGTTTATGCACTTCTTTTAACAAGGATAACCTATTTTAAGTATTCATTTAATAAATGCTTTGAGCTTTAACTGTTACGTGTGTTACCAAATGATACATACGTTATTCTGAGTATCTGTATAGCAGCTGTTGACTATACATGACTAAAATCTGTCAGAGAATTTAGAAAAATTATAAGGCTGAAATAAATTGAAGTTCCTTATTAAAGTATGGTGATTTAAACTATCATTACAAAAAAAAAAAAAAAAAAAAAAAAAAAAAACGTTTTCAAATTTGGATCCCCTCTGACAAAACTTTCTGGATCCGCGCATGATGTTACACGCTAATGCTGCCACTCTCAGAGGGCTAACATAATACATTTTTGGCTTACGTAACGTAGTATCTGGAAATCATAGTGTACAAAATTCCCCCTGGGGGAGGGGGTCTATAGCCAACGCAAGGCATAGAGAATTACATTCGACATTTTTGTGCCATATGGGGCTATTATGTTAAACATCTAATATCTCAAACAGAAGATCTATAATAAAATACCTCGGACCCAATAAACACGGACTGTTCACTTACATACAGGTAAATGTAAATATTGGAAATACGTTGTCGTGGCTCAACGGTAGCTGAGCTTTCAAAACAGACGTATGTTGACGATTAAATAATCATATCTCCGTAATTTCTCTGCACATCTTTGAATTTTCTTCAAAAAGCAATTGTACAATATACTATCTTTCAGACTTTATTGTTATATTTATTTAAAGTTTATCCGTCTTCATGAACATCAGGAAGAAACCTAGGTACCCTGTTTAGCTATTTTCGGCACTTTTAGCCGAAAATCGTCAGAAATCAACATAAAAACATGAGAAAACTTCAATTCTTTTTAATATAACTCGTAATATTTCAGCTTCGCATCTTATAATCTCGTGTATGTTCAGAATTAATTTTATTGGCTGTAGTACTTTGAAATAGCGCTAAAATAAAGCCTCAACAGCATAACTTCGTATTTCCGTCAGTGACCAGTCCGTTTATACTGGGTCCGAGTAAAATGGAAATCAACATAAAATGGTTTCAATAAAATTTAAGACAAATTATATAAGATTTATTTATCATTTAAAAGGTTGTGACATATACTACATCGGGGGTGACTATATTTGTTTTCAAATGTCAAAATAACCTACTTACAAAGCGAGTCAAACTTAGTCTAAGTGAAAGGTAAATGACGTGTATTAACTCTTGCTATTTAAATACATGTATATCTGCAACTGCAATTAAGTGCTTAATATAACCTGAAAAAGTAAATAAGGAACCGCTCATTATTTACGTGTCGTGGGGGAGGGGAGGGGGCGGCAAAGATGCCCATCCATTATCAAAATTTGGGATGCCCCCCTCGTAACAAAATCTAAATACAATGTCCTCCCTCCCTGGAAACCGTAAGAAATATAACCTGACCCCCCCCCCCCCCCACTATTTTGAAAATAGTGTCAAAATGCAACAATTTATCTTCTTAATCCTGTATGTCATAAGTATGGTACTATGGTACTTTCATTAATTTATTGACGTATGTAACAGGGTGTTACAGCTTAACGCTGCCATTTTCAGAGAGCTAACATGTTGCAAGATCCTTGCAAGACATTTGGTTTCAAGAAAAACATGGTCTACAAAATTACCCCTGGGTCCAGCCAGTGGCCTACATTTTGCGATACTGGATTTATTTCAACGTGCGAAGACAGGCGTCCATTCCAATCAAGAACAGCATAATGTTACTACTATCACTGATAATATTGAACAAAAGAAAGGTAAACAATATTAAATAGCCTACTTACAGTGAAAAGCAAATGACGTATACTAACTCTTGCTATTTGAACACATGTATATCTGCAACTGCAATTAAGTACTTTCAATGGAACATAATATAGTAAATAAGGAACCGCTCATTATAAAGTGTCGGGGGGGGGGGGGGGGCGGCAAAGATGCCCATCCATTATCCAAATTTTGGACGCCCTCCCTCCTAATAAAATTAAATACAATAGCCTCCCCCTTGGAAACCTCAAGAAATATAACCTGATCCTCCCCCCTCCCCAGTTTGAACAAAGTGACAAAATGCAATATTTTATCTGCATATTCCTGTATGTCGTAAGTATGGTATAGTGCGACCAGGTAACGGACGTTGGGCGTGTCAGACAGAGCACTGCCATTCACTGTCAATTTAGACTGGTCAACAGTAGATTGGGTATCACAGCATAGGCACGCTTAAATCGTGCAAAACAACTAAGCCGCAGACGACAAAGGTGGCCAGCTTTATACGGTTAGTGTGCCTGGTAAACACTCGTAAACGCATATAATCAAAAAAACGTCAGTCTTACTTGTTTACAGACACATTGGTTTATATTATTGTTCACTGTTCAGGGCCTCCTGGAACGTATGTGGATTTTAGTTAGATCAGCAAGGCAGATTGGTCCATGTTAGAATGGTTGTTGCTGCTCAGATTGCACAGCGTAATGAAGATTTGATTGCATGTAGCGTGCGTTTACCTGTGATGTCCTTTAGTATTGTATTTACTATACAGCCATATGATTATATCAAAAGAAACCATCTTAACCCATTTAAACCAAATGAAATTTCCCACTGTTATCAATTGGACCTGTCCATTGTTGTTTTAAGGGTTTTTGGGTGGTATTTTTCATTGTTATTCCAATCTTGATAGAACAATCTATAAGCAAACAGTGGAGACCCTGATCAGACGCCGCGTTTTGCGGCGTCTGATCTGAGTCTGTACTGTTTGCCTATTTACCACAAAAAGGACGCTAGCCATAATATGGGTTAAACGGAAAACTCCATACTTTGTATGAATAGCGAAATGTTTTACACATGATGTACAGATAAATGGCGTACATGTAATATAGGTTTAGTGATTAAACATTAATGAACTAGCCCAACAAACAGGCTGACATGAATGACGCCTTCAAAAATCTGTAGTTACCTGTAGAGTTAATCAGTGGTAGAGTGCTCGACTTGAGATAGAGGGGCCGTTGAGTTGAGTCTCTCTGGAGGAACCATGTTATTTCCTTGTGCAAGGCACGTTATACTCTATTTAGTACTGGTACAACCCAGGATATGTCCCGACATGACTGATTTGACAGGGATATAAAGTATCAACTTCGAATAATCGAGGTCTACAGTTGCTTTGTACCAGTGTGTTAGACATGTGTTTAAAGGATTGCTATTTGGAGAAGGCTCAATGATGGAACTTAGTAATGTCATATTCTCTGCTAAGTACTGGTTCAACCTAGATGGACAGGGAAACGTCGCGACATGACTGAAAAAATGTTGACAGCGACGCAAAATTTCAATACATACGAAAAAAAAAATCAACGTAAAATAACAGAAGAGCCCCTTATCTCGAAACTTTGCTGCAGTTGTGTGCGTCTACTAGTACACAGGTTTATCTTTACTATGCTACTTGGAAAATATTTGTGTACGATATGTTGTCGATGAAATTTTTTTTCCAAATTCTGTTTGATTGGCAAGAAAATGATTTGGGTTTTTAGATCTGCCTTCGAAAAAATGGTATTATAAAAAACACACAAAAAAACCCCACCCAAAACAGCCCACCTTCCCTACATACAACCAACACCAATAAAATGATAAGGGTTCAATATCTGGGCCACCTGGAAAGGGTACACAGATCTTTTATGAAACAATACAACTTGTGTGATTGTATATATCATTGTCGACGGTTTATTTTTTGCTTGAATAGTTTAAGATACATATACGTGTTTAAGATATTTGTACGTGCATGTTTTAATCAACAGCTTAGCGTAGGTATGTACACTGATCAGATTCATCTGCAATAATTCGAAACACTTATTTTTCACGATACAGAAACTATAAAACTACAGGGGCGAGTTCAACAACGCGAGTGCTATCGAGCGCTCATTTTACTGATGGCAGGCTTTACACATTACGAATAAAGATAGGAACCAGAACAACGAGCGCTCGCGAGCACTCGCGTTATTGAACTCGCCTCTGGTATATAATATTCGTGTGGAGAGTTTCACAGATTGATGAATACGCAAACAATGCGACCTGACTAACCGATTTCCAAATGTATTTGTCCAGAGGTTGAACTTAGCTAAGGACCGCCCAACGTCTCTTATCTGGACGGACTATACTATGGTACTTTTATTTATTGACCTGTGTACTAGTATCTCAGAGTTTCAATTCTAAATCTTGACAAGTATTGACCACCATTGAAACATTATGAATCTTTAATATATGAAACTATATATTTTGGTTGTGTTGGTTCTTTACGTCCCAATCAACAATCTTTAAGTTATGGCGAAATGGGCCTTCCTGAGTTGAGCCAGTACTGACCTGCAGAAAAATAGGCTGATAAAAGTAGGGAAAGAGTAGAGACAAAGTTTTCAAAGTAAAATCATTAGCGAAAAACTAGTGATTTCGATTGTAAAACGGTAGATTAGAAAAAATAAGGATGAAGCAAACAGCTATCCGCTGATGACTAAAA
The DNA here is from genome assembly GCA_964019695.1 of Loripinus fragilis. Classification (NCBI taxonomy): domain Eukaryota; kingdom Metazoa; phylum Mollusca; class Bivalvia; order Lucinida; family Lucinidae; genus Loripinus; species Loripinus fragilis. The sequence goes on along the minus strand of OZ026530.1, from coordinate 44,865,457 downwards.
CCCAAACTCATTGTGTATAATAGTGTACACCGTATAACTAATTGTACCGAAGCAGAAAATGAATCTTAACATAAAAAGTGATAGCCACGTGCTACAACCTTTATATTATAGCGGCTAGCAAACATGATACGTAGGAAATGAGTTCGAGTCTGATGACGGACAATATTTAGACCGCTTTATATCGATACTGATAGGGATTTAAACGAACAGCTATTATTAAAAGATAGTGTTATTCATTCACGTTTAGTTCGAGCGACTGCGTGATTGACCAACTGTTAATTCGATCTCCATTCGACTAAAAGTGAATGGACAGGCATCCTAAGTTTACCTCCCCAATGAGAGGTAGAGTCTAACTTTCATAATGTAAAACGTGTCGCAGTACATAATATATTCTGAGTATCTACATTTCTGGAGGAATATCTGCCGTTCCAAAACATTTGTCTGCTCCTGATAGACCAACTCATTATGTAACACGGGGTGCAACATTTGTGTGTTAGGTGTCAACTGTTTTCATTTTTATTAAAATTGAATTTGTTTGGATATGTCTTGCTGTAAATTTCCTAGTGAACGATTTGTAGACTTAATTGGTCTTTGTTACACAGGTAAAAAGTATACACAAGTAAAGTAAGTAAGGGTGCAAAGATCAGGAATCGATACAATCAAGTACCACACCTGACCCAGAATACCAATGGGAAAGTGGCAAACTCACAGTAGACAACACAAACGAGAGCCAAGAGGTCAGCCCTTTCCCAGCAGGTGACCACAAAGCACATATAAACAGATGCGCACAAAGACATAGCAAACACAAGACAGAACAAAATCATAAAAAATCCACAAAAGAAGTACCGCCTTGGAACGGTCAGTAAAATATTTTACTGGTGGGCTTAAACCAATTTAACGGCGCTTACCTCACCCTTAATTCAGATGTGGATCAAGACACATAGATGTTTGGTTTGCATGAAAGACCCCTAACTTATCAATACATCATCTCCTAAAACATATAAATCAAGATACAACAAGGAGATAAAGCAAGGATAAAGACTCAACAGTAAATTAAGCTGAACACCGGAGCAAAAGAAATCCAACAGGTAAACCCTGGTGGGCCCGACAAACAGCCAAATCATCAGGCCCCCACCATCTCATCAATAGATAAGTCTTTAAGTTGGAACCACCATAGAGTCTTAAGTCCGACCATTAAAGAGGAAAGCAAAGTTGCCAACCGTGATTGGGTTGACTACCAAGCATGCAGACTGTTGCAATACCTTAATGTTATAGCCAATCTTTTTATAATGGGAATTTATTTTAATTAACTGCGCTGAAAAATTATTAGAGCCAACAGTCTTCTTCAATTTATACACCAAGTCACCATAGAAATCAGGTTCCGAAAGTCCTTGGCGCAAGAGAGATTTAAGTCCAACTTGGAATTTAGAAATCAAATCATAGTATCGTCTATAAAATTTTGAAAATGTTTTGCGAAGTTTATGATAAACTCATATTTTATAATTGCAATAGCATCGACGCTGAAACTTTATGACAATCCTATGATATTATTTTGAAAATGTCAGTAGCAAAATAAAATAAATTGTAAAAAAGTATACAATTGTATCAATGTATGTCTGAACTATTAGACGCCCAGGAACACTGCATATTGACGTTTTCAGAGCATCACACATATTTCAGTTGAGATTTCAAGATACTAGTAATGTAACATAGCAGTCTTCACATCGTGCATTAGGTTATATATATTACAACACCTACCCATTCAAATTCAATATGAAATAAAAAGCAAAAACGTTGGACCACTAAATTACAATATGCTGCACCCCGTGATAAGGAACATGTTTCAGTCTATCGGGGCATTTAACTAAAGCTACCAAATAGACATACATGTATTCAGGTTTAAGATATGTCCCATTGGTTTGTTTCTATGAGTGTCTTCTCTTTGTAATGGAGAACATCGACTTCCTGAACAACTCGGCTAAATCGAAATAGAATATAGAAGCAAACTTACTCGTAAGGCTTCTGGGCTAATTCAAAATTAATAAATTCAAGAAGACCCTGTCCTTTATGTTATAATTATTACTGCTCTACCAATAAGGCGGCGATCACGAACCCTCTGATTGCCCAAAGCAACGGCTTCGGTCGTAAAATCATGATCGCAGGACGCATTTTTGCGATCCAAAAAGTCGGTTTGGGCAATGGGTAAGACAGTTTTATTAAAGCAAAACATAAAACGTTCATGGGTCATTCCGGGGGTTACCAGTTAACTGGCGTGTTTATCAATAGTAGAAGAATGTTGACAGAAGTACGGCTCTGCTGTGTGTGACAAGCCAGCACACAACATGACTGTCACGGTTACTTTTCTCCTAGGGTGGCGACAGAGAGGTCCAATAACTCAGAAAAAAATTCATATATGAAATACCATACTTAATGATTGCACTCGTAGCAATATAACTATTCAGATGTTAGATATATTAGCGGAATTTAATAATAATTGTATATATTGACATTTTATTTTCAAATAAATATGTATTCTTTCACTGACGATCGTTTTTGTCTTAGCTAACATTGTAGACTATGGCCAAATGTAGTATATGGGTCTAAACTATTTGCCAAAATACACATTAGTAGCCAATATAATGTCTGCGAAAAATTTGGTAGTTTTATTAACACTTTCAGTGAAACCAATTAGGTGAGTGAAGAGCTATTCCTACAAAAGTAAACGTCAGAGCAAGGTTTGTTGGAACTGTCATATGTGTTTTGTCAAAAAAGTGAGTATGACCAGGAAATGATACATGTACAATCATAGACCACAGGCAAACCCTCGCCACCGTGGGGTAAACACAGGCCACTGACGCATGACAGCTACACGACAACAGACTGCATTTTAATAAAATGTTAAGGGAAATCTTTCCAGAGGTAGGTAGCCTCTCGCAAGAAGATGAGTGTGTGTGCGCGCGTGCGTGTGTGTGTTGCTTCAGAGTGAAAATGATGAGTACCAAACAATTACTGTGGCTGGAAGCGGCCATTTTGGATACAGAAATTAAATTTCGGATTTATTGATATTCTGAATTATTGATAATTCTTGCAATAGATTCCTTCCATGAAGTCTAATTGTACTCTTTTTTCGAAAGCAAAATACTCATATACTCAGAAAAACAATTGAAGGATATTAAGATTCAGTTCCGTCTCTAACATTTAATACCATAAAAAATAAACTAATTATGCATGCATTTCATAGTTCCAGATATCTGCCATCAAAATGAAGGTTTGATTTAAGTCAGGTTCAATGATTAAAGTACACTACATGTCCAAATGGTGGAACCCTCTATACTGAAAAGTCACAAGCATTCAAATATGATTGAAACCAATTTGTATCAATTGTATTCCATAATGGCTGGTTCCAAAATCATTGCTGGCTCTCAGCCAAAGGTATGACACCTAATTTTGTAGTTGTTGTCAGTGTTTTACTTCCAATTAGTGGCCATATTGGCTGGGGTATGCCATATCAGTGCATTTTTGTTGAAGAAGTCGTCACGCTATAAGGTGCAATTACCGATAAATGGGTGTGAACACTTGTCTGTGGTCAGAATTAGAACATAAGTAATGACCAGGTAAAGGTTGCAGCAAGAAACATAAACGCTATTTTTTTGCTTGTGAACTTTGGGTTAAGGAGGTTGGTACACTTGGTGTGGTACTGTATCGTAACCAATGACCCGAAAATTTTATTTTGCATTCTGCTGAATTGCATATTGGTAGTTCTACCAGATACAAAAATACCTTGTATGGAAATTATTTTCTCAACTGTTATATAGTCAAAAGAATTGTAATATCCTTCAATTGTTTTTCTGAGTATAGTATGTGTGACGAACTTTGATCATACGCTTTTACTTTCCTGGCCTTTTGTCGAAAAGGGGGCATACTTTACCAATGGCAAGATTCTATGCCACATTTCCTTCTTTGTCTATACGTTTTGCAGGTTGTTATGATTTAGCCAGATTTTGAATATGACCATTCAGGACTTTCAAAATATACATTCTTATCACAAAATCACAACAGAAGTATTCGAATTTCGTTTATTTTGGAACTTGTCTAAGAATATCGGTTTCCATACGAACTAGTGCAAAATGCATATACATCATATACGGTAACGTTACTCAAAGCTGGTACACTCGTTTTCAAAACCAAAGTCATTTATTCATTAGATATGCTGAGTTCTTTCATTTTATGCTGTTTTTGCTTTCCAAAAGTGTCTTCTATGTTGTGCAGAAACGTGTATTCGGGATAAATTGAGACTAATCACGTGCGGCATATTGTATCCTCCGTAGCAAAAAAACGAAATTCAGCGAACTTTAGCAATTCAAGCTGTAAATTGGCTATGCTTTCCAAAGGGCCATATCAAAAATAAAAAAATCGCAAGCCCTCAGGTAGTTAGGATCTTCAAAAAGTAAAATTAGAGCGTCAAGTGTTTCTTGACTTTTTCTACCTGTATATGTTCTATTTTGTCAAATTGCATTCGAAGATAGGTCGCCAATTACACCAAAACAGCCCCAACAGAGGCCAATAGGTGATTAAAATATCTTACAAAGATAAGTCACCTTATAAAATGTATGAAAACAAATAAATATGGTAATTGGAAGATAAGGGATCATTGTTTGTTATTATAAATGGATTTAATGAACTATTATTTCTTCTAAACGGATTATAGCCGATTATTGTCAGTTATCGCGAAACATAAAACGTGATAAACCACCGGAGTTTCCTCCTGTCTAAATATACCCGACAAAAAAAGAAACACACCACTACGATTTTCCCCATTAAGATCTCCTTTTAATACGAAAATGTTAATTGTCATGAAATATTCATTTCTAATCAAATCTTACTAAAACTTGAGTGTGACTTAGATGAGTATTTGTACTCTCCCTGTGTAGGCACAAAACACATCAAGGCGAATGGTAAACGAGTTTTGAAGCATTAATTCAACGCTACTGTCTGCATGGAATTCGAAGTATGGTTTACATTTGCAAAGTGTAAAAACGATATGTTATTTTTATGTGAGACAACCAATGTGTTTATTGATCCTTTTTGTAATTCCAAAGTCCATTTTCATCAGTTAGGACCGTTTAAATTGATTAAAACAATGTTGAAATCTTTAAATGTTTTGTAAGGTTTATCTCCAGTGTGGAATCATTATCCAAAGGGTAGTCACAATACATGGGGTACCTAATGTTCAATTATCGCGTATGATAAATTTAAAGATAGAATTTGCAAAGAACAAGTGTCTGGGTACAATTTGGTCTACTGAAATGATTCCAATTGCTTCAACTTATCCAGCAAGAGAGCTTTATAAAACGCGTATTTCCTGTGACTTCACAATTTGACCCCAACTTTGATCATGGCCAATTTTCTTCAACACAATTTCGACGCCATACTGCAAAAGATATGTAACGCAGCAGTACTTGACATACCTTTGCACTGATATAAATTAAACTGGCATATCACTTGTGATCTTCCTGAGAGTTGAACGTTTCTAAGTGGTGCGTTTCCTTTTTTGTCGGGTATAGTAAGTCCTTGTTCCTTGTGAACACAAATATGCTCCTGTTGCTTCAGAAGAATGTAGCGGATCATGATCACCGTTTTCAATGCAGACTTTGCACCCTTACTTGATAAGTTATATAAGTAAGTATATTTATATTTCCTGGTAAGATTTGCATAGTAGGCTGTAAAGCATTACAGAACTTGCCCATTATAGGATCATTTAAAATATATTGATGAGCAAACTGCGAAATATAATGGTTCACACAGCAGCTTGCTTAATATCAATTGAACATGGCCATGTCAGGAAATAATAGCGAGTTTTTTTTCTGCAAATTATCAATTAAAATTGACGAAATGAACGATTTTTCCTTACCTGTTCTGTACTGACTCCAATAAGAAAAGTTTACTTTTACAACGCGATTCTCCAACATGGGTTGTGTTTCCGATGCTCGTTCATGGGTAGTCAGTAAGAACACCAGTTGCAATGACTGCGAACTCTGGGTGCATAAGAATAGCAGAAGTTGCTCAAAACTGACTACTTACCCTAATAATAGGTGAACACAGTACAGTGAAACTGCTCGCCATTTTGATTGCCAGACTGCAAGTTAAAGTTCAGCTGGGATCTGATATAATTGGCTGTCCATTTAAATATGAGACGCTTATTTTAACTTTTGATGGTAACAATCAGAAGAAGCTGACATACATAACAATTATGTTACTCAATGGGTAGTAAAACTGATTGGTTGGCTGCCAAAAAATAGTAAGTATGATCAGGAAATACCACAGTCACAAACTGCAGAGACCCATGGCACCACGAGGAAGAGCCACACAACACTCACGAGACACTATGGATACAAACTAAGCAAAGCAACCAGCTCTCTCTCCCTTCCCCATCAAGATGATTGCAAAACTAGAATGGACAAAAAGTAACGCATAACAAAACATAGAACAATTACAAAATCCCATAATGAGAGTATCAATCAACAGCGAATCAACAACAACAGAACCACCGCCTTAGAATGGACAGCAGCCACTGGGGGCTTAAATGTATTTTACTGGTACCAAATCTTCGCCCTAGATTCTGCTGTTGTTGAAGCACTAAATGTGTTAAGCTGGTATGGAGGCTTCCTAACTATTGCAATGTATCACCATGTAGAAACAATATTATCAAATTAACATACTATGATGAATCAAAGATAAAAGGGCCATATGGTGATCGCTCACCTGCGTCCTGGCACATGAGTAGATGATGTATTGGCCGGTGACTAAGGAGCTATGATATGATTTAAAAGATATTTCTATTTTTAGCTCTGTGGACCATTTCTGTGAAATTATTTTGATTTTGGACAAGATGTTCAGAAGATTTCATTTGAAAATATATCTTATCTAGAGCTCTGCCAACTCCTTTTTCGGTAGAGCTCCTGCGACCCCTGTATTCAGCCTAGCGAAACTGTTTATGCAATTATGGTAGAAGCCATCATGAGGAGCTATTCTGTGAAATTATTTTGAATTTGAACTAGTCGTTCAGAGGAAATGCCATTAAAAGATATTTCTTATCTAGAGCTCAGGCAGCCCCTTTGTTTGGTGGAGCAGAACCATTTGTGCAATTTGGTAGAAGGCATCATGAGGAACAATTCTGTGAAATAATTTCTAATTTGGATTACTAGTTCAGGAGGAAATGTCACTAAAAGACAATTCTTATCTAGAGCTCTGGCAGCCCCTTTGATTGGTAGAGCAGAACCATTTGTGCACTTTTGGTAGAAGGCATCATGAGCAATAATTTTGTTAAATAATTGTGAATGTGGACCGGTGGTTCAGGAGGAAATGTTGCTTAAAGATATTTCTTATCTGGAGCTCTGGCAGCCCTATTGTTCAGCGGAGCGAAACCATTTGTACAATTTTAGTAGAGGGCATAATGAGGAACAATTCTGTGAATTCATTTCGAATTTGGGCCAGTTGTTCAGGAGATGTCGTTTAAAAGATTTCTTATCTGGACATCTGGCGGCCCCCTGTTCAATGGAGCAAAACTTGAAATGAAAATTTGAAAGAGGGCATAATGAACATTCATGTGCAGATATATCAAATTTGGACCAGTGGTTCAGGAGGAGATGTTGTTTAAAGATAGTTCTTATCTGGAGCGCTGGCACCCTTTTGTTCATTTGTGCCATTTCAGTAGAGGGTAACAAGAGGAACAATTCTGTGAAATTATTTTGAATTTGAACCATTGGTTCAAGATGAGATGTCGTTTAAAAAATTACTTATCTGGAGCTTTGGCGCCCACTTGTTCAGTGGAGCGGAACCATTTATGCAATTTTGAAAGAGGGCATCATGAGGAACATTCATCTGAAGTTATATGAAAGAGGGACGTGCATTAAGAGGCTATTTTGGCCCCCCTTTGAGGTCAAAAAATAAGTTACACTTCATAAGTTTCTTCATATTAGTTTATTAGAACAATAGCCAAAGTGTAAAGGTCTGGTATGATTCGACTTTTACGGTTGCTATGGTAATAAAAATGGCCACCAAAATAGGCTGAAAATAGAAAATTGACCATTTTGGAGCAAATTTGAGACACGTGATAGAGGAATTAATATAGAGCATAAGCAAATACCAAACAAATATTTTAACAGATGATAAGAATTATCATGGCACACAATATATTAAAAGGTATTTTTGGTATTTGCTCGTGCTGATATCTAATTCTTAATAATCGGTCTCAAATTTGGCCTAAAATGGCAATTCCTCTATTTTAAGCATATTTTGTCAGCAATTTTGGTTACCATAGCAACCCATAAAAGTATCATAAATGCCAAAATTTTACACTTGGGCTATTCTTCTAAGCAACCAATAAGATGTAATTGGTGAAAAGCAACTTTCAGCATTTGGCTCTATAGGGGGCCAAAATAGCCCCTTAATGCACATACCCCTTTAGACCAGTGGTTAAAGAGATGTCGTTCAAAGCCAATTTTTATCTGGAGCTCTGGTGGCCCTTTTGTTCAGTGAAGTGGAACCATTTGTGCAATTTTGGTTACGGGGTTTCAAGAGGAACAAATCTGTGAAATTATTTTGAATTTGGAAAAGTGGTTCCGAAGATGTATCTTAAAAATATTTCTTCTCTGGAGCTCTGGCGACCCTTTTGTTTAGAGGAGCGGAACCATTTGTGCAATTTTTGTAGATGGCATTATGAGGAGCAAGTCTGAATTTATTTCGAATTTTGGCCAGTGGTTCAGGAGATGTCGTTAAAATGATTTATGATCTGGAGCTCTGGCGGCCCTCGTGTTCCCTGAAGCGAAACCATTTATGCAATTTTGAAAGAGGGCATCATGGGAAACATTCATGTGAAATTATATAAAATTCAGACCAGTGGTTCAGGTGGAGATGTTTATGGACGACGGACATGTAGACTGTCGCATGATATCCATGATATGCATGATATCCATGTTATATCCAGCCTTTTTATAATGATCACTAAAATGAGGGTTTCCAACAATTCGTTCGAACTAAATCACCATAAAATATAGGTCCTGATATGCCCTGTTGCAGAAGTTTTTAACCCAATGTTGTATTTGACAATTAACTTTGAGTGTCTGTGGTAAAATTTAGAAGATGCTTTTATTATTTTATGATATCTCAAGTCAAAAATAGTCTGTAGGTCTCAAAAAAAGGTCAAATGTGAAGTGTGTGCAAAAACAAGATTGTAGACAAAACACTTTTTGTCTATGCCATTTCCTGACCATATAATATCAATTTATTACACAGTCATTATCCAGGATATACGTGAGTTACTTGCATAGATAGCATAACCTTATCAAGAATGAGCAATAACTGCACTGGACAATATCCCCTCAGACATCCCCTGCAAAATTTCCCCAACAATCTCCCATTTTTTGCAAAGTGGACATCCCTTTGTTGTTTTTACAACGTAGACATAGTCCCCTTAGTATTTTTGGGGTTTTCAGAAAAAAAAATATTTTTTGATATGAAGACTTTGTAGATATTTTTTGGGGCCATCACAAAATTGTACTATATTTAGGGGCAATTTCTATGCTTTTTAGGGTCTTTTCTGAAGGTCAAGGTATAGAATGGGGGATATTTTTGGGGTTTCTATAATTTCAAATATTTTTTTGGGGTGTTTGAAACTCCTGATACTTTTTTGGGTGAAGGGTAGATGCTGGGCCCGAGCCGATGTATGACGAAAAATTGAGATCCCCCCCCCCCTGGGATAGTCCCAACCTCCTCTGACTTTTACAATGGAGACATAACCCCCTTCCTGACACCCCTCCCCCAAAACACACTTCAAACTTAATCACTGGATGAGTTCACAGAGCTTCCTTCAATTTCATCTGAGTCATTTGAAAGAGTCTTAGGACATTTTTCTATTATTAACACCTAATGAGCATGACTTTTGCTCTTTATGCTGGATAATTTGCATGATTGAGGCCCTAAATGTTGGACCCAGGTGTCCCATATCCACTTAATGTTTTCAAAAATATTCTGCATTCCTAAAAGGAAATGGGCAAATTCCCCCAAATTTATCTCCACTTCAAAGATATATATACAATGTATAATCATATCCCCTATAAGAACAATGGGGATTCACACCAGTATCACTTATCCCTTTAAGTATTTGCCAAACATCCCTAAAAACCCTTCCATTGCCTCATGATTTTGTTTAGATTTGCTGACTTTTATCATAGTTAACTTTATCAAACAAATCTTTCAGGAACACATGAGAGTGTACAGATCAGGATTGTTGGACTGTCGGTCAAGATCTGGATCATCCAAACATTTTTTCAATGGTTATCAGCAGACAACTAAATCAAATTCTTACGATGAACGAGATAGATCTAATTTAATGATTATTTATTTTGGAATGGAGTTGTTCTTTAGGGGCTTCTTTAGCTCTGTGATATAAATAAAAAAACAACTTTATCTTTGTTTCATTGCAGTATGTTAATTTGACTTGGTAGATTCCCTGTGGTGATACATTGCATAATTAAAGAAGCCTCCACGCCAGCAAAACATTTGTTCATGTTTTCACAACAATATAATTTAGGACAAAGATATGTCATTTAAATATATTAAAGCCCCCTCCGCCACTCCCACTCTTCGCAGGTGGTGTTGGCCCCTGTCAGTTCTTATGTGGTGGTTCTGCTATGAGTAATTTATTGGAATGGTTTATTCCTCCCATTTTTGTGGGGCTTTGTTTTCAGTCGTTGTATTGTAATACAGTACTTAGAGCCTTTTTAAGTTTGAGATGACCTCGCTAAAGAAGAGACAGTTGTTCCTTTAACTTTTTTTTTTAATTTGGGTCTCGACGAGAGAGAACCTGACTTTGTGGGTTTGCAAACACACAGGCGCAGACTAGCCAGCGCATCCACGCAATATGATTATCGCCTTTGTTATTTGCTTTTTGGAAAGTATCATACGTTAAATCGCTTCAGGTGAAATTAAAAATTTCTAGCTTTTCTCTGTAGCTTAGCAGACTGGTTTGAATCTGACTTTGTTGGAAACCCCGAAGACAGGTTTTCTCATGATGATGCCCATCTGGATGCATATGGCTACTGTAAATTTGAAAGTTTTCGCGAGAATTTTATTTTGACGAATATCGTAAAGAGACATATTTGCCACGTTAAAAATTCGTGTTTGGCATGATTTACCTCCATAGTAAAGGAAATGAGTTATGCCATTTCTCAGGGTTTATTCTCGCGAAACTCTGTATCGGCCAACTTTCGTGAAAATAAACCTCCGCGAAAATTTCCGAATTTACAGTACTATTGACCTGTGTCTCTTCCTCACAGGTTCCTGATTTGAACTGAAGTTTGTTATTTAGGCATTTTTCGATCCAGGCCAGCAAGTTTAAAGAGGTACTAACAAACATAAATGAAAGTACACACATTCTGACTGGTCTTAACTATGTGTTCACCTGGTAATTAAGCATATGGAATTTGTGGCTGAATTTTCTCTGATTCCCATAACCGTTCATTTTATCTCGTTAATCCGGCATCACTCTTACTTCACACAAGGTTATGGGATGATTTATACGAGGGGCATTTGAAGATTCTTAGCACGGCTTCATAACTCCACAATGCGTTGATAAAATGCTATCAAATAATACATTTTTGGAAACAAGATTTCAACGGCTACTTGATGGCTTAATTTTTGTCAAAAATGGACTCTGCGTGCACGTGCAGCGCATGCTCAAAATGAGTAGGTTTTATACACTGGCTGAAATTTTAAGCAAAAAAAAAATTTAAAAAACGTCAAAAACTCAGTCAAAAACTTGCGAATGACCTCCAAACTCGAATTTATTCTGTATTTTATAATGCTTTACCTTTCTGTAAAATTTGAAAGAAAATGTTGCATTCCTTCAAAAGTTATTGATTGGAAACCACAAATTGACAATTTAGCCGGAATGTAAGTTAAAAGGGCCATAACTCAATCAAAAATTTGTGGATAAACATCTTAATTTTAACTTGACCTGTATTTCATAATGCTTGTCTCACCTATAAAGTTTAAATGACATTGATGCATCTCTTCAAGAGTTATCGATCGTAAACCAAAAGTGTGATGCTGCGGACGATGATGACGACGCCCCGGACGACGACGCCAGAGTCATGATCCCTATGTCATCCCTGCTTCTCAGGCAACACAAAAGGCATTTGAAACATCTAACTCAATTTTCACTATTATATGGTTTATCACCTAGTATTTTCGATCGCAAAGTGTCTTTAAATCTTTACCACAGGCGGCACAGATATATGCCTTCCATTTCCTCAGTAGTTGAGGCAGTCTTCAATTCAACTTATCAAGTAAAATATTAACCAGAAATTTTACAGTTTAATGGCTTTTTTAACCAGTGAAGAAGCTTATGTGCCTTCACCTGTATGAATAAGCATGTGTGTCTTCAAAACAGATGGCCTGGTAAAACCTTTACCACAAGTGGCACAACTATATGGTTTTGCTCCTGTATGGATAAACGTATGTGTCTTTAATGTAGATGGCTGAGTAAAACTTTTACCACAAGTGTCACAACTATAGGGTTTTTTTCCTATATGAACCCGTTCATGGTCCTTCAAGTTAGATAACTGAGTAAAACATCTACCGCAAATGTCACAGCTATACTGCTTTTCTTCTGAGTGAACCCGTTCATGTGCCTTCATGTTAGATAACTGAGTAAAACATTTACCACAAATGTCAAAACTATAAGGTTTTTCTCCTGTATGGATAAGCGTATGTCGCTTCAATGTAGATGGCTGAGTAAAACATTTACCACAAATGTCACAACTAAATGGCTTTTCTCCTGAATGAATATGCTTGTGTTCCTTCAATGTAGATGGACGACTATAATATTTACCACAAATGTCACAGCTATATGGCTTTTCTCCTGAGTGAATCTGTTCATGTGCCTTCAAGGTAGATAACTGAGTAAAACATTTACCACAAATGTCACAGCTATATCGGTTTCCTTCTAAACGAATACGTTTATGTGTCTCTGAGTGAATCCGTTCATGTGCCTTCAAGGTAGATAACTGAGTAAAACATTTACCACAAAGGTCACAGCTATATGGCTTTTCTCCTGAGTGAATCTTTTCATGTGCCTTCAAGTTAGATAACTGAGTAAAACATTTACCACAGCTGTCACAGCTTTATGGGTTTTTTCTTGTATGAACACGTGTATGCGCCTTCAAGTTAGATGATTTATTGAAACACTTTCCACACGTGTCACATTTATATCGCCTATCTCCTGCATGGACAGGCGTATCCTCTTTAAAGCAAGAGTCATAGTTATATGTCTTCTCTCCTGTATGGACAGGCGTATCCTCTTTAAAGCAAGATTCATAGTTATATGTCTTCTCTTCTGTATGAACAAGCATATGTATCTTCAAAAGAGCTAACAGAGTGAAACAGTCACCACAATGGCCACACGTATATGGCTTCTCCAATGTATGAGCAGATAAATAGCTCGACATATCAATTGGTTGAGTGATACATTAACTTCAGCCTTAACAAGCATACAGCTTCAGGTTCTACCCTGGAGAAAAAAAATGTAGTACTTGTCGGATTAAATAATTAAGTACATCATTTACTGCTGCATGAACCAGCCTATGTGTCTTCAAGATAGATGCTCTCGATCAAGTTTTTGTATTTAATTGAATAAAACAATGTCTGCTAAACCAAGCTGCATGAGTATAGCTTTAACAATCTCTTGATATGGCCAATCCCAAGGGGTGTTCAAATCTTTAGTCTATACGAATGGCAACACCATCAAACGTATTGGCAAAGCTGTGACTCAATGTTCTTCATAAATCTAAAAAAGGTAAACGTTACAAGTTAAACATGTGCAATGTGCATAATGGACATGTTAATACAAATACATAACATACAGTTTGCAATAGAATTGTTATATTCAATTAGGTCTGTTTACTCAGTCATATTCATTCTGCTTGGGGTTCGAAAGTCTTCAATCATAGCTAATGCTAAATAAGTCAGCTTGTCAGCAAGTCACCCTAAAAGTCTTAGTGATATCATTGGACTGCTAATTAAATCCATATTAAAAATGGTTCAAGTCATGACGTTTAACATTATGCTAGCAACGGAGAGTCAGATTAGTCTGTGCATACATCAGGCGGAATGTGGCTAGTTTGTCAAATTATGTGTTGCCCTATTCTCAATGATGTTAAACAGTGTATGACTGTAGATCTCTTCCCCCATATTCTGGCCAATTTCGTGCATTGAAATAGTATGTTCCTCCTTATAACAATTGTTCATCAATGTGCAAAACAGAGCCATCAGAGTAAGACTAGCTACAAGTATATGATATGGCAAATTGATGAAAAAATGTTTTAAGGACTGGTCAAAACAGAGCCATCAGAGTAAGACTAGCTACAAGTATATGATATGGCACATTGATGAAAAATTGTTTTAAGAACTGGGCAGTCTAGTATGTTCCCACGAAACAAACTATAATTGACATGTCAATTCGTACTAGTCCTTTGATGCACCTTGAACTGTTGTTTAATCATGAGAAACGGAGAGTTGTCGCATCAAAAGAGCTACGTGCATTAAAGAGCTTTTTGCTCCCCCCCCCCCCCTTGAGGATAAAATATAAACATATCATAACTTTAATGGTAATGTCATACTGCAGAGCATAATAGCTTTTCTTGACGCCTTCAAGGATCTGATGAAACCAGTATTCAACCAGGCACTAAATGCAGGGCATGTGGGTTTTTGTCACTGATACATATATACTATATATAAGCAGCAGTCTATAAAGTCTTACAAACATTCTGTCAGAGGATGACCTGGGTGTTTTGTTCAACACTGGTGTATGCAACAAAAGGTGATCCTTCTGATTGTCAACAACATTGGCCAGAATATGGGGGAAGAGATCTACAGTCATACACTGTTTAACAGATTGTTACATTACCAATGTGCCAATGCGTTATTACCACGGAAAGGTTGTTCCTATCAATTTGATAGAGAACCCCTCCCCACTAGTTTATCTACATCCTAAGCAGGGTAGGAAAACAAACAAAAATTGCTCTAGGCGCTCATCAGTGACATGAAGCCCTAACATGTGCTATTTATGTAAACAAATTGCAGTGCGACATGATTCTGAAAAAATACCATAGCCATTCACATATACTGACTATTTCAATTGGCATGAACATGAGCTTACTTCAATCCTGCTTTTCTGTCATTAAGATGTTAATACAAAGCTTGAACTATCAATTCTTCCCATGTAAACAAGTGAGGCTTTCTAGATATAGACAAAATGTGTGGAAATAAATGAGATGGAAATCGAGTACCTCTGGTGTAAGAAAACTTTATTGTACCCTAATAAAAGAGCCACAAAATTATATTTCATATTTTTCGTGATACTGGGCTACCATGTTCAAAACTCAATCAAACCTTATAAAAGATAGAAACATAATATTTGCAGTTTCCAAATGGTACATAAATCATTTAAAAAAAAATATCAAACTATATCAGTTTCATAAATCATTTATATAGGAATAATGAAAAAAAATGTAACATAGGTAACACTTTGGGGTGCATATTTGTGTTTAATGGTCCATACCTGTGATGCAAAAATAGCTTACTTGGATGATATAGTCAATTTGAAAATATTACCTTATGTTTGCACTTTTCAGAAGTCATGTCATTTACTAAAATTATCAAAGATAGTGATGGGTAGTATATGTAATTGGCTGTTACTAGGTAATGGTGCCATAACCAGAGTGCTAGCATATTGCAAAATCCTTGCAAGATGAATCTGATAGGATTTATAATCTGTATTGGAAATTTCTTTAAAACCTTGGATAAAAGTTGCTAGCTTGGCAAGAAACAGCTCTATAAATTCTACAAGATGGGTTTTCTTTGATCTATTAAGTTGTTACTCACATATTGCACTGTACAGCTGCTTTCCAAAAAATTTATAGATAGCGATTTTTGTCATAATTATTTACATACCCTATACTTGTTTGCGTGTTTGTTGTAAACATATGCTTTGTTTGACGTATGATTTTTTTTCTGCCAATACACTAACGATATATCTAGTTATAGTGAGTAACAATATTGATTGTTCTTGGAGAGTTTTTGTATCAAGTTTTAACTTCTGAAAAAGTTGATAATATTTTTAGTAAATCAACGTTGCTTATCAGAATTCTATTTCAAATTAAGGGCTAATAAGGAGAGCAGCAAAGAACACTGTGGTTGTCATCTATAATGTCATGTGTATTGAGCATTGTGAATATACTTTGAGAATTGAATCTATCGAGTGTATCAACAACGAATCACTTGATTAACTTGGGTGTATGTGCACTAGCGGGTTGTACAAATTTTATAACTTGACACAATGACTTTTAAAATATATTTTAAGCGCATTTCGGATGTTCAAAATTGATGCTACATAGAAAGTGTCCTATATTAGGTGAAAGACCAAAAGGAAAGTACTGCCAAACAGTTAGAATGGACCAAGTGGGTTTGAAATTGTATTAAGATTGGGAAATGTCATCTTTTAAGATGAATCCACACTCCAAACCTATTCTCATCGAAAATTCAGAATGCCTGGCATCTGAAACACGAAAATGTTTACCCAAATTACATTGATTGGTGTGTAAAAATCCACTGGGAGTCGTAAATAGGGGACTATCTCATGACATACTGGTGATTGTTTAATTTACAAGCTTAAGTTGGGGGACCCCTTTAAAAGTCATGAGATAGCCCCCTATCTACGACTTCCAGTGGATTTTTTACACACCAATCAATGTAATGTGGATAAACTTTTTCGTGTTTCAGATGCCAGACATTCTGGGTTTGCGATAAGAATAGGTTTGGAGTGTGGATTCATCTTAAAAGATGACATTTCCCAATCTTAATACAATTTCAAACCCACTTGGTCCATTCTAACTGTTTGGCAGTACTTTCCTTTTGGTCTTTCTCCTAATAAAGGGCACTTACTATGTAGCATCAATTTTGAACATCCAAAAATGCGCCTAAAATATCTTTTAAAAGTCATTTTGTTAAGTTATAAAATTTGTACAACCCGCTAGTGAACATACACCCAAGTCAATCAGGTGATTCGTTGTTGATGCACTCGATAGTTTCAATTATCAAAGTATATTCACAATGCTCGATGCACATGGCATTATAGATGACAAACACAGTGTTCTTTGCTGCTCTCCTTATTAGCCCTTAATTTGCAATAGAATTCTGATAAGCAACTTTGATTTACTAAAAATATAATCAATTGTTTCAGAAGTTAAAACTTGATACAAAAATCGCCAAGAACAATCAATATTGATACTCACTATTACTAGATGTATCGTTAGTGTAGTGGTTGAAAAAAATCATACATCAAACAAAGCATATGTTTATAACAAACACGCAAACAAGTAAAGGGTATGTAAATAATTATGACAGAAATCGCTATCTATAAAAAAATTGGAAAGCAGCTGTATGTTATAAACTTTCCAGGCATATTAAGTTAACTACATTTCGTGTATCTTTAAAAGAAAAGAGGGTTTATGGTAGTTTATGTTTTGAGTTACTTCCTCAGCAAATAAGCCAGGGTATAAAAAAGTACATGGACCTGTGCCAGCATGGAAATAAGTGCAAGCAGGTTGTGTTAAAGAGACCTTATCTTGAACGTTTAATGGTATTTGGAGAGTAACGTATGTAACATGGGCTGTAAAATAGTCTAAGACACCATAATACGGAACTTTAATTCATTTGAATAGCAGCCTTATAGATTTGCTATATTCACTGATGGATGTAATACATGTATAGTCAATAACTCCCATACTGATCCTTGGAAATAACATATGAAACACTAAGTAACATATACGACGGCAAAAACTCAAGACATTTATAAAATAATTACTAAAATTATGTAACTGTGCTATTAGATGTTCATACACCTGTGCCAGACTTCAAAAAAGTATTAATATGTCATGTTGGATACATTATCAGGAAAATTTAATTTTCTTTTGTGGGTAGCGTACGTAAAATGATGTTACACGCTAATGCTGCCACTCTTTGAGGGCTAACATATTTCATTTTCTGGCTTATATAATGTAGTATTTGGAAATCATAGTGTATCAAAAATTCCCCTGGGGAGGGGGTCTATAGCCAGCGCAAGGCATAGAGATTTACATTTGATATTTTGTGTGATATGGGGCTACCATGTTAAACATCTAATAACTCAAAAAGTATATAAGATAGAAACGTAATGCTTACAGTTTTAAAAAAGGTAAATAAAGCGTCGTTAATAAAATACAAAATTAATGATCATAAACAGGTTTCAATAAATTTAAGACAAACTAAATTAGATTCATTTATCATTTAAAAGGGAGTTCAATGAAAAATGTAACATACATTAAATCGGGGGTGACTATATTTTTTCAAATGTCAATATATAGGGCTCAGTAGTAGCTTACTTAGAAGATATAAAAATGTTAATTATCAAATATTTTGCTGGGTAACATATGTAACAGGCTGTTACTGCTTAACGCTGCCTTTTTGGAGGGCTAACATGTTACCATTCAAGAAAAATATGGTCTACAAAATTCTATACACTGCTCAATATATATAAGACTTTCATTGCCAAACGCGACTGTAGTCGAATTTACCGTTCACTGCCAAACTCGACTAAAGTCAAAATTAAAAGGCACCGTTTATAGCTCTCTATTTTTAACTTATAAGGGACGCAAATATTTGTTCTTTATTTCAAATTGTTCAGGGGACATAAGAGTATCGTATATGGATGTTTAAACAATTTTCTGTACAAGAAATGACTTTACAAAAATGCTTGTTATGTCATTAGATTTCGCGGACGTCAAAAACAACGAAAACATGTCCAACGGAATGACATACAGGACGCGTTAAGCCCTTCAACTGCTATATTTTGATTTATTTCTGATGAAACATTAACAATCTAATATCAGCCTGAATAAATCCTTTTGTTTGATACTTGGTGTAGATGGATGTTTTATTTATTTTTGCAAAAATAGTTGTTCATAGGCATTTTCATATTTTCAATATGGCTTCCAAAATGGCCGCCAACGGTCACGTAACTATTTTTATTATTATTGCTTCAAATGAAAGTTTTATATATTAGCAACATTCTGTTAAAGTTTCACAGCTATATGTTGAATGGTTCTCGGGATACTCTGTGTTGAACCCATGTACCCTCAATATTCAGGAGTCCTTGAAACATGCTTGGCATTGAGGTATTGGTTTTTCGAGGTGCTTGGCAGCGAAAGTGCTAAAGGAACACCTGATAATTTTCCATTGGTGATAATGTTAACCCCTGTCCAATAGACAAGAAATGCGTTTCACTAGACAATACGGCAGAAACCCTTGCAGTTTCTTTTGTCATTTTTTTCTAAGATAGTCAAAGTTTGGGATCAAAAACAACCGCTGCTTAAGTTCATGGCTCAAGGTTTGTAATGATATTGTTTCTACCAAAATGATAAACCTAACGACTTTGATTTTGAACTTGTCAATTTCCCATTTTTAGATGGTGATGTCCCTCGGTCTACATCCTATAGAGTCTATATTTCTCAACTCATTCGTTTTGCTAGAGCATCTAGCATTGTTGCTGACTACAACACTCGAAATAAATTGTTAACTCAGAAACTTTATAAACAAGGCTATCAGTATCATAAACTTCGCAAAACATTTTCAAAATTTTATAGACGATACTATGATTTGATTTCTAAATTCCAAGTTGGACTTAAATCTCTTTTGCGCCAAGGACTTTTGGAACCTGATTTTTATGGTGACTTGGTGTCTAAATTGAAGAAGATTGTTGGCTCTAATAATTTTTCAGCGCAGTTCATTAAAATAATTTCCCATTATAAAAAGATTGGCTATAACATTAATGTATTGCAACAGACTGCATGCTTGGTGGTCACCCCAATCACGGTTGGCAACTTTGCTTTCCTCTTTAATTGCACGACGGTAGGTCGGACTTCAGACTCTTTGGTGGTTCCAACTTAAAAACTTATCTATTGATGAGATTGTAGGGGCCTGATGCTTTGACTGTTTGTCGGGCCCGCCAGGGTTTACCTGTTGGATTTCTTTTGCTCCGGTATTCAGTTTTATTTACTGTTGAGTCCTTATCTTTGCTTTATCTCCTTGTTATATCTTGATTTATATGTTTAAAAGATGATGCATTGATAAGTTAGGGGTCGTTCATGCAAACCAAATTCTATGTATCTTGATCCACATCTGAATTAAGGGTGAGGTTGGCGAGCCGTTAAACCGGTTTAAGCCCTCCATTAAAATATTTTACTGACCGTTCCTAGGCGGTACTTCTTTTGTGGTTCTTTTATGTTTTTGCTCTGTCTTATGTTTGCTATGTCTTTGTGCGCGTCTGTTTAAATGTGCTTTGTGGTCACCTGCAGGGATAAGGGCTTACCTCTTGGCTCTCGTTTATGGTGTCTAACTGTGAGTTTGTAACTTTCCCATTGGTATCCTGGGTCGGGTGTGGTACTTGATTGTATTGACTCCTGATCTTTGCACCCTTACTTATTTTGTAATTATTAATTTTCCTGAAAATGACGATTTTTTCGGGAACTCTGTAGAATCTTCCAAATTTGTTAATATCGTAACCTAATGGTTTCTGCAACATTAAAAGTCTGTTGACTGTACAGAAATGATGCTGTTGTGATGCTTGATTGAAAAATTCATCGTAATTAACACATTCACTGCCAGACGCTACTGTACTCGAATTTACCGTTCACTGCCAAACGCAACTACAGTCGAAATTTAAAGGCACAGTTGATAGCTGTCTATTTTAAACGGTTATAAGAGACGCAACTCTTTGTTCTGTATTTCAAAATGTTCAGGGGACATAATAATATCGTATATGGAGGTATACGCAATTTTCTGTACAAGAATTGATTTTACAAACATGTTTGTAATGTCATTAGATTTCGCGGAAATAAAAATTTCGAAAACAAGTCCGTGGGGATGACATATAGGACGCATTAGGCCCTTCAACTGCTATACTTTGATTTATTTCTGACGAAACAATATATCAGAATAGATCCTGATGTTTGGCACAAGATGTAGATAGATGTTTATCTATTTTTTGCATAAAATAATTGTTTATGGGTAGTTTTCATATTTTCAATATGGCTTCCAAAATGATCGCCAAAGGTCACGTGACTATCTATTTTATTTGTTCAAATTAAGGTTTATATAATATCAACATTCAGTGAAAGTTTCACAGCGATAGGCTGAATGGTTCTGGAGATACTCTGTGTTGAACCCATATACCCTCAATATTCAAGAGTCCTTGAAACATGCTTGGCACTGAGGTATTGGTTTTTTGAGGGCTCGGCAGCGAAAGTTTTAAAATTTGGCTTTGAAAAAAGGTGTATTTTAAACAAAAAGCGTTCAATGGAGATTTCTGGAAAGAGACTACTTCATTTTTATCAACAAGCATCATCCTTGATAGGTAACCAAACTAATCACGGGGGCAAACATGTTCTTGCCTTATTAATCCAACTCTCGCTATGAGCCAGACTATGCGTATTTTTACAGGTAGCACTTTGGGTGCATATTTGTTTTCAAAGGTCCATACCTGTGAGGTAAAAATAGCTTACTTGGATGATATAGCCAATTTGAAAATCTTACCTTATGGTTTGCCTTTTCAGATGTCATGTCATTTACTAAAATTATCAAAGATGTTGATGGATAATATATGTAATTGGCTGTTAGTTACAAGGTAATGATGCCATTACCAGAGTGCTAGCATATTGCAAAATCCTTGCAAGGTGAATCTGATAGAGGATTAATAATAAGCTGTATTGGAAAATTCTTTAAACCCTTGGATAAGAGTTGCTAGCTCCGCAAGAAACAGCTCTATAACTTCTACCAGATGGGGTTTCTTTATCATCACGCTTTTTCAAAAAAGCGAAGGGGATATTGTAATCGCCTCTGTCCGTCTGTCTGTCCGTCAGTCCGTTATGCTATCTCCTCCTAAACTATTTGACGAAATTCAACCAAATTTGGTGTGTGAGATACTGACATGAATGGGGCGTGCAACGTCAAACTTTTTTTGGCCCCGCCCCCTGGAGCCCTGGGGATGGGTCAAAAGGTCAAATATCATTTAATTTCAATTACAAAGTCAATTTCAAAGATTTTTATACCAAACTTTGTGTGTGTTCTCACAAATGAAAGATACAAAACATATCCGACGAGATTTTCATTCTGTTCCCTGGGTCATGCCAAAGGGGTGGGACTTTGGGGCGCTAGGGGTGCCAAGGGGATCATTTTTTTTTCAAAACATGGTCATGTGGTATATCAAATCGACAGAGCTGACAAACAGAACAGAATGCAAGTAAAATTTTCATCCTAGGGTCAAACTGGTGACCTTGGGGTGAGGTCAAAGGTCAAATATCATTAAATTTCGGTTACCAAGGTGATTTCAAAGATTTTATACCAAATTTGATGTGTGTTCTCACAAATAAAAGATACAAACATATCAGATGGGATTTTTATATCCCCTGGGTCATGCCACAGGGTGGGACGTTGGGGTACTGGGGGTACCCAGGGGGTCAAACATTTTTTTTTCAAACATGGTCATGTAGCATATCAAATTGTTGGGGATGACGAGCAGAACAAATTGCAAGAATAATTTTCATCTTAGGGTCAAACTGGTGACCTTGGGGCGAGGTCAAAAGGTCAAATATCATTATATGTCAATTTCAAAGATTTTTATGCCAATCTTTGTGTGTGTTCTCACATATAAAAGATAGATAACATATTGAACAGAATTTTCATTCTGTTGCCAAAGTCATGCCCTGGGATGGGACTGCCGGGTGCTGGGGGAGTCAAAAACTTTGGCGTGGGGATTTGCGATGGCGCCCCATCGACTGCGTGCCCTAGTTTATCTTTTAAGTTGTTACTCACATATTGCACTGCATGTTACAAACTTTCCATGCGTATTAAGTTAACTGTATTTGTCTCTATATAAGAAAAGAGGGTTAATGGTTGTTAAAGTTTTGATTTTATTCTTCAGCAAATAAGCCAGAGTATAAAGAAGTAGATAGACCTGTGCCAGCATGCAAATAAGTACAAGCAGGTCGTTTTGGAGACGTTATTTTGAACGTTCAATGGTATTCAGAGGGTAACGTATGTAACCTAGGCTGTAAAATAGTGTAAGACACCATAATACGGAACTTAAATTCATTTGAATAGCAGGCTGCAGCCTTATAAATTTGTTATATTCACTGATGTATGTAATACATGTAAAGTCAATAACTGCCGAAATGATACTTGGTTATAACATATGAAGCACTAAGTAACATATACAACGGCAAAAGACATTTATAAAATAAATGCTAAAATTATGTAACTGTGTTATAAATTGTTCTTAAACCTGTGGCAGACTTCAAAAAGTGTGAATATGTCATGTTGGAGACATCAAAAGGAAAATTTAATGTAATTGTGTTGGTAACGTACGTAACATGATGTTACACGCTAATGATGCCACTCTAAGAGGGCTTACATATTTCATATTTTGGCTTATATAATGTAGTATCTGGAAATCATAGTGTACAAAATTCCCCATGGGGGGAGGGGGGGGTCTATAGCCAGCGCAAGGCTTAGAGTTTTACATTTGACATTTTTGTGCGATATGGGGCTACCATGTCAAACATCTAATAACTCAAACAGTATATAAGATAGAAACATTATGCTTGAAGTTTTGAAAAGATAAATATAAATTCGTAAATAAAATACCAAATTAATCAACATAAAATGGTTTCAATAAAATTTAAGACAAATTATATTAGATTCATTTATCATTTATAAGGTTGTTCAAATAAAAACGTAACATACACTACGTCGGGGCTGACTATATTTGTTTTCAAAAGTCAATATCTAGGGCCCAGTAGTAGCTTACTGAGAAGATGTAACAAATTTGAAATCTTACCATATCTTTTGCACTTTTCTAAAGCATTAAAAATGTTCAAAAATTTTGTTGGGTAACGTTTGTAACAGGCTGTTACAGCTTAACGCTGCCATTGTCAGAGGGCTAACATGTTGCCAAATCCTTGCAAGATATTGGGCTTAAAGAAAAATATGATCTACAAAATCCCCCCTGGGGCCAGTGGGGGGAGGTTAACCATATCCAGCCAGTGACCTACTTTTTGCGATACTGGATTTATTTCAACGTGCGAAGATAATTGTCTATTCCAATCAAGAACAGCATAGTGTTACTACTATCACCGACCACCTTGAACAAAAGAAAGGTAAACAATATAAAATAGCCTACTTACGAGCGAGTCAAACTTTGTCAAGGTAAGGACGTGTACTAACTCTTGCTATTTGAATACATGTATATCTGTAACTGCAATTAAGTACTTTAATATAATATAGTAAATAAGGAACCGCTCATTATTTAAGTATCGGGGGGGGGGGGGGCAAAGATGCCAATCCATTATCCAATTTTTGGATGCCCCCCTCCTAACAAAATTTAAATACAATGACCTCCTCCCACCCCCCCCCCCCCCCTGGAAACTGCAAGAAATATAACCTGACCTCCCCCCCCCCGCTATTTTGAATATAGTGTCAAAATGCAACATTATATATGCATATGTATGGTACTATGGTACTTTCATCAATTTATTGACCTGTGTATCTCAGAGTTTCAATTCTAAATATTGACAAGTTGAAACTACCATTGAAACATAAGGAATGTTTTATATATGAAACTGTTTTGTTTCTGTTGGTTCATTACGTTCCAGTCAACAATCTTTAAGTTATGGCAAAATGTGCCTTCCTGAGTACTAAACTGCATATACACAGGCTTACAAAAAGTAGGGAAAAAGTAGAGATCAAAGTTTTCAAAATAAAACTAGTGATTTCGAATTTAAAACAGTAGTGAAAGAAGGGCTTCTTCTTTTGTACAGAATTCATAAAAAGGTCATTAATAAGGCTTTCAAGTGCCCTTCAACAAAAAGAAAACACTGATAAAATTTTGCAAGAAGTATTGAAAAATCAGGGATTATCTTTGTAAAAAAAGCAGCAATGGTAGGGCTTTTCCAAGTATAAAATCGTATATACAAAGTTGGAAAACATGAAATAAAATAGTTCATACTCAATATTTAAGCAAGATAATAATTGTGATAATAATACTAGCAAAACAGAGTGATTTTGGGTTTAAAATTGGAACGAATGATTTAGTTTATTAGCTGTCTACTCCCTGAAAAAAAAATAGTTATTTCTAAAATTTGAGCAAGGGAGAAAAAATCCAGTATATTTATCGCGTAAATGACATTTAAATTTAGAGTGAAAAAGTAGGGCATTTTCAAAAAAAAGTAGGACCCATCTGAAAACTTGGTTAATCAATCATTATTTTATCAAAATGTTGTAACTATAAAACACTGAAACAGAATACCTTTTTTCACATGCAAAAATAAAAAACTGAGACATTTAGAAGCCTGCCTAATTAAATATACATATAACAGGGTTCCCACAGAAATTCAAAATTTTTCCATGATCAATAATGTAATTTCCATGGTCATTGAACGCAGGGCATCCAACCTCCCCTCTTCGCAGCAGCCTCAGTTTTCTTTACCACATTGAGCATAATTGTGACTAACTGTTATTAGAATATGTCTTTCTTATATCTTTTCAATATTTCTTTCAATATTTCTTTCAATAATTAATCATTCTACATCTTTTTCCAAATAACTAGCCTAGAAGGTCACTTCAATGGCCAATTTTTAAAAAAGAAACACCATACTACCCGGATGATTGAATTGAAATGGCTCCAAAAGTTTTATGATGATGTATTTTGATTAACTTTTATCCAGGCTTTCAAGTGCCCTAACACGAAAAAGTAGGGAAAAAGTAAGGAAATTTTTTTGAAAAAGTAGGGATTATCCAATGTAAAAAGCAGGGAAAGTAGGGCTTTTTCAAACCAATAATTCATAACAATGAGTAATTAAATTAATGATAATATATCAAAATAAGCAGGATAAAAGTGGTGACAATAAAATAATAAAAAAAAAAACAGAATGACTTTTGCAGCTGAAAATTCCAAAGTGACAAATTGAGTGGTAATTTACCCAAAAACAAGCAAGCGAAGCAAACGGAGAAATTTTTTTGATGATTTTATTGCATAAATGACATTTTAAGTGAGAAAGTTAGGATAGTAAAAGTAAGAAAGATGGCAAAGATCAGAATCGATACAATCCAGCACCACACCTGACCCAGGATACCACATGGGAAAGTAACAAAACCACAATGAACATAACAAACAAGAGCCAAGAGGTCAGCCGTTTCCCAACAGGTGACCACAAGGCAGCAATGAACAGACGCAAAAGCATTACAATCACAAGACACAAATAACACAAATGATCAACAAAAGACGTACCGCCTTGGAACTGTCAGTAAAAATATTTTACTGGAGGGCTTAAACCAGTTTCACAGCGCCAACCTCACCCTTATTTCAGATGTGGATCAAGACACATAGATTTTGGTTTGCATGAAAGACCCCTTACTTATCCATGCATCATCTCCTAGAACATATAAATCAAGATATATAAAGGAGATAAAGCGAAGATCTATAAAGACTCAACAGTACATAAAACTGAATACCGGAGCAAAAGAAATCCAACAGGTAAACCTTGGTGGGCCTGACAACAGCCAAAGCATCAGGCACCTACCATCTCATCAATAGATGTCTTAAAATTGGAACGGTCATTGAGTCTGAAGTCGGACCCACCGACATGCAATTAAAGAGGAAAGCAGTAAGGCATTTTCATGAAAATGTAGGGAAAAGTAGGAGAACAAAAAAGTATGAATTGTAGGGCCCGCTTGAATGCCTGTTTTATATGATTCACCCTGCAAATTAAGAATCTGACTGGTCAAAAGATTCAATGTGGCTTTTACATCCCATTCTAAAACGTATGAATATCTTTTGGTTAGACCTTATATACAAATAAAAGAATACTTCTGACATGCCTAAATTGCATACAGTTTTAACGCTACATGTATCTGACTATAAAATATCAGGCACAAGTGCAGGCCCTGTTGTGGACCAAACATGCATTTTGAAACAATAATAAAAACTTAAATCACCAGTAGCCAGAAAACAAGCAGTCAAACACACAAAGTATAATTCAGGGGTGATAAGAGTCCGCGAATCTCAATCAGGAACATCTGTCAACTGAATCCTGAACTGAGCCAAAAAGTTCTTAAATCATCAATAAAATGCTTTAAAGAACAAAATATCTATAGAACACAATCACTTTATGCATACTTTATGGTAAATATCTGTCTAAAAGGTTCTAAAACCAAATTAAAGTAATAATAACTATGATCTCGTGACTAAAATACATGGGTGCTCTATCAGGAAATCCTGATTGATCCTGAACTCTTTCACCCCTGAGTATTTCACAAAATTCCATGATTTTTCCATGATTTTTCAGTCTTTTTCCAATTCCATGATTTTTCCATGCATGAAACTTTTTTTGTGATTTTCCGGGTTTTCCAGTGCTCGTGGGAACCCTGATAAGAGTTTAATTCATAAACAAGAGGGCCCTGGGTCGCTCACCTGAGTCTTAGCACATAAATAGACGGTGTATTGGCCTGTAGCTAAGGAGATAGGATTTAAAAATATGTCTATTGTTAGCTCTGTAAGCCATGTTGTTCAGCAAAGGAGAACCATCTGATCAGTTCTAGTAGAGGGCAACATGTTAGCCATTTTTGTGAAATTATTGTGATTTTGGATCCGTGGTTTAGGAGAAAATGGTATTTAAAGATATATCTAATCTAGAAAGGCAAATTCAAAACCTGTTTCACACCAATCGTACGATCGTTTGGTCGTGCGATTTAAAGCATGCAGCAGATTGCTGACAAAATTGCATACCTCATGTTAAATTCACTGAACACAAGGCTGCTCTGCTCATTCATCATCTTTTTTTTCTTTTTTTTTAGTATTCAATTTTCATTGAAACATATAGTGCATTTTTGGCATTATACCATTTCTAACGTTGAAATCAACATTTACAAACTATGAGCTTGCATTTCCCCTCTTTTTTTAGTGATTTTTGTTATCACGTATTTTTTCTGTTCTACATTTTCACATGTCCCAAATAGAATAATTAGACCTGCTTAAATTTAAGAACCGCCATAACGAAGTGCTGAATAGTGCACATAATGTATGTGTTAATTAAATGAGAACAACAGCAAAATAACAATGTCGTAAATGAAGACGTAACATACACATATTTGGCGCATGGGTATGTTAACGTGACAAGTACGACTATGTTAAAGTATTATATTTCAACAGCTAACACAAACAACGCCATTATATTTACATCTGATTATTGCTAGGGGAAGAATAACATAAGCTTTCAGCTTTCGTTCTTATCCTTTTACATTCTGTAACTTGTATATACTTGTATTTGCATCTTACCAAGTTGAAATAGAATATGTTTAAACCAAGGCTGCTGTAAGATGTTCACACCGTTATCTTGCGTACACACACAGGGCTGTCGTCAGATGTGCTTTCAAAGTTGCAAGACTGTTGCAAGTTCGGCGGCGATACAGTTGTGTGAACTTAATGAGCTGTCGTAGGGGTTTGTGGCATTCTTCCCGCAGCCATGCAATTTAAAAAAAAGTTCATTGCACGGTATAAGCGCGGCAGTCTTGCGGCATTTGCAGGCGAAATGTGCGAGTGCGAGCACTTGCGTTAGCCATATGAACGCCTTGCGTGGCTTACAGCAGCCTTTTATTTTTTGCAGCAGTCGTGTGTCCATATAGAATCGTAAGAGAAAAGCAAGAAAAATGAACATATTGAAAATTTAGTTTTTTTCGTTGCCGCAACTGTGGGACCCTAAGTCCGCAACTCAGTCTTGCGCAGAACAACGCAAGGCACCCACAGGGAACCCGGAAATTTTTCGTCATATACAAGTGTACAGCTGCTGTACGATTGATGTGAAACAGGTTTAACTGAGGCATTAAGTCAGTTTGTAATTTAAGGCGACCATAACTTTATGGAGACAAGTAATTTTTGGTCCTGCTTTCGGTGAACAACTAATCGGTCCAATTCCACTGCACAAAAGGCATATTTCAAGCAAATGCTTTTTTTTCAAGACACTGCTTGAAGCGTCCCTTCCTGTGAGTGACAAGATCTCATTCACCTTTCAATAAGGCGAAAGGGCAACCTACCTTGATAATCTTTTATTTTACGTTTATTTAATTCTGGCACTAATGGCTTCAAAACCACATTGCTGTAAGAAGATCGTGGAAACTGCAGCTATTTTTAGGTTGTGGTTTTGAACAATGGATTTAAATTGTATTTGAATCTGTTCACTCTTTCGAAAGTTATTGCATGTTAAAACAGGCGCAATACACCAGCTAAAATAATATGTTTTTAATGGTAACTCTCGCAAGTTTTGAAATTGGGGCATATATTTAATGGTATTGCTAATCGTAACATTTCTGGTTCACAGACATATAATAAATTGAATCAGATACATAGAACTTCTGCAGTGTCAAAAGGTTACACACATGTGATTTTCTGCCTTTCTCCGAGGCCAATAAAAACATTCCAAAGGACCTCGGACAGTTTCCAATTCAATCTGCCCAAATTTTGACAGCCTTTAGGCTAGGATAATGCATAACTGACAACTATATGTTTGTGCTTAAACCAAACCGTTACATTTAGTGCACCCAGCAAAATAAAAATAATATGAAAATATTGCATAATTATGCCAAGACTTTAGGGTTTAGGGGGTGGGGGTATATTTTGTGACCAAATTTTATTTTACAGAAAGTTAAGGTTTTGTCGAGTATTCACCTGAATACATGTAAATATTATGTTTGCGGCATAAAACTTGAAACAAAAGTGATGTGTTTGCATAAAATTCGGGTTGAGAAGATTTCATTGTTTCATATAAAGAAGAGTGCTGTCAATGACTTTTGACTATAACCTGTAATGTTTCAAGTTTAACTTGTGCACTGAGGCGTATAATATCTGCATACTGTATAAATCATAGTCTAGATAAACACAGTTTTTGAGCGTTAAATTGTTAATATTTTCTTACACATCAGATTTAGGCTTTATTTCGGTGCTTAAAAGAACCGTCTCATTGTGACGGTTCTTTTGAGTACCCACACCATATGTTTTGGTTTAGCAATGAGACAATTAATTACATGGTACGCACTCATAACTAAAGCCCTGATACATGCCATTGTAAATTGATATTTACCTACAGGTTTGTACAAAATAAGTCTCTAATAAGCTTTTATCATAAAGTGTTTTTGAGCATTTTGACAGCGTTCCCCCCCGTGACCAATCATGCCGTTTTTATATGATGTGTGTTATGTAAAACTACAACTGTATGCAAAAGGATTAGTTTGGTCACGGGGGGGAAAGCACTTCAGTAAAACTTTTTCTATTTTCAATATGTTGAATAGCAAAAACAGAGTTTTCAACCAATAGTTTTCAATTGTTACTTGTCCAATGATAAAACGGCTTTTGTGGATAATTCGAGGATTAAAGCGACTATCTTTTTCATAGAAAAAATATTATTTTCTTTGAAACTTTTCTCTGGTCATTTTTATGGGCAATCCTTCATTAAGACTGTCCGAGGTCCTTGAAAAAAGCCTATTTTTCACAATTTAATGTCTGTTATCGGAATTAGGAAAACTAAAAAAAAACATTGAATGCATTTGAGAGCTCAGACTTCTGAGGGGGGAAATCCATTTTAAGCGATCGTTTTTTATCAAAGTCAATAGAGTGTGACTTCCAAAAAATACCATCACATTCCATTAGATGTCACATTGCTAGTGGGGAACTTTACTGGATTAAATATATGAAGAGATTTACAGGGGGATACGTGATTTGTGACAATGTTTGTACGTCATGTTGTCAACATTGTGGCCGCGACTGTATTGCAGCTATTATCATTATCAAAGAATACATACTCAACTCATATGTAAGTATATCGCATGACAGTCTTCTGTTTTAAGTCTCTTCCTAGGACATTTATATTTTATATTCAACCAACAGTTGCACATCAGTGTGTTTGGTAGACGTGATCGTGAAACCGATTTTTTTTTCTTACTTTGGGTATAAATTCTTTGAAATTTCCCAAATCTAACAGTTGTCTAAGCAACATGAACTAAAAGTAGAATGAATAGCAAGGAAACAGTACTTTAAATCATTAAACTCTACCGTGAACAAAAAATAACACTAGTTTTTAGTATATATCAGATTGGACATTTTTTCTGTCTTTATCGATCAGCTGTGTATTCTATTCATTGTTGAATACAAATTTGCTGGCACAAACCAATAGCGCGTTTATAAATACCGCCAGTGGTCTAGATAACGATTTGGACAATTGGTATTTCACCCCCTACGTTTTAATATAATGAGTGTTTTACTCCATATTTAAAATATCAAATTGCAGTAAATGCAAAGCCTTGTAAAAAGACTCAATATTTGCTTAACATATTTTAAAGAAACGTGGCTTGTATCAAATGCATGTTGCTTTTTGTAGGAAAATTTCCAAGATTGATAAAATTTGTGTATATATATTACTAAGAATAAAAGATTTCGTCACATATATTGAATATCAGCACTGAAACACCAAACTGCAAAGGATATTTTTACCCTTCAATTTTACTTTTCAATGCTGAATTCCAAAACATCAATGCTGAAATACCCTTGACCCCCTCTTATCTGGAGTTCTGTATCGCTTGCGCTAAAGTACGCTAAACTGTAAGTTACCCAGTGTATACTGTTGAGGAAGCCTCTGACAATTGACCAAACGCCAACTGCCAATAAAAAAATCGATCAGCCAATGAAAGCCCAGGAAACGCACTCACATTCGGCTTAATTGTATCAATTCCTGATCTTTGCACCCTTACTTACTTTGTTTATCCACTATTATTATTAACAGCGTGAATCCACCATCTTGTCTGCTAGTTTTTACCCTCTCTCTCTCTCATGCACCCGTGATATCTCAGAACCGGAAATTATTGACAGTCCAAAATGAAGCTTAAATAGGCTATATCAGTTGACTTACGTTAATTTGTCCCCAAAAATAACTAAAATTCTATGTTAAAAGTTTGCTTTTCGCGGTTGACACTGTTCTAACAGATCTGTTTCCATTAACCTTTGTTGAGTAAATGGACTACAAGCCCCACAGACACGGGCCTTATTATCATGTTTTCAGAAATGAGTCTTAAGAATGTGTCACTGATGTAATAAAAAGAGTGCCATAAAAGATCATTAAGGATGCCGCAGTTTCGCCATTGGGATCATTTAACACATTTTAACATGTCTGTCACTGCTTTCGTTCTCTATCAGTTAAATTTTAATTCGTTGTGTGTTTTGGGAAAATCTATTGTTTTTCTGTCTGGCTGTCTGTTTATGTTTCTATCCGTCTGTCTGTCTGAACATGCGCAAGTTGATTTCTTTCAGTCTGCCTGTCTGTAAACGCACATGTATGTAGGTTTTATCAGTCTGTCCGCATATGCACACTCATGTTTCTATCAGTTTTTCTGCCTCTCTGTACATGCGCATGTAAGCACAAACGCCTAAGCTAACGCTCATTTTTGTTGTATCTAGAGGTCTAGGTGTTATTTTGAATCTTCCTTATGATCCCGCGAATCTGTGCAGGCTCACCTGAGGCAATGCAAAAAATTACATGACACTGTGCAGTCTCGACTGAGCCATCGTTGTTCGAGAGAAAGAGTTATTACATAATTACTGACTATTAAGGCATTGACATGATGTGATGTAAACCTGAGAGTACCAATATTGACCGAGGCAGAGCCAAGGTCTATATTGGTATTCTCAGGTCGACATCACATTATGTCCAATGCCTCAATAGTCAACAATTGTTTATTATATAATTTCTCTAAACAAAACATTATCACAATCTTGGCCATGGACTATGTCTTGGACAGTCTTGAATGGTAACTAACTGATTTCATCCAGTTCAAAGAGGAATTTAAATCATATCAGCAATATTCAACAATTGTTTATTATATTATTTCCCTTAACAAAACAACATCACAATCTTGGCCATGGACTATGTCTGGTACAGTCTTGAATGGTAACTAACTGATATCATCCAGTTCAAAGAGGAATATATGCATACTTTATTTGTAATTACAACTGCAGACAGAGTAGATCCAGATTAAATGCCGCATGTGGTATTTCATCAGGGTCTACACTGTTTGCTAAGACAAATATGAACTTCAGATAAAAAAGAAACTGCAATTTTATTAAGAAATTAAAACCAATGACCCCTTGAATTATACAATGGACCATTCCAAGTTTATTGCATCAATCCAGAAGGAAGAATTCATTAGTTCATTTAAGAGTTCTGCTAATTACTATATTCAACAGCAAAGTCTGAATTACATGTATATGATGAAACACCAAATCTTGTGAATTTCGTGCCACTGTCACTCACTGAATTGTATTTACAGCAAATCATGCACGTTTCATGCTGAAAGCACACCTGTTATGAAAAGTTTCTATGAAGTCTATTTTTAGTAACTAATATTGAATAGGAAAAACCCAAGCCCATGCGACATGTAGTTATATCGACTTGAGTGGATAGACATCTGGGCCAATCAGGAAATGTTTATTTATAGATTATATAATAATACAATTTAGCGCCCAGGTCTGCTGGATGGTGTGCTAGCGTTTGTTGGTTATTGTAGAGCAGTGGGTATTTTTGCGAGACTTCTTTCATGAGCCTTCGATACTGAGGAAGAAATTTATCATTATAATTGAGCGGCTGCATGAGATTTCCAACAATGTGGCATTTTGACATGTGTAGACTCAGACGAGCCTGTGCAGCCTCCTTTTAAGCTTAGACACTCCAAATGCTGTTTAGTCAGTAGCGTAACAATCATAGAATACTCAAACTACTAGCAAAGGCTCTGATCAGACTGCGCGTATGCGCAGGCTGATCTGAGGCTTTGCTGGTCGCACCTACCACATTGATGGAAATCTCATGCACTGGCTCAATTTTATTTTATAGCGCCAAGTTCATGTCCACATAATCTGTACAATTATCATCTGCTGATAACATTTGACAACAGTTCAGGCCCGACAAAATGTTCTTGCAAGAATGTGTGCGTGTGCAGTCTCGTATGAGCCTTCGCTGCTCGAGAGGAAAGTGCTATATTTCTTCAATTTTTCAGCGACCATCTGTCCGTTTGGTGTTAGTTCCTTTCGGTCCACAATCAGCTGTCCATTTTGTTAGTAATAGTTGTTTTATATCAGTGAGTGTTCTTGCGAGAATACACACATGAGCCTTCGCTGCTCGAGAGGAAATTTTATATATTTTTGGCAGAGTTGTCATAAACCCAAGATGAATTCATACACGATGCCACATGGTAAAATTTTTTACATGCAATTAAATAATGTAAGATATATTTCAAAAATGATTCCATTTGTTAGTTTTTTTGCAATATTATACATATGTAGTAGTTGAAAATATCGCCACTGAAATAAGACGTTTCGGTTGAAGTAGTTACGATGTACATAAAATAAATTAAAAACAACAACAAAAAAAACAACTACAGCTTTGTTAATTGTTAGCAAACTCTTTTTAAAGCCAATAATGAAGTGTGTTTCTATACCATATACATCTCTAAATAGAGATTCCTTGGTCATTGACAAAAGTTCGTTAATTATTACCCAGCTTCGCCCGCTGCATACGTCCGCCATGTTTGTTGTCTACTCTGTAATATCGCAAAATCTCGAGTGTGTGCGACAGTGACTGTGTTTTTTTTTACGGAAGTGTAAACACTGCAAAGAAAAGTTGATCCTGTCAAAATGAGGTACAGACAGTTAAGTACAGCATATTTAACTTTAGAAAGTTGATTTTACTCTTTTTTACTTATGTCCAAACATCCCCCTTCATAATTCACGTGATTTTCTAAAATTCCGAAGTTTGGGCAAAATTGAAGCCGGTCGTCTGCAATGTTGACATTTTATGAATGGAAGTCACGTGGTAGTGTTACACAGTTATTAGGCCAAGCTATTTTAATATTGTTTTTTTGTAACTTGGGGTATTAGAATAGAACACATTTTTATGACGTTTTTTGTGTGTGTTTCTTTGCCTGTTTGTTGAGGCAAAAACCTCAACAAATTCTGCACCAGAACAGAAAAGAATTCAGAACCGCAAAAATTCTACGCCCATGATGCACTGACAAATGCCTACATTCAGTGTGTAGAAAATAAGATGCCAGTGAGAAAAGCTGCAAAACTGTACATCATACCCCACACTACTTTGAGAGACAGGCTGTTCGGTAGAGTGCATATAGATACTTTGCTTTTACGCATTGAAACAGTTCTTTTTTCCCTAATTTTGTATTTTATGAAAGTTGAATGTTGTTCAACCCCAATATTAAAATTATGATTTACCTTTATTTTGAGTTTTTGAGCTGGAATAGTGTGACGTGACTCACTTGGCAGAAGTAGGTTAAACCAAAATGGCAGACATCAATTTTACCATGTTTACATAAGCTTCGGTTTTCATAGTAGGATGTTGGTTCGGAGTAAGGATTTATCTGCAGTTGAATGCAAAATGATGCATAGATAAGGCAAGCATATTTAATTTTGCATGCTTCATTTGTTTTATAGTTAGAATTACCGATAAAGCTTAGCAGAGCGCAGTTTGGTCACTCGGGGATTGTTGCCACTTAAAAAATGGTAAATTCTTGTTGTGTTAAATTGAATTTAAAGTCTACAAATCTATGTTTCGTTGACATTGACGCAATGTTGTATCATAACTCAAATAACTTACTCCATTCCCTCAGATTAATAGTTTCTACCATCTTTAATTGAATTCCGCTTGTCTGTGGTTTCCCGTTGTTAGGCCACGTGACATTGGGGGCGGAGCGTTTTATCTATTCGCGTTTGGTAAATTGGTTGGTGCCACGTTATACATTTCTTTGCGAGCTAAATTTAAGGATAAAAACGAATAAAATTTGGCCAATCTTGCGACGACTATGGAATTTCCCACATTATTTGCATGATCTCAATTCTATTCTTATCCTCGGTAGTGTCGTTCGAAAATATTTCCATTATTTTCATTGGATAATATACAATTTATGTACCATGGATATTAAAATAAGGGTTCCACTGTAGCCATACCACATGCTGCTTCCTGCGGTAAAATTACCTTAAATTAAAGATTAACAAAAGTGAGAACTTTTGAATACGTTTTCCTCGAGGTTGCATCCTCTAGTTAGCAATCTCTGCGTTACTTTGCATAAACGAAAATAAAATCAAGATTTTAAATGGTTTACAGTTATATTAAAATGTCCATTCTAAAAATAGCCAATATGTGTTGGCATCAGGAAATGAGATGACTTAATGACGGTCCTGATGTAAAGCTTTAATCCGTTGCTTAATGCCTGATGCTTGTCGTTGGCTAGGCCCACCGTAGCTCAACTTGAGGTTTTCTTCAACTCTGACTATCTGGGAGTCATGAGCCCTTTTCTTTGTATCATTATAATGTGTTAATTTGATTTGATTGTACATTGCATTATGTAGGAAGCACGGTTGGTAATGTCGTCAGGGGCAATTGGACGGTTATGCAAATGAAATCTTTACGAGATCATCCGGACATGAGCTACGGGAGCAATAAACAATGGAATCAGCTATGTGAGTAGTCCTGTTTTAACTGTTTTCACCGTTTTGGAGCCTTATATAAGGAAACGGAGAATGCTAGTCCCAATAATGTCCATCTTGTACCATTTCTGTAAAAGAGGCAACAGAATCTGACATTAGAAAGTTTACATCTAACGAATGATATACTTTCTCCTGAGAAAGGTAAGCATAATATCATTTTAGTGGTTGCTAATGAAGGTGTTCTATTCAATAACTGTTCCTAAATCCTTTATTTTTGTAAAAAAGCATATCCTTTCCAGCTTATTTTTCAACCATAAGCCGTATACACCATCTTCTTGACGTCGCTTTGTGTCTGCGACGAGTTTTCGGTGCCCATTACCCCTTACGACATTGGTTGCCCCTAACGGTACGATTGCCCCTTACAAGCCCTTTACAAGACGAATAAACTTGGATAGTTCAAAGAGAAAAGTAGAACAGATAAGTTTTAGAAAATATTCTCATTGTGATGCATGACGTGTCACTGATATCAATTAATTTTATCCTCGTCATGTGAAAACCTGCTTAATGTCAATTGCGACCAACAAAGATCAGCCTGCCTGCGCAGTCTGAATAGCATCCATTATTTCGCTTCTGTGATAGCAGGATATCTACTGATGTTAAAGCCAGCACAATTATGCTAAAACTAGATGCAGCTTGCTTCTGTGGCTGAGGAGGCTGGTTTGAATTTTACCTGGTCAGCCTAGAAATTCCTAAGACGCATTTTTGCATGATATGGCTCAAATCCAAGTTGATTATATTGAGGAGCGCGGTGACTAATTGGCGTGCTGGAGGGGTTGCGGATTCGAGCCTCAGCAAAGGCGCTGCGTTTTGGCTTCAAACAAATACTTGATTAATTGCTTGGTACTGGTTCAACTCGATTTTGAGATCAACAAAGTTATGAATAGTATTATAATTGTGCGTGTGAGGTGTGGGGTTGCCTTTGAATGGGGATGTTTGGCCATTTTAGGCTCTCATTAAGGTCAAGGTAAGATAGGAATACTTTGGAGAAGGGGGTAAGCTATATTTCGTGAGTGTGTGTGCGGTGGGGTGCGTGCTAGCAATGTATAGTTGAGGGGGAACTAATACTGTAGACGGAAACTTTTGAATATAGCCCCCCCCCCCCACTCCACCACCCTAACCAATGTGCATGTTTTCACTTGGTGATTTTCCTTATTTATTCTTTTTTTTTGCTGGGGGCGGGAGGGGTGTGTGGGTTGCAACTAAATGGGATTTTTTGTGTGTGTGTGTGGGGGTGGGTGGGTGGGGGGAGGTCATGTTCGGTCCACTCTTAGGCTAAGATTAAGACTGGGAATAGTTTCAGCGTGGGGTATACTCAAATTTAAACGTTTTTGGGGCATGTTTGATACATATATCTTGAGGAAGGGGTGTGGAGCACAGTAGTCAGTGGATTGTGAGCCGACCTGATAATTTAGCCAGAAAACAATGAACATAGGCGCCCCCTCACACACCTTCCACTTGACGTGTGGGTCATTATCAGGTGGTGGTGTATCCCAAGCGATTTTGCTACGTAACCTGGTATTTTAACATGCAAAGATTTGAACAGAGCTACAAAAAGCAATTGCAGCGAATCTGAGTGCACCACCACAACCAAACTCTTTCCTATACCCTAGCTCCTCTGCTAGCACTTGCCTAGGGCTACATTTTCGTTTATTTTTCCCCTGGTCTGCTTAAACATCACCTCATACATCTAGGAGCTGTGGTGGTGAAGCGGTTGACCCAGGGGGTGGCAGGTTAGATCCCTAGCTTCACCAGTCTGTCGGATGAGAATTTATGCCTGGGTCCAGTCTTTATATGACCATAGTTGTTGGTGGGACGTTTTAAACACTGCGCATACATCTATCAAAGGGACGTGTGTTGTTGTTTTGTTATAAGAAGGACATCATGCTGTCCCTTTCTGACAAGATCAGTCAAATGTTGTTGAAACGCTCAATTCTACTTCAATCTTGATTTGGGAGAGCAGTGGTTCAGTGGTAGAGGGCTTGACTCGAGACAGAGGGACCGCGGGTTCGAGCCTCACCCGCGTCACTGTGTTGTGGTCTTTGAGCAAGACACATTTATCCTAGCTTAGTACTGGTTCAATCCAGGAAGACCTGTCCCTGTTTAAACGAAAGATTGTTGATTGGACGTAAAGAATCAAATCAAACAAAACATCAATCTTGATTCCTATATTGATAATCCTTATTTCGAACATATTGCCCTTTTGGTATGCTCGAGGTCTTCGTCCACGCTGAGTCAACTATGAAAATATGTTTCAAAGCAACTCGCCGTTTACAAAGTTGTGAAAACTTGCATTTTCTACCGCCGCACCTAATGTGTCATCCTTAAGACTGGTGCCATTTTGACCATGAATGCAGTAGTTTTTTTTTCAAAGTGTAAATGTGCTGAATTATTAAAGAATGGATAGAAGTGCTCTTTGAATCAAAAAGTTTAATATCTTCTTTCTGCGCATGTGTACAAAAAATGCTTAAGATACGTAACGTTTGTCATTGGAAAATTGAAACATGTCTTTTAGTTCAGTTTAATATGCTTCTCTCCCCCACCTCTCCATTGATCCAAGATAGCATTTGGACAATGGAATGTCGCTACATACATACACAACATATGTAAAACACATCTCAGGTCACACGTCGCATATCTTAGCATTGCTCATACATATGTGCAGAAAGAAGGCGTTTTACGTTTGGATTTAACAGACCCACCCATCCTTAAAATTTTAGTGCATCTTACTCGTAAAAAAAGTCAATGCATTCGCTCAGTTTGGTCGAAAATGGGTACCCAGTTTGAAGATGGAAACTGAGAAATAAAGGGGAGGGGGTTATAAAGTCCAAGTAGTCATGACCTTTGTAAATGTTAGTTGCTTTAAGGGAAGATATTTGATTTTTTTCTTTCTTCAATAAGTCACGCCTCCTGATGGCCATGTTTTTGACAGGTCATATTTGTTTATAGCGTTTTCGCTATTTTGTAGAGGGTGAACTAGTGTTATTTTTTCAAATTCTGATCATTATTTCAAAGAAGATGTTTTAAGATTCTTATACATGTATAAGTAAAAAAGCACCCTGGTTGCCATGTCTTTAATGTGTAATGTTTTCGCTAATTTGGAACCAGATCATTTAGTAATCAATTTTTCTAAATAATTTTGAATTCTGATCACATGGTTACTCTCGTAATGGTTTCAAACCATGCGGTACTACTGTCCTAATTTACTCTTCTTTAAACAAAGAACAACAGAAAACAGTCTCAAAAGCATTTTATTCTTTGCCAAAGGCTTTAAAGATGAGATGATTAATTTCAAGTGCATATCATGACGGTATCAATGGGGTTTACTTACGTATTAGCGAAGTATGGCCCTAAAGTTTAACGGTTAGCGAAATTTTAGGGTAAATTTAACCAATAGCGGAATGAGAGCTTTTAGTGGTTAGCGAACTAAGGCATAAAATATAATGATAAGCGATTTTGGGGCAAAGAAATACCGAATAGCACAGTGGCGCGTTTAATCAGTTAACAAACTTGATGGAAAAACGCTATTCTGCTATTCCACCTCGTAAATGCCTCCACACAGGCTACTGATTTTTGGGCTTAAAATTTACCTATTTCTGGCGCCAAAATTTAACTGATTAGCGATTTGGGGGCCTCAATTTTACTAGTTGGCGATTTGTGGGCATTACGTTACAAATTAGCGATCTATGAGGCCCAAATTTTACTGATTAGCGATTTCAAAGATACCCCATTGAGACCCTCTATCATGTATGGATAATGTGCAAGCGCTAGACCAAGAATTTTCCAGCAGACACTTAAGAGTAATCCGTTGTCTATCAGATGAAGGGTGTTTACCATACTGGCTAGTAAGGGTTAACTGACTCGTAAGGTGGAGTCAATGTCGTAAGTGTTGATTTTTTTTCTATTTAGTCTATGTCAACATTTTAAACACGATTTTGACTAAACACTATTAAGGCATAAAAGAAAATTCATGTAAAGTATATTTGTGTCACTAAATCTGCCAGTAAACATGTTAAAAGCCTCTAAACCATGTTCATTTAAGATCAAAACGAAAAAAAATCAACACACTCTCGTCCAGGAGAAATTGATTTTTAGACTAACTACTTGGTTTTCCACTTCCGCTATTGCTTCCCATTACACAAAAATGATAACAATTGGGAATAGCATTGCCTGATTTCTGAATATTAATCTGCAAACATTGAAATAAATGTAGAAGTCGCTTACTTACATGTTTTGCTTGTTTTATTTTCATCCCGTCACTCATATCTGGACGCTCTCGTAAGGCGACCGTTTGCATAACTTTTGATCGCCCCTTATCACATTACCACCCGTGAGGAAGCCTCCATGCAAGCTAAACAATTTTGTGTTTTAAGAATTACAGAATCTAGGGCAACGATTAAGCTCTAGTAAAGTGCATTAAAGCCCCCAGGTGGCTTAGGCTGCTGTCTGTTCTAAGGCGGTGGTTCTGTTGTTGTTGATCTATTGTTCAATGTACTTCCCATTGTTTGTGGGAGTTCTATGTTTGTCTTTGTTTTGGTGATATACATTACGTTCTGTCCAATCTAGTTTTGCAATCATCTTGAAAAGGAAGAGAAATCTGGTTGCTTTGTTATAATTGTTTTACAGATGTATTATTACTAATACTATAAATATATGTGACTCTTCCTCACGGTGCCGTGGGTTGGTCTGCAGTATGTGATTGGGATTATTTCCTGATCATATAGTACTCACTTACTTTTTGCTATACTGGATCTATTTCAACGTGTGAAGACAAGCGTTCATTAAGTTCAAGAACAATCCATCCTTGACGCCTACTTACCCATCCCCAGGGTGGGGGTGGTCCGCGGGCAAATATTTGCTACCATGCTGCTGCATTTGTGAATGTCTTTAATTTGATATGCAACATGACCATGTTCTGAAGAAGATGAATTTTGACATTTTTTTCCAACGCCAGGGTAAGGGGATGGGGTGGAATAGGGGTCTTCAGGCCAATATTTGCTTCCATGCTGCTGCATATTGACAAAGTGAGTAAGGGTGCAAAGATCAGGAATCGATACAATCAAGTACCATACCTGACCCAGGATACCAATGGGAAAGTGACAAACTCACAGTTAGACACCACAAACGAGAGCCAAGAGGTCAGCCCT
Source organism: Loripinus fragilis (assembly GCA_964019695.1). Classification (NCBI taxonomy): domain Eukaryota; kingdom Metazoa; phylum Mollusca; class Bivalvia; order Lucinida; family Lucinidae; genus Loripinus; species Loripinus fragilis. The sequence continues at coordinate 44,823,574 of OZ026530.1, read as the reverse complement.
TTCCCAGCAGATGACCACAAAGCACATATAAACAGACGCGCACAAAGACATAGCGAACACAAGACAGAACAAAAAACATAAAAGATCCACAAAAGAAGTACCGCCTTGGAATGGTCAGTAAAATATTTTGCTGGAGGGCTTAAACCAGTTTAACGGCGACAACCTCACCCTTAATTCAGATGTGGATCAAGACACATAGGTATTTGGTTTGCATGAAAGACCCCTAACTTAGCAATGCATCATCTCCTAAAACATATAAATCAAGATACATGTATAACAAGGAGATAAAGCAAAGATAAGGACTCAACAGTAAATAAAACTGAATATTGGAGCAAAAGCAATCCAACAGGTAAACCCCAGTGGGCCCGCAAACAGCCAAAGCATCAGGCCCCTACCATCTCATCAATAGATAAGTCTTTAAATCGGAACCGTCATAGAGTCTGAAGTCCGAACTTACTGAGTTATTGCGCAATTTAAATACTTGACCTTTTACCCCACCTATGGAGTAAGGGGTAGGGGGATAAAATTTTAATCACTGTCATGCTTATCTACAGGCACTGGGTAATTATCGCCTATAGTGAGAAATTGTCAGATATATAGTTTTGGAGAAATGTGAGGTTTATTCCACAAAAAGCTTATATAGCTTTTGCATTAGCCTAAAACCTAAGTCAAAAAATTGTGAATGAACTCCAAATTCTAAATAATCCTGTATTTGATGATGCTTTATCCTGCTGTAAAATTTGAAAGAAATTGTGGCATACCTTCAAGAGTTATTTATCCGAAACCACAAATTGACAATTTATCCAAAATCTAAGTCAAAAAAGTGTCATTACTCAGTCAACATTCTGCGGACTACCAACCTCTTCAGACTTGACGTGTATTTAATGATCATTGACCTTTCTGTAAAGCTTAAATGAAATTAATGCATTACTTCAAGAGTTATTGATCGGAAACCAAAAGTGTGACGCCGCGGACGACGATGATGACGTCGACGACGCAAGAGTCATGATCCCTAGGTGTCATCGTTGCCTCTCAGGCGACACATAAGGCATTTGAAACATTTACTCAATTTTCACTGTTATATGGTTTATTCACCTAGTAATTTCGATCCAAAAGTGTCTAAATCTTTACCACAGGCGGCATATATATATATGCCTTCCATTTCCTCAAGTAGTGGAGGCAGTCTTCAATTCAACTTATCAAGTAATATATTAACCAGAAATTTTACAGTTTTATGGCTTTTTTAACCAGTGAAGAAGCTTATGTGCCTGTATGAATAAGCATGTGTGTCTTCAAAACAGATGGCCTGGTAAAACCTTTACCACAAGTGGCACAACTATATGGTTTTTTTCCTGTTTGGATAAGCGTATGTGTCTTCAATGTAGATGGCTGAGTAAAACATTTACCACAAATGTCACAACTAAATGGGTTTTCTCCTGAATGAATACGCTTGTGTATCTTCAATGTAGATTGATGACTATAATATTTACCACAGATGTCACAGCTATATGGCTTTTCTCCTGAATGAACACGTTCATGTGCCTTCATGGTAGATAACTGAGTAAAACATTACCCACAAATGTCACAGCTATATCGTTTTTCTCCTGAATGAATACGCTTGTGTGTCTTTAATGTAGATGCATGACTATAACATTTACCACAAATGTCACAACTATATGGCTTTTCTCCTGAATGAATACGTTCATGTGCCTTCAAGTGAGATAACTGAGTAAAACATTTACCACAAGTGGCACAACTATAAGGTTTTTCTCCTGTATGGATAACTGTATGTCGCTTCAATGCAGATGGCTGAGTAAAACGTTTACCACAAATGTCACAGCAATATGGCCTTTCTCCTGTATGAACACGTGTATGCGCCTTCAAGTGAGATGATTTATTGAAACACTTTCCACACGTGTCACATTTGTATCGCCTATCTCCTGTATGGACAAGCGTATCCTCTTTAAAGCAAGATTCATAGTTATATGTCTTCTCTTCTGTATGGACAAGCGTATCCTCTTTAAAGCAAGATCCATAGCTATATGTCTTCTCTTCTGTATGGACAGGCGTATCCTCTTTAAAGCAAGATACATAGTAATATGTCCTCTCTTCTGTATGAACAAGTATATGTTTCTTTAAAAGAGCTAACAGAGTGAAACAGTCACCACAGTGGCCACACGTATATGGCTTCTCCAATGTATGAACAGATAAATAGCTCGACATATCAATTGGTTGAGTGATACATTTACTTCAAGCTTAATAAGCAAACAGCTTCAGGTTCTACCCTAGAGGAAACAAAAAGTAGTACTTGTCGGATTAAATGATTAAGTACATCACTTACTGCTGCATGAACCAGCCAATCTGTCCTCAAGATATATGCTCTCTATCAAGTATTTGTATTTAATTGAATAAAATCATGTCTGCTAAACCAAGCTGCATGAGTATAGCTTTAACAATCTCTTGATAAGGCCAATCCCAAGGGGGTGTTCAAATCTTTAGTCTATACGAATCGCAGCACTATCAAATTCTAGCAGCGTATTGGCAAAGCTGTGCCTCAATGTTCTTCATAAATCTAAAAAAAGGTCAACGTTACAAGTTAAACATGTGCAATGTGCATAATGGACATGTTAATACAAATATATAACATACAATTTGCAAAAGAATTGTTATATTCACTCAGTCATATTCATTCTGCTTGGGGGTTGAAAGTCTGCAATCATAGCTAATGCTAAATAAGTCAGCTTGTCATAAAGTCACCCTTAAAGTCTCAGTGATATCATTGAACTGCTAATTGTATGGATATTGAAAATGGTTTAAGTCATGACGTTAATTAGGCTGAATGTGGCTAGTTTGTCATATTATGTGTTGCCCTATTCTCAATGTTGTTAAACAGTGTATGACTGTAGATCTCTTCCCCAATATTCTGGCCAATTCCGTGCATTGAAATAGTATGTTCCTAGACTGGCTCCTGTTCTTATAACAATTGTTCATCAATGTGCAAAACAGAGCTGACAAGATTAAGGCTAGCTACAAGTATATGATATGGCAAGAAAAATTGTTTTAAGGACTGGTCAAAACAGAGCCATCAGAGTAAGACTAGCTACAAGTATATGATATGGCACATTGATGAAAAATTGTTTTTAAGACTGGGCAGTCTAGTATGGTCCCACAAAACAAACTATAATTGACATGTCAATTCGTACTAGTCCTTTGATGCACCTTGAACTGTTGTTTAATCACGAGAAACGGAGGGCTGCCACATCAAAAGAGCTACGTGCATTAAGGAGCTTTTTGCCCCCCCCCCCCCCCTTTAGGCTAAAATATAAAAACATCATAACTTTACTGGTATTGTCATACTACAGAGCATGATAGCTTTTTCTGACACCTTCACGGATCTGATGGAACCAGTATTCAACCAGGCACTAAAGGCAGGGCATGTTGGTTTTTGTCACTGATACATATATACTATATATAAGCAGCAGTCTATAAAGACTTACAAACATTCTGTCAGAGGATGACCTGGGTGTTTTGTTCAACACTGGAGTATGCAACAAAAGGTGATCCTTCTGAATGTCAACAACATTTGCCACAATATGGGGGAAGAGATCTACAGTCACACCCTGTTTAACAGATTGTTACATTACCAATGTGCCAATGCGTTAGTAAGACGGAAAGGTTGTTCCTTTCAATTTGAGAGAGAACCCCTCCCCACTAGTTTATCTACATCCTAAGCAGGGTAAGAAAATAAACAAAAATTGCTCTAGACGCTCATCAGTGACATGAAGCCCTAACATGTGCTATTTATGTAAATGTGAATAAGCTGCAGTACGACTTGATTCTAAAAAATACCATAGCCATTCACATATACTGACTATTTCAATTGGCATGAACATGAATGTACTTCAATCCTGCTTTTCTGTCATTAAGATGTTAATACAAAGCTTGAACTATCAAGTCTTTCCCATGAAAACAAGAGAGGCTTTCTAGATATAGACAAAATGTGTGGAAATAAATGAGAAGGAAATCGAGTACCTCTAGTGTAAGAAAACTTTATTGTACCCTAATAAAAGAGCCACAAAATTATATTTTACATTTTTCGTTATATGGGGTTACCATGTTCAAAACTCAATCAAACCTTATAAAAGATAGAAACATAATATTTGCCGTTTCCAAAAGGTGCATAAAATATTTTAAAAAATATCAAACTGTATTAGTTTCATAAATCATTTATATAGGAATAATGAAAAAATGTAACATGGGTAACACTTTGGGGTGTATATTTGTTTTTAAAGGTCCATACCTGTGATGCAAAAATAGCTAACTTGGATGATATAGCCAATTTGGAATTATTACCTTATGGTTTGCACTTTTTAGAAGTCGTGTCATTTACTAAAATTATCAAAGATAGTGATGGGTTATATATGTAATTGGCTGTTACAAGGTAATGGTGCCATTACCAGAGTGCTAGCATATTGCAAAATCCTTGCAAGATGAATCTGATAGAGGATTAATAAGCTGTATTGGAAAATTCTTTAAAGCCTTGAATAAGAGTTGCTAGCTTGGCAAAAAAAACGCTCTATAATTTTCTACCAGATGGGTTTTCTTTGATCTTTTAAGTTGTTACTCACATATTGAACTGTATGTTACAAAATTTACACGAGTATTATGTTAACTATATTTGTTGTCTCTATAAAAGAAAAGAGGGTTAATGGTAGTTTGTTTTGAGTTACTTCTTCAGCAAATAAGCCACAGTATAAAGAAGTACATAAACCTGTGCCAGCATGCAAAAACGTACAAACAGGTCGTGTAGGATACCTTATCTTGATAGTTTAATGGTATTCTGAGAGTAACGTATGTAGCCTGGGCTGTAAAATAGTGTAAGACACCATAACACAGAACGTCAATTCATTTGAGTAGCAGCCTTATGGATTTGCTATATTCACTGATAGATGTAATACATGTATAGTCAATAACTGCCATACTGATCCTAGGAAATATCATATGAAACACTAAGTTTCATATACAATGGCAAAAACTCAAGGCATTTATAAAATAAATGCTACAATTATGTGTCTGTGTTATAAGACGTTCTTAAACCTGTACCAGACTTCAATACAATGTGAATATGTCATGTTGGAGACATTATCAGGAAAATTTAATGTTATTTTGCGTGTCACGTACGTAACATGATGTTGCACGCTAATGCTGCCACTCTTAGAGGGCTAACATATTTCATTTTTGTGGCTTATATAATGTAGTATTTGGAAATCATAGTGCACAAAAGTCGCCCTGGGGAGGTGGTCTATAGCCAACGCAAGGCAGAGAATTACATTTGACATTTTTGTGTGATCTGGGGCTACCATGTTAAACATCTAATAACTCGAAAAGTATATAAGATAGAAACATAATGCTTGCAATTTTGAAAAGGTAAATAAAACGTCGCTAATAAAATACCAAATTAATGAACATAAACTGGTTTCAATAAAATTTAAGACAAACTAAATTAGATTCATTTATCATTTAAAAGGATGTTCAATGAAAAATGTAACATACAATACTTCGGTGGTTACTATATTTGTTTTCAAATGTCAATATATATATAGGGCACAGTAATAGCTTACTTAGAAGATATAAACAATTCGGAAATCTTACCATATCTTTTGCTCTTTTCTGAAGTCTTAAAAAATGTTAATTTTCAAATATTTTGTTGGGTAACGTATGTAACAGGCTGTTACAGCTTAACGCTCCCATTTTCAGAAGGCTAGCATTTTGACCTTCAAGAAAAAATATGGTCTGCAAAATTCCCCCTGGGGGAGCACAAGTGTTTGTAGTTATGTCCAAAAACATGTTATTGATGCTCTAGAAGGCAGTTTCTGGCGAACGAAGTGAGCAAAGTACGAAACATTGTGTTTGCACAACTGCAGGATAGTTTTCATTTCGAGCATCATTTCCAGCATCTCAGTTTTAAGGCAGCGAGAGAAAGTTAATGTAAACATTAAAGATTTTTTTTGCAAAGTACGGAGCTAACGATAACAGGGAAAAAAGACTAACAGGGGCCCAGTAGCCCAGTGCCCCTAAATTTTGGGCTTGTCCCCTAAAACTAAATGTTTAGGGGCCATCTTGCCCTTGAAAAAATGGTGTATGTAAAGGTATGAAGTCTTGTCAAATCTGATCTAGCTGTTGGAAGTTTACAAATCTTCATTTAGGTGATTCAAAATGCTGTTAATATGTTGATAGATTTGAGAAGTTAATTCTGACTTCAATGTTGAAATGAGTTTAATTTTCTGCCAAATCCTGGGCCCCTTAATTTTGGGCTGTGCCCCTAATCATTTTGTTTTTGGGGTCCAGCTTGCTCCTGGCGAAAAAAAATTTAGTCTGTATCCCTGGATAGCAGTGCCCATGTAAGTTGAAAGAGTAAAGATGCAGTGATGGCCAATTATTTTGAGCCAAAATTTGCCGCACGAGCGTCTAGGAGAACAAAGTTACAGTTTTTGAACCCGAAAATAAAAACAATAACAAACACAATGTTTCGTAACTTGCTCCCTTTGTTCGCATATCCAAGCAGTGACCTACTTTTGCGATACTGGATTTATTTCAACGTGCGAAGACAAGCATCTATTCCAATCAAGAACAGCATAGTGTTACTACTATCACCGATCAAATTGAACCAAAGAAAGGTAAAAAAATGTAAATTAGCATACTTACGAAGCGAGTCAACTTTGTCAAGGGTGAAAAGCAAATGACGTGAACTAACTCTTGCCATTTGAATACATGTATATCTGCAATTGCAATTAAGTACTTTCAATGGAACATAATATACACTGCTCAATACATATAAGACTTTCACTGCCAAACTAGACTCTAGTCGAATTTACCGTTCACTGCCAAACGCGACTACAGTCGAAATTAAAAGGCACCGATTATTGCTCTCTATTTTTAACTGTTATAAGGGACGCAAATATTTGTTCTTTATTTCAAAATGTCAGGGGACATAATAGTATCGTATATGGATGTTTAAACAATTTTCTGTACAAAAAATGACTTTACAAAAATGTTTGTAATGTCATTTGATTTTGCGGACGTCAAAAACAACGAAAACATGTCCAAGGGAATGACATACAGAACGCATTAAGCCCTTCAAATGCTATATTTTGATTTATTTCTGATGAAACATAAACAATATAATACAGAAAAAATCCTTTTGTTTGATACTTGGTGTAGATGGATGTTTTATCTATTTTTGCAAAAATAGTTGTTCATAGGCATTTTCATATTTTCAATATGGCTTCCAAAATGGCCAACAACTATTTTTATTATTATTGCTTCAAATGAAATATTTATATATTAGCATCATCTGTTAAAGTTTCACAGCTATATGTTGAATGATTCTGGGGATACTCTGTGTTGAACCCATATACCCTCAATATTCAGGAGTCCTTGAAACATGCTTGGCACTGAGGTATTGGTTTTTCGAGGTGCTTGGCAGCGAAAGTGCTAAAGGAACACCTGATAATTTTCCATTGGTGATAATGTTAACCCCTGTCCAATAGACAAGAAATGCGTTTCCCTAGACAATACGACAGAAACCCATGCAGTTCCTTTTGTCATTTTTTCTAAGATAGTCAAAATTTGGGATCAAAAACAATCGCTGCTTAAGTTCATGGCTCAAGTTTTGTAATTTTTAATTTTCCTGAAAATGACGATTTTTTTCTGGAACTCTGTAGAATCTTCCGAATTTGTTAATATCGTAACCTAATGGTTTCTGCAACATTAAAAGTCTGTTGACTGTACAGAAATGATGTTGTTTTGGTGCTTGATTGAAAAATTCATCTTAACACTTTCACTGACAGACGCTACTGTAGTCGAATTTAATGTTTACTGCCAAACGCGACTACAGTTAAAATTTAAAGGCACAGTTGATAGCTGTCTATTTTAAACGGTTATAAGGGACGCAACTCTTTGTTCTGTATTTAAAAATGTTCAGGGGACATAATAATATCGTATATGGAGGTATACGCAATTTTCTGTACAATAATGGATTTTACAAACATGTTTGTAATGTCATTAGATTGCGCGGAAATTAAAAATATCGAAAACATGTCCTTGGGGATGACATATAGGACGCATTTGGCCCTTCAACTGCTATACTTTGATTAATTTCTGAAGCAACAATATATCAGAATAGATCCTGATGTTTGACACTTGATGTAGATGGATGTTTATCTATTTTTTGCATAAAATAATTGTTTAAGGGTATTTTTCATATTTTCAATATGGCTTCCAAAATGGTCGCCAAAGGTCACGTGACTATCTATTTTATTTGTTCAAATAAAAGTTTTATATAATATCAACATTCTGTGAAAGTTTCACAGCGATAGGCTGAATGGTTCTGGAGATACTCTGTGTTAAATCATATACCCTCAATATTCAAGAGGCCTTGAAACATGCTTGGCACTGAGGTATTGGTTTTTTGGTGCTTGGCAGCGAAAGTGTTAAAATTTGGCTTTGAAAAAAGGGGTATTTTAACAAAAAGCGTTCAATGGAGATTTCTGGAAAGAGACTACTTCATTTTCATCATGATAAGTAACCAAACTAATCACGGGGCAAACATGTTTTTGCCTTATTAATCCAACTCTCGCTATGAGTTAGACTATGCGTGCATTTGTATTGTGATCAATGGCAAAGTACGCAGTGTTCCTTTCAAAATTTTGAGCAGTGTAGTAAATAAGGAACTGCTCATTATTTGAGTGTCAGGGGCTGGGGGCGGCAAAGATGCCCATCCATTATCCCAATTTTTGATGCCTCCCTCCTAACAAAATTTAATTGAGTGCGGATCTGAGAAAATGGTACTTAAGGCATTTCATCTATTATTACGTAATAGACATTTGAAAAATGCCTAAAATGACAAAATAGCATGCTTTTATAGTACCATAAAAATGGTTCTATAGCTTGATGTAATCAAAGTAGCTAATGTTTCTGATTATATTAAGGGTACTGTATGTTGCCTGTTGCCATGGTAACAATAAGGCCATAGCCCCTACATGGGCTCAAAATGAAGGATGGGTAATTTTAAATGCCTACAATACGATTTAAAATGTACAAATTCGTACAATTTCGTTCGCATCTACATTAAACAATAGATAAGGCATGAGAATGCATTATATTTATTAGATAGTTATACCGAGTTGACTATAATCAACGAGCAATTGGACACCAGCATTCTGACGTCATATTAGGCTTAACGTGTTTTTGACGTTGCATTCAAAACCTGATTGCAAACACTTATTCAAACCTCCATATACTCGTCAATTTTGAAGATAATTGCTTCAAATTTTCAGAAAATGCTCTTAAGTAGTAGTACTTTGCAGACGCATCATAAGTTTGATTTTGATTTATACAGCCATAGGGTCCCTTTTGTCATATCCTGGCCCAATTACAATGACCTCCTCCCTGAGCAGCAAGAAATATAACCTGACCGACCCTCCATTTGAACATATTGTCAAAATGCAATATTTCATCTTCATAAACCTGTATGTCATAGGTATGGTACTATAGTACTTTTATTCATTTATTGACCTGTGTATCTCAGAGTTTCAATTCTAAATCTTGACAAGTTTTGAACACCATTGAAACATTAGGAATCTTTTATATATTAAACTATTTTGCTTTTGTTGGTTCTTTACGTTCCAGTCAACAATCTTTAAGTTATGGCGAAATGTGCCTTCCTGAGCACTGACCTGCAAATAAACAGGCTTACAAATAGTAGGGAAAGGTTAGAGATCAAACTTTAAAAAAAAAAAAAAAGAAACAACTAGTGATTTCGAATGTAAAAAAAGTAGTGAAGGAAGAGCTTCTTCTTTTGTACAGAGTTAATAAAAAAAAGAGATCATTAATAAGGCTTTAAAGTGCTCTTCAACAAAAAATACTGATAAAAATTTGTAAATAGTATTGATGACACAGGGATTATCTTTGTAAAAAAGTAGCGATGGTAGGACTTTTCCTAGTATAAAATGATTTATATACAATAAGTTGTTCGAAAATATAAAACAAAAAAAAAATATACTCAATATTTATGCAGGATAATAATTGTGATAACAATACTAGCAAAACAGTGTGATTTCTTGGTTTAAAATTAGAAAGAATGATTTAGTTTTTTTAGCTGTCTGCTCCCTGAAAAAAAAATGGTTAATTTCTCAAATTTGAGCAAGCTAGAAAAAAAATCCTGTATTTTATTGCATAAATGACTTTTAGATTTAGAGTGAAAAGTAGGGCATTTACAAGAAAAAGTAGGGCCCATCTGAAAACCTCGTTAATCAATTTTTTTCTCTCAAAATTATGTTACTATAAAACCACCAAAACAGAAAACCTTTTTTTTACTTGCAAAAACAAAAATTGAGACATTTAGTGGCCTGCCTAATTAAATATACATAAGAGTTTAATTCATAAACAAGAGGGCCCAGGGTCGCTCACCTGGGTCCTAGCACATAAATAGATTGTGTAGCTAAGGAGATAGGATTTAAAAATATGTCTAGTTTTAGCTCTGGTAGCCATGTTTGTATACCAAGAAGAACCATCTTATCAGTTGTAGTAGAGGGCAACATGTGGGCCATTTTTGTGAAATAATTGTGATTTTGTGAAATAATTGTGATTTTGGACCCGTGGTTCAGGAGAAAATGGTATTTAAAGATATATCTTATCTAGAAAGGCAAATTGAAAACCTGTTTCACACCAATCGTACTATCATTTGGTCGTGCGATTTTAAGCAGGTGATTTTTCATAAACAAAGGGCTATAACTACTGAAAGCATGGTGTGATATGAACCATTATTGAAGAAGACATCATGGTATTCAACAATGTGACCAAGTTTCATAAAATTCTGATCAAAAGTAAATTTTCTCGAATATCGTAAACAGACATATACTCTGGCATGATTTACCTACATAGCAAAGAGTTTTGGCCATTTCATGAGGTTTTAATTTTGCGAAACTCAGCATCAGCGAAGTTTCGCAAAAATAAACTCTCCCAAAAATTTCCGAATTTACTGTATTTTTGACTTGTATGTATTTACTTAGTAACTAAGCATATGAAATTTGTTGCTGAATTTTCTCTGAATCCCAGAAACGTTCATCTTTAAAGGGGACATATTAAGGTTTTTCATTTTTCATTGCAAATTCCTTTTATATGTCGGATTCTATGTATTTATTAAGAACCCAGATCTTTTCCACAATGTTCAGTGATAATAATAGTATAATCATCATTTTCCTTTAGCTTGTGCGCTCTGTCAATAAAATATCGACTCGCTGACTTCCCTTGAATTATTTACTTCCCTTTGCTATCGGAGTGTCCTGATGACGTCACAGAGGCAGTTTATGAAGGACTTTTAATATAGAATCGTGTTGGATTGCGATATTTTTTTTAATATTCTTGGATTAAGAAGGGCTTATGGGTTTCAAATATCACTGCAATACGCATTCTGATCAGTGGGTCGGCACTCATTGAAATTGTGAATAGATTTTTTGTGTTATAGTGGATTGAATGCCCCGGGATAGCCTATTTTAGCCGGCTCAGAGAAATTGGTAATCTCGGAGACAATTGAAATTCAAACGAATACGCGTTTATGGGCACGAAACAGTCGTAAAAGGATTTTTAAATGTAAACCTGAACATTGAGTTATCTTCAATTTAAGCAATAAAATCGGCATTTTAATTCCGCAACGAAATGAGTTATAAATATTATTTCAGTCTATGCATCTGAACCTCCGTTGCGTATATGTGTTAAACGGATTGTGTTTATTTTGCGCCGCAGTCAACATTCTTTAAGTCATGTCAGGTTGGTCTTCCTAGTTTGAAACAGTTCTTAGCACGGGTTAATGTGTCTTGCTTAAGGGCACAACGCAGTGCCGCCGATGAGGCTCAAGCCCGTAGCCCTTCGATCTCTAACCAAGCACTCTAGGTACCACTAAGTCACTGTCGGGACTGTGCGCAGATTCTAATTATTAGTATTACAATCTCATGAGCTCGCTTTTTCTGTGTTTATCGAAATCGTCTCGCGAGACACTTCCAATGATCGCATAAATTTATAATTCATATTATTGTAGAAAACATAAAACGGGATCTATAATGCACCAGGATTTGAATTTCGCATCACAAACTAAATGGCGAGTCTGTCTACCCTTCCTGATATGACATGCATTTTGCTATGTAGAATTCCCAGGTCGGGTTCAGAAACAGCAACAAATTAGATTGAATAAAAAAAATCAATAGGCTGTCATCCTCAGGTCCACATGCGCATCATCTATGTAAGCCGAAAAATTTTGGTATTTATTGAGGCTTCTTCATAAAGGGCACATTCATTCATGGTTGCACAGCCATCTAGTGGGGCTAATGGCCTGAGCCGTTATTGAAGTCCCCAGTAAACATATAAAATTGGGCCGATAGTGGCTCGATATTGGATGCTGGCTGGGTCTCTACTTTATGTCTATAGTTGTTGGAGGCTTGTGCGCAAGCTCGTCTGATCCTTCAGCGCAAGAACGAAAGTTGTATGAGCTGGCTATAATTTATCAATGTGCCCATTGAAAGCGTCTTGTATCAAGAAATATGTAAAATTATCCCAATTCGCAAGTAATCAAAACTACGAAGAAAAAAAAACTTATGTGCCATTATTAATTCAAAAAACTTATCGATGTTCAAGTCATCGAACTGACTGAGAAAGCTCGTACAGACTCAGCGGTAAGGCCCGGCGATCCTGATTTCAAATTCTTAAATAAAGCAAAAATGCATTCCGACGGGCAAAAATATCGTTTTCCATAGCAAAAATACAATTTCTGCGATCGATAACAGTAAATTCGCAGAATACGATCATCGTTTGAAAATCAAAAACGTTGTTGTCGCCGATCAAAAACAAGTTAAATAACCAATGCAGTCTCTATTGTTGCATGCCCGGTGTGATACGACAACGTTGCCCGTTTTTGTTTTTCATAAACTTGAGCATTCATGTAGACAAATAAACAAAGACATACAATTTTATTAGGCCCTATAGGCCTACTGCTGATGTGAGCTGACACTATGTTTTCAGCGGGCCTTCAACTTTCGAAATGCATGCTAAGGAACTCGATAGCCTATTGATTAGTTTGTATTGGTCCAGTCTCGTCAATGTCTACCCGGAAACATCATTTAAATCGCTATCAAGCTCGACGCCCGTACTGCATTATTCACTGCGACTATACAGAGTCAATACACAGTCATCGGACGAACTGCCCTTGTGACGTCACAAATCTAAGAGAAGTGACTCGCCGCTACAGAAATCAAGGGAGATAAGCAGGATAATAAATTATCTGTAGTAATTAATCAACGGTCTAATTAACGAAGATATTGTTATATTTTACCACAAAAGTTTACATGTTTTGTTCTTAGTATGATGTTCTTCAATATTTTATTTGATTTAGAACTTTAATTTGTCCATTTTAAGCAGTCATCATTCCTACCTCACACAAGGCTATGGGATAATATATTTGGCAAACAAATGCAAATCAAAAATTTTCCAACTCTACACTTTATAATATAAGACAAGATATTTATGAAATGAAATGACCCCAAAAGCACAATACACTGTACACATAGTCAATGTAAGTAGCAGTATTCCGCGTTTGCCTGTTGGGTAAAGTTCAATAGAAATATATACAGAAAAGAATATTCACCTTCCACCATTGAAAACACTGGCACAATGATGTGAACTTCGGTATAGTGATATATAAACGCCATATGTATGATCGTATAGCATATTTGACAAATTTGCCACCACATTTTTGCCAGAGGAGCATTCTAATTTACACCTAGATTAACGACCATTAACAGCAATTACCGATATCTACACTTGTTATATCAACTGTAAATTATTCAGTTTTTGTGGAAAATTTGCTGGTTTCTCCTACCATCCAATGGATTTTCAGATCTTTATGTTTGTCTTTGCTACTATAAGCATCCTCATACATTGCCAATATTTTGAGAGCAATTTTGAACAATTAAACAATGGCAGTTCACTCCCCCAAGCTGCAAGATATAAATGATAATTATCACATACGCTAAAAGAAAGCTAGAGAAGAGTCTGCACATATGTATCATAATAATACGACAACTAAGTAAAACATGGACGATTGTTGCACCTCGAAATGGCTTAAAAGCATCTTTCTCTTCAAGGTTTAGTAAATAATAAACAATAAGTAGCACAGCCTGCTGTCTCTTGAAGATAGATGATTTAATAAACGATTTTTTACAGTTAACACGAATTCCACAGTTCAATTGTTTATCCATCGAAATCTTTACCACAGGCGGCACATATATATGACTTTCCATCTCTTTAAGTGACAGAGGCATTAGGTGTCTTCAAGAATGATGACAGAGTGTAACGTTTATCCCAAATGTTACACTTTATTTGGCTTATTTAATGAGTGAAGCAGCTTATGTCCCTTCAAGTTAGATGATTGATAAAAAACATTTACCACAAATGTCACAACTATAAGGCTTTTCTCCTGTATGAATACGCATGTGCGTCCTCAATGTAGATGGATGATTTAAATTTTTATCACAAATAACAAAGCTATATGGCTCAGCCCCTTAATGAATCAACTTGTGTCTCTTCAAATTACTTGACTGAGTAAAACATTTACTACAGATGTCACATTTATATGGCTTATCCATTGAGTGAATCCGTTCATGTGTCTTCAAGTTAGATAACTGAGTAAAACATTTACCACAATTGTCACAGCTATATGGCTTTTCTTCTGTATGAATACGTTTATGAGTCGCCAAGTCTGCTGCCAGAGTGAAACATTTATGACACATGTCACAGTTATATGGCTTTTCTCCTGAGTGAATCCGTTCATGTGTCTTCAAGTTAGATAACTGAGTAAAACATTTACCACAATTGTCACAGCTATATGGCTTTTCTTCTGTATGAATACGTTTATGAGTCGCCAAGTCTGCTGCCAGAGTAAAACATTTATGACACATGTCACAGCTATATGGCTTTTCTCCTGAGTGAATCCGTTCATGTGCCTTCAAGGTAGATAACTTAGTCAAACATTTACCACAAATGTCACAGCTATATGGCTTTTCTCCCGAGTGAATCCGTTCATGTGCCTTCAAGGTAGATAACTTAGTCAAACATTAGCAACCCCAGCTGCGCCAGATATTGGATTAAGAATAGTGGAAAAATTCCATACCACTGCAATCTATATCCATTTTGCATAAAAACTGTTTTGATATTCCAAATATTGTTTACATGTATTAATTGAAAATAAAATGGGCTTTCAGAAGATACCTTGTTTGTGGTCATTGAATTTCCAATAATTACTTAATTGACAGGTAATTATCGATATTGTAGGTAATTAACACCTGAGATGAATGGTGGCTATTTTGGGCGCGAAAGTAGGACGGTGTATGCAAATGAACTAGCATGCGACAAAAGCATGGTCATTTGCATAATTAAAAATAGCATAACCAATCAGATGAGATCTCAGGCTTTCCCATGGTATGTGCGCTTAGTTGCTACGACCTCCCAAACTTATGTTATATTCAGTGAAAGTCAAGGCAAAATCGGTTAAAATCTGTTTGGTAAATCACCAAAGCGCACAAAAGATCGTTTTCTATACCTTATTCCCTTTCTAACCATGTATATTTTGTGGTATTTCAAGTTAATTTACCGACCCGCACGGCGGTTCAAAGGTCATGACCCTCACGGAAATCCCCAATTCTGACTTGTAAACAACCGACGCCATCTTGAATTTTAGCTACCGGTCAATAAATTATCAAAGTTTATCTCAAAAGATAAGTGGAACTAACTGGTCCCATGCACAAAAGGTGTTACAGAAATGATATTTATCCCTTATATTTAATATTTAAATGAAAAATATCCCTCATTTTTTTTATCCTTTTCCGTTTTTTTTCTATTTTACCACAGTACCCCAAAACGCATTGTGAAGCCGATCTCGCTTGGAGATTTTTCCGTTTGCAAGTGCAATGTCTATTTTGCCTATCACTGCATTAATAAAACACAAAATCGCTGCAGAAAATCATGAATTGGCCATTCAAGTATAAGACTGTTATGAATTTGATACAATTTGATAATGATTCAAGCTAAATTTGGACATTTTCACAGACTTCAGAAACAACCATCGGCAGACATATATAAATGTGTAACCTATATTCGGACAGTACCAGAATTCGTACATTCTATCAATTTCTTTTTCTCCTTCCTTTTTTTCCAGAAAAATACCCAACAAGACTGGGTCACCCTAATAAAAGCCCACAATGGAAGATTCTTGGGCAATTCTGTAAATGGTTCATAAACAATTTGTATTAAAACAGGGTTTCATCCCAGAATATGCATCATCTCTGTAGACAATTGCTACTTAAAGAATATAAGCAAAGTGATGCTATATGTATGAAATGCAAACATGACAAAGAAGTCTTATTAACAATTTCCTTGCTAGAGGCAACTTTTGTTGTCTGTTGATAACCTTAACTGATAACAGCTTGAACCCAAATCAGTTTGAACCCAGATCAGGACTAACAGAATCTCCATCCGAACCATTTGACGCTCTAGCTGATAGTGTTACACAATGATTTCTTTTTAAAAAGTCAATTTCATTTTCCATATTTTTAACACACATACAATGTACATATACCTTTAAAGATCAGTTTTACAATACATACATATGAATTCAAAGATCAGTTTGAACCCAGATCAGCTAGGACCTACAAAAAGTTGGTCCTGATTAGAATCCCTTGACTGTTTGATACTCCTTGTTCCAGAGCTGGGCCAGAAGTATTTTTGAAAAAGTCAATTTCATTTTCTGTATTTTAACATACATACATATAAATCCAAAGATCAGTTTTAACATACTTACAAATCAAAAGATCAGTAGCACTGACAGAACATCGGTCCTGATCTGGATCCAAACCGTTTGACATTCTGCCGAATTTCTGGTAGTGTTCCAGAAATAATTTTTGGAGAAAGGCAATTTATTTTCCTTATTTTTAACTTACATAAATCCAATATTTGAAATATTTTAACTTCATTTCTTTCATTGGGCTTTTAGCCATCCAAGATATTTCATTCATGTGGAGTCGAGTTATTGCACGTCTTAGTTTGATCAGCTCCAACAATAGGTTCCCTTAAATTTATTAAAATTTATATGTAGTGAAATGGGACAAAGAGGAGTGAAAGACAAGACAAACGCTGTATATAAATGTTTTAAAGTATTCATTTTTATATACTTTTATGCTTATTTACATGTTCTGCATGAATTATAACACTTTGATACCATAAACAGATGATTTTTAAAATCTGTCCTACATCAGTGTGAACGAAGAAAAAAGTTACACACAAAAGTGCTTCATATATTATTGAATAGCTTCTTTGTTTTAAGGGATACATCAAAAGCAACATAAAAAATGAACTGGGCAGGAAAAAATACATATATACTGAAAGTTTCATAAAGATATCTTGAAAAATAAAAAAGTTATAACAATTTCTTTAAAATTCTGCGACACTTCGGGTCCGTCGTGGCACACTAAAATTCAGCATCCAGTATAGCAGAAAAATTCCAGAAAATGACTGATTTTCCGGGTATTAAAATTGTTGTAACTTTGGTTCTAGTAAAGGTATCTTCAAAATTTAAACTGTTTTGTGCAGCTTTTCACAAGCTGCAGTAGATGGATACTGAATAAAAGCATTATTTTATACTTAAAAAAATAGCTGGGGTTGCTACAAACATTTACAACAAATGTCACAGCTATATCGGTTTTCTCCTGAGTGAATCCGTTCATGTGCCTTCAAGGTAGATAAGTGAGTAAAACATTAACCACAGATGTCACAGCTATATGGCCTTTCTCCTGTATGAACACGTGTATGCACCTTCAAGTTACATGATTTATTGAAACACTTTCCACACGTGTCACATTTGTATCGACTATCTCCAGTATGGACAGGCGTATCCTCTTTAAAGCAACATTCATAGTCATATGTCTTCTCTTCTGTATGAACAAGCATGTGATTCTTCAAAAGAGCTAACAGAGTGAAACAGTCACCACAATGGCCACACGTATATGGCTTCTCCAATGTATGAGCAGATAAATAGCTCGACATATCAATTGGTTGAGTGATACATTTACTTCAAGATTAACAAGCATACAGCTTCAGGTTCTACCCTGGAGGAACAAAATGTAGTATTTGACGGATTAAATGATTAAATACATTGTTTACTGCTGCATGAACCAGCCCATGTGTCCTCAACATAGATGCTCTCTATCAAGTATTTGTATTTAATTGAATAAAATCATGTCTGCTAAACCAAGCTGCATGAATATAGCTTTAACGATCTCTTGATATGGCCAATCCCAAGGGGTGTTCAAATCTTTAGTCTATACCAATGGCGACACCATCATATTCTAGCAGCGTATTGGCAAAGCTGTGCCTCAATGTTCTTCATAAATCTAAAAAAGGTAAACGTTACAAGTTAAACATGTGCAATGTGCAAAATGGACATGTTAATACAAATACATAACATACAGTTTTCAGTAGAATTGTTATATCCATTTCTAAAGGTCTGTTTACTCAGTCATATTCATTCTGCTTGGGAGTTGAAAGTCTGCAATCACAGCTAATGCTAAATAAGTCAGCTTGTCAGCAAGTCACCATTAAAGTATCAGTGATATCATTGAACTGCTAATTGTATGGATATTGAAAATGGTTCAAGTCATGACGTTAAACATTATGCTAGCAACAGAGATTCAGATTAGTCTGTGCATACATTAGGCTGAATGTGGCTAGTTTGTCATATGTTTTGCCCTATTCTCAATGATGTTAAACAGTGTATGACTGTAGATCTCTTCTCCCATATTCTGGCCAATTTCGTGCATTGAAATAGTATGTTCCTAGACTGGCTCCTGTCCTTATAATAATTGTTCATCAATGTGCAAAACAGAGCCGACAAGATAAAGACTAGCTACAAGTATGTGATACGGCAAATTGATGAAAAATTGTTTTAAGGACTGGTCAAAACAGAGCCATCAGAGTAAGACTAGCTACAAGTATATGATATGGCACATTGATGAAAAATGTTTTAAGGACTGGGCAGTCTAGTATGTTCCCACAAAACAAACTATAATTGACATGTCAATTCGTACTAGTCCTTTGATGCACCTTGAAATGTTGTTTAATCACGAGAAACGGAGGGCTGCCGCATCAAAAGAGCTACGTGCATTAAGGAGCTTTTTTGCCCCCCCCCCTTTTAGGCTTAAATATAAAAATATCATACCTTTAATGGTAATGTCATACTACAGAGCATAATAACTTTTTTCTGACACATTCAAGGAACCATTATTCGACCAGGCACTAAAGGCAGGGCATGTTGGTTTTTGTCACTGATACATATATACTATATATAAGCAGCAGTCTATAAACTCTTTGTTCACAATGGAGTATGCAACAATAGATGATCCTTCTGATTGTCAACAACATTGGCCAGAATTTGGGGAAAGAGATCTACAGTCATACACTGTTTAACAGATTGTTACATTACCAATGTGCCAATGCGTTAGTAAGACGGAAAGGTTGTTTCTATCAATTTGATAGAGAACCCCCCGATCCACTAGTTTATCTACATCCTAAGCAGGGTAGGAAAATAAACAAAAAATGCTCTAGGCGATCCTAAGCAGGGTAGGAAAACAAACAAAAAATGCTCTTGGCGCTCATCAGTGACATGAAGCCCTAACATGTGCTATTTATCTAAATGTGAATAAGTGCAGTACGACATGATTCTGAAAAAATACCATAGCCATTCACAAATACTGACTATTTCAATTGGCATGAACATGAGCTTTCTTCAATCCTGCTGTTCTGTCATTAAGATGTTAATACAAAGCTTGAACTATCAAGTCTTTCCCATGAAAACAAGTGAGGCTTTCTAGATATAGACAAAATGTGTGGAAAAACAGAGAAGTAAATCGAGTACCTCTGGTGTAAGAAAACTTGATTGTACCCTAATAAAAGAGCCACAAAATTCTATTTCACATTTTTCGTTATATGGGGTTACCATGTTCAAAACTCAATCAAACCTTATAAAAGATAGAAACATACTATTTGCCGTTTCTTAAAGGTGCATAAATCATTTTAAAAAATATCAAACTATATTAGTTTCATAAATCATTTATATAGGAATATTGAAAAAAATGTAACATAGGTAACACTTTGGGCTGCATATTTGTTTTTAAAGGTCCATACCTGTGATGCAAAATTAGATTACTTGGATGATATAGCCAATTTGGAATTATTACAGTATGGTTTGCACTTTTTAGGAGTCGTGTCATTTACTAAAATTATCAAAGATAGTGATGGGTTATATATGTAATTGGCTGTTACAAGGTAATGGTGCCATTACCAGAGTGCTAGCATATTGCAAAGTCCTTGCAAGATGAATCTGATAGAGGATTAATAAGCTGTATTGGAATATATTTCAAAGCCTTGAATAAGAATTGCTAGCTTGGCAAAAAAAAACGCTCTATAACTTCTACCAGGTGGGTTTTCTTTGATCTTTTAAGTTGTTACTCACATATTGAACTGTATGTTACAAAATTTACATGAATATTATGTAAACTATATTTGTTGTCTCTATAAAAGAAAAGAGGGTTTATGGTAGTTTGCTTTGAGTTACTTCCTCAGCAAATAAACCACAGTATAAAGAAGTACATAGACCTGTGCCAGCATGCAATAAGTACAAACAGGTCGTGTTGGAGACCTAAACTTGATAGTTTAATGGTATTCTGGGAGTAACGTATGTAACCTGGGCTGTAAAATAGTGTAAGACACCATAACATGGAACGTCAATTCATTTAAATAGCAGCCTTATAGATTTGAATATATTCACTGATAGATGTAATACATGTTCAGTCAATAACTGCCATACTGATCCTTGGAAATAACATGTGAAAAACTAAGTAACATAAACAATGGCAAAAACTCAAGGCATTTATAAAATAAATGCTAAAATTATGTGTCTGTGTTATAAGATGTTCTTAAACTTGTACCAGACTTCAAAAAAGTGTGAATATGCCATGTTTGAGACATTATCAGGAAAATTTAATGTTATTTTGCGTGTAACGTACGTAACATGATGTTGCACGCTAATGCTGCCACTCTTAGAGGGCTTACATATTTCATTTTGTGGCTTATATAATGAAGTATTTGGAAATCATAGCGCACAAAAGTCGCCCTGGGGAGGTGGTCTATAGCCAACGCAAGGCATAGAGAATTACATTTGACATTTTTGTGTGATCTGGGGCTACCATGTTAATCATCTAATAACTCGATAAGTATATAAGATAGAAACATAATGCTTGCAGTTTTGAAAAGGTAAATAAAACGTCGTTAATAGAATACCAAATTAATGAACATAAACTGGTTTCAATAAAATTTAAGACAAACTAAATTAGATTCATTTATCATTTAAAAGGGTGTTCAATGAAAAATGTAACATACACTTCTTCGGGGTGACTATATTTGTTTTCAAATGTCAATATATATAGGGCCCAGTAATAGCTTACTTAGAAGATATAAACAATTCGGAAATCTTGCCATATCTTTTGCTCTTCTGAAGTCTTAAAAATGTTTATTATCAAATATTTTGTTGGGTAACGTATGTAACAGGCTGTTACAGCTTAACGCTGCCATTTTCAGAAGGCTAGCATTTTGACCTTCAAGAAAAAAATGGTCAACAAAATTCCACCTGAGGGAGCACAAGTGTTTTAAGTTATGTCCAAAAACATGTTATTGATGCTCAAGAAGGCAGTTTCTTGCGAACGAAGTGAGCAAAGTATGAAACATTGTGTTTGCGCAACTGCAGGATAGTTTTCATTTCGAGCATCAATTCCGGCAATAGAATCTCAGTTTTCAGGCAGCGAGAGAAGTTATTGTAAACATTAAAGATTTTTTGCAAAGTACGGAGCTAACGATATCAATGCCCATGTAAGTTGAAAGAGTAAAAATGCAGTGAGGACCAGTTAATTTGAGCCAAAATTTGCCGCACGAGCGTCTAGGAGAACAAAGTTACAGTTTATGAACCCGAAAATAAAAACAATAACAAACACAATGTTTCGTAACTTTATCTATCTTTTCATTCTGCAGCACCCTCTCACGAGTTTTATGTGCAGTCATGGGCAACTTGCTCCCTTTGTTCGCATATCCAGCCAGTGACCTACTTTTGCGATACTGGATGTATTTCAACGTGCGAAGACAAGCGTCTATTCCAATTGTTACTACTATCACCGATCAAATTGAACCAAAGAAAGGTAAAAAATATAAATTAGCATACTTACAAAGCGAGTCCGCTTTGTCAAGGTGAAAAGCAAATGACGTAAACTAACTCTTGCCATTTGAATACATGTATATCTGCAACTGCAATTAAGTACTTTCAATGGAACATAACATGTATAAGACTTTCACTGCCAAACGCGCGACTGTAGTCGAATTTACCGTTCACTGCCAAACGCGACTACAGTTGAAATTAAAAGGCACTGTTTATAGCTCTCTATTTTTAACTGTTATAAGGGACGCAAATATTTGTTTTTTATTTCAAAATGTTCAGGGGACATAATAGTATCGTATATGGATGTCTAAACAATTTTCTGTACAAGAAATGATTTTACAAAAATGTTAGTAGTGTCATTAGATTTCGCGGACGTCAAAAACAACGAAAACATGTCCAACGGAATGACATACAGGACGCATTAAGCCCTTAAACTGCTATATTTTGATTTATTTCTGATGAAACATCAACAATATAATATCAGAATAAATCCTTTTGCTTGATACTTGATGTACATGTAGATGGATTTTTTATCTATTTTTGCAAAAATAGTTGTTCATAGGCATTCTTATATTTTCAATATGGTTTCAAAAATTGCCGCCAACGGTCGCGTGACTATTTTATTATTATTGCTTCAAATGAAAGTTTTATATATTAGCAACATTCTGTTTAAGTTTCACAGCTATATGTTGAATGGTTCTGGGGATACTCTGTGTTCAAACCATATCCCCTCAGTATTCAGGAGTCCTTGAAACATGCTTGGCACTGAGGTATTGGTTTTTCTATTTTCTATATGCTGAATAGCAAAAACTGGGTTTTCAACCCATATTTTTCAATTGGTACTTGTCCAATGAGAAAACGGCTTTTGTGGATAAGTCGAGGGTTGAACCTACTATCTTTTTCATAGAAAAAATATCATTTTCTTTGAAACTTTTCTCTGGTCATTTTTATGGGCAATCCTTCATTAAGACTGTCTTAGGTCCATTTGTTTTCGCCGCTTAAATGAAACACATATAAAATCAATTGCAGAGTGTAGATATTTTACATTTTCTTAAACAATCTTGCTCATATATCATCAAGTTTCTAAGACCAGGACACTTATTAAAGGTGTCAATGTGCCATGATGCCACAACCAGGGCTCTGATCGAATTCCATGCACTTTCAGGTGCTGGTATTAACTATAACTAGTTCAAAGCCAGGAAAGAGCAAGAAATCATATTGGCAGGCATTTAGCTATGCTGGAGACTCTATCCACGAAGCATTCTTTCACCTCGACTCAGTGCCCTTAGAAAGCACTGTGACGGATGGACTAGAGTAATATATTTGTAAATTGTCCTGACCTCTTGTATCTCGTTTGTGATGTCTAACTGTGAGTTTGTTACTTTCCCATTGGTATCCTGGGTCAGGTGTGGTACTTGATTGTATCGATTCCTGATCTTTGTCGTCTTTCTTACTTTGCATTAGCCAGTCACCGATATTGTTCGACTATCTGCATTGAGGTGGTGGATGTTTTGGATAAAAAAAGCTGAATTGCAAGAACTACCACTTCCAAGAGCTGTGTTTCTCGAAGGTGTCAAACTTGCGCAGTATAAGTGAATCATTTATGGTTAGAAGCCAGACTGTGATAAATATTGTCCCATTATGATGACATTGCCCATGCGCGGATCCAGAGGCGGATAGGGGGTCCGGACACCCCCCTGGAAAATAACAAGTACGTATATGGGTTTCTATAGAAATTAGCATTTGGACCCCCCCCCCCCCCCTGAAAAAAGTAGGACCCCCCCCCCCCCCCCCCGGAAAATAATGGACTGCCTCTGTATCCTTGGTAAAGTATAAGTTTAGTTTTCTCAGCAATAAAACCATTGGAACCCCTCTTTAAACTGTAAAGAAGCTGAGGACTGAATAAAACTGACAAAAAATCCTGGATCATCGCATGTTGCCTCCTGCCCCCGAAACCCTGCTGCAGCTGATAAAATGCTGTTGCAGCATGTCTGTATGCGAAACATCTCGGTGTAAGTACAAGCAAACCATTTATATTGTACTGATTTGTGTTGCTGTTGAGCAGAAGAGGACTCAAGTGAGTTATTGCCAGTGATCAATTTTCTTATGACTTTTGATCAACTATTTTCATGTGGATTCAGATATTTCTTTAGCCGTATCAACAGGAATGCCTTATTGTCCGATTTTGACCTTTGAAGACGAGTGAAAGATAAATGAGGGTCTGGATGGGGGGGTCTGGTATTCACTATTCATTAAAAATTTAGCCCATTATTCATCTCATTAAAATTTTGGGTTATTCATTAAAATAAGACCAATTATTCATTAAAATCATTCATTAAATAAACTTAAAATTACCAATATTTCTACGGACGCGGCATTGGTCAAAATAATGCTTAAAACTATAGTTTATATGTTTTAAGATTTGAGTGAGCGAAGCGACCGAGGAAAAACTTCTGTATTTTTATAGCGTAAATGACATTTAAGAGTGAAAAAGCAATGATAGTAGGACATTTTCAAGAAAAGGTAGGGAAATGTAGGAACACAAGGAAAAGTAGGGCCTATCTGAAAGCCTGATAAATCAATTTTCTATCAAAATTAGCATGATAAAAGTTGTAACAATAAAACCACAAAAACAGAATAACTTTTGAAAACTGAGAAATTAAGTGGCCTGATAAGAGTTTAATTTATAAAAACCGAGTGAGCGAGGAAAATTTTTAATGAATTTATAGGGACAATTAAAACATGACCCACATGCTGGGAAGCCAAAGTTAATGGTGACCCCCCCCTACTAGCCACATGGAAATGCATAAGACTCCCCTACTTTTTAGCCCCTAAGGCTTTCAAGTGCCTTTCAACAAAAAAGTAGGGAAAAGTAGTTATCAAAAAATTTAGGAAAAGTAGTGAAAAAATAGGGATTATTGGTGTAAAAAAGTAGGGATAGTAGGGCTATTCCAAGTACAAAATTTATCACAATGAGTAGTTAGAAATATATTCCACACTAAATAAGCATGATAATAGCTGTGACAATAGTACAATCTAAACAGAGAGCCCTTTGGGGTTAAAACTAAAAAATGATGTTTAGCAGCGTGCTCCCTGAAAAAAAATCATTAGTTAATTTATCAAATCCGAGCGAGTGGAGCGAGCGAGGATAAAATTCTGAATTTTTACACGTAAATGACATTTTAGAGTGAAAAAGGAGGGATAGTAGGGCATTTTTAAGAAAAAGTAGGAGCAAATCAAAGAGTAGGTCCCAGTTGTAAACCTGTCCCCCCTTACTGAAAAAAAGACATTTTTGCAGCTGAACAAAAACGGACTGAGTACAGATGATAGATAAGATAGACACATTTTTTGAGACAATTTATCAATAGATTATAAGGCAACTCACCAACACTTTATGAGACAATTCACTAATAAATTTTGAGTCAACTCACAGACATCTCATCATTTTATGAGACAATTTAATTCACAGACACTTTAATGATTTTTAATTCTAAATCTAAAACTGTTGTTGGGGAATTGTCTCAGAAGATGCTGTTGAATTGTTCTGATTTCTGTGTTTTTGAGTTGTTTTCTCTATAAATTCTCTTGATTTCCCCGAGTCACACTGTAATGGTAACAGGTCGTTTTGGCCCCGCCCGGGACAGTTTGACATGGGTTGTTTCAGCCTGAGTCGTGAAAGGGCCCTTTTTACATTTCAGCCTGATTTTTTCACAAAACTTAACACCTGCCCATCTGTCCATGCATACACATATAATAATGCATACACATATAATTGTCACTTTCAGACTTTGGCCAAAACAACCAAAGACCGAAATGAATCACTCTGAAAATTTGCCGAAATGACCCACCTACCAAGTCCGAAACGACCCACCCCCTAAATTTGGATGAATCAACCCAAGACAAATCAACCCAGGACCAAAATGACCCGCATTCCGCAGTATCTCACACTTTGATTTCCAACAAGTTCCTATCAATGAAGCTCTTTCCAAGTTTCACTGAACCAGTTTTGTATCATATAATTTTTGCCTTTTTACGTTGTAGATTTGTAATCTGAATATCTTAAGTTAAAAACCTGGAACCCCTAGTGAATGGGCCTGCTCCTTTATTCCCAAAACGATAATAATATTACTGTGAAAACTCATTATATTTTCGATTGTTTTTGAATTTATGCACACTCTGGAGTCTAGACCTACTTCTTTCTTTCACAGTTTTGAGATCAGAATCATAGAATGTGAGCATAACAGGAACCACACGATTACTTCCCGTGTCTTTTTCTTGACTTTTTTGGAATCTCTATTTCAGATGCCATTTTGTATGTATTTTCGCTAAAATATGTCTTAGTTGACTGGGTTTTTTTATACATTGTAGAATCAATCAATTACAAAGGGTGGGAGCAATTTTAAAGAACAAACTGAGTCAATGTTTTATAAGTACATGTATAGGCTTAACAAATGCATTGATATATTTTTATTTTTTTTTTTCATTATTCGTTATTCATTAAAATCTGATTATTCACTATTCATTTATTTTTTCTTCTATTCATTAAAAATACTAGGATTATTCATTATTTTTAGGCCCTCATTATTCACTATTCATTATTTTCTTGGCTCATTATTCACTATTCATTATAAAAAAGGCCATTATTCACTAATCATTATACCCCATCTAGACCCTCATAAATCAGATTGTAACAGCTTTATATTGCCCGTCTATTGAAGTACAATGGGTAACTTGTAGAGGAGTTTATCCTTATTTCCATATTATGAACTACTAAGTAGACTCTTCTAACTTTTGATCCTTCAGTGGTCAAATTCGGACTATAATGAGTTTGGTTGATAGTGTATGCAAATGATTATTACTACTATATTTTCCTAGGGTGTAGGATAAGCAGCTACAGATAAACCAAAAACTTTGAAGCGTGACTCTATTTACAATATTGATATGTTGTTCTAGAAAAAAGGGTTTCAGGCATTTATTTACATTTACTAAAAAAGCTTTGAGATGCACATATGTTCTAGCCGGACTGGCTTATTTTACTTATTCTGCATTAATCGTTTGCAATAGAAAGACCCAAGGGCCATTGATCAGAGTCCCTAGTACACATATATATATATATATATATATGCATAAGAGATTATATTTACTCCGTTTATTATCAAACACACTGTTTGTTTTTCATTCACTCCACTGTCTTTTTATTCGTAAATCGTGACGGCATTTACATCCCACCCTCGAACTGACTTCACCCTATCTGAATATATTTTGTATGTTACGATTTAAAAGAGTTTGCATTCAGTCATGATAAGGCTACCAGTTCATTAAAGGAATATTTCCATGAGTTTGAAATGGACAAAATGCATATATATGTGGTATTTACATATTAGGCATCATTTCAATGACGTCATCTTTCTGTTCTGATGCGAAGATAATATGGGCGACATGTTAATTTTAATTATTTACCCCCTAAGATTAAATTTGGTGCATTTCGACTGAAATTGGCACACAAAATGCAAGAAAGTCCTGATCCCCATAGACTACAATGGACATACCGTTTAATCTGCACTGATACAATATGCGCTATTTTGATGACGTCATAATGTCATCCAGACGTGAAACCCAGATGGGTGACCAGGTGATTTTCATTAGTTATACCCTAAATTTTGATTTGATATAGGTCACCATAAATCGGCATCAAATTCGCATGAGAGTCCCAGTTGCCCCTGATGTATATATTAAACTATTTTGTTTTTGTTGGTCTTTAACGTTCCAGTCAACAATCTTTAAGTTATGGCGACATGTGCCTTCCTGAGAACTGACCTGCAAATAAACAGACTTACAAAAAGTAGGGAAAGAGTAGAGATCAAAGTTTTCAAAATAAAACTGGTGATTTCGAATGTAAAAAAGTAGTGAAGGAAAAGATTTTTCTTTTGTACAGAATTTATAAAAAAAAAGGTCATTAATAAGGCTTTCAAGTGCTCTTCAACAAAAAATACTAGCAAAACAGTGTGATTTCTGTGTTTAAAATTAGAAAGAATGATTTAGTTTTTTTTAGCTGTCTGCTCCCTGAAAAAATAATAGTTAATTTCTCAAATTTGAGCAAGCTAGAAAAAAAATCCTGTATTTTATCGCTTATTTATTTATACAATTTTATAGAGGGTGACACAATTAACTAAGATAACTATTCAACCTTGCGGCCTTCTGCAGCATATAACTAAACAATAAAACATATATACAACACAGACCAGCAGATACCGCTGGATTAAAACAATAAGTATCACAGTGCATTATACTAAAACGTACTTACACCATATCACAATGTTAAGACCAAGTAAACATTATAGAACGAGCGCATACAACTTTGCAATGTTTGAAACATATAAAATAGCTGCATTTCAAACATAAATAAGAATCTGGAGTCTATAGTGCGCACAGGAATTTGGTGAACATAACCTTTTTGCGTTTATTTTAATATGTGCACACTTATCGCACAATAAACATCAGAATTTAATACATCTATACACCGCCTAATTGGTGATATTTTTTTTCGTTACAAAAGGTATTGCCAAATGGGCTGTGACATGATGGAAATTGTTCTCATTTGAGCATCTGCATTTTTCAATTTACCCTAAACGCAGCTTTGTACGGATCACCGCCTTTAGATTACTATCGATGAATAATTATACAGCTTTGTAAGATGAAGAAACGTGTTAGAAGAAGGCTTTCTTATCATATCAAAATAGTTCGGCCAAATTCAAATTATGGCCATAGTTTGGGCTCACAGCATTTTTGGCATACAAGAAAATATTGAGGCTTACGGTACCTTTCCACTTGTTCCTATGAAATGAACCGCTGTGTTCCCTTGTTCCTCAATTCAAAATCTTGATTTTCTGTGTCCTTACTCCTTGAAAGTTTTATCCCTCTGATCTTCAGATTTTAAACAATTTTCCAACATGTTTAATTAAATTAATTGAGCTTTCTATCTGTTTTTCCAAATACTGATTTGTTGACACCAGGCAATGCCAAATATGCATCGTAATTCCGGGCAACTATAATTGATAAGAGAAAAAGATCACAGGGCTCATCCGGTAGGCATTATCCAAGTGAAAATAGACTCACCCAATACAAATAATGCTCGTTCAGCCATTTGTAAGAGAAACTAGTGATGGGGTGGGAATTTACTTGGAAATAGGTTGAAAAATATATCAGCGGATGACATATTTTGTGTTGGGGTCATTGTATTTTTTTGGGGTGGCTGAGAACTAAATTTTCATGTGAAGTGCATCATAGAGTATAAAATATGCACCAGTCGTTTGTAACCACGCACCAGCCGGGCAAGTGAGCTGTTAGTACAGGGTCATGTCAGGGACCGGCAACCAGAAAATCAAAGTCCCCCCCCCCCCCCCCCCCCCCGTTCCCCGCTCTGTGGGCTGTAGTTAAGCACGACTTGTGTATTAGGCGATGTAGAGCACATCCAAATGATGTGACCCCTGCTAACATATCTGATGAATAGCCTCCTCATTTTTTTTGTTTAAAATATTATAATCTGTTGCACTTGTAATATTTGTCCTAGAGCTGTCGAGCAAGCAACAGAAATATACAAGGCCACGACGCGAGAATACCTGTCTTCTGGGTTTCCCACAAACGAGTCTCAAACCAGTCTCCTCGGCTTAACAGGCTAGCTAGAAAATTGAAGTTTCGCACTTAGCGAGTCTAGATATGTCTCTTCCAAAAAGCAGATAACAAAGTTGCGGTTGAGACTGCAAATGCGCAGGCTGATCTGCGCCTTTGTTGTTACAAATCACCGAAGACAGAGTTTAATAGCTTTATGTCATTTACCATGAACGATTAGAAAACAAGATGCGAAATTTGATTTTCAGGAATTATGATATAACTCAGACAGATTTGTTATTTGCGCAGTCTCTTCAAAGCATTTGCAGTGTGCATGAGGACACACCAAGAGTTATCCTGCTAGTGACCAATTTTCTTTATCATACAACCTTATATACTGTATAAACCACGTGCTACCCATATAAAATACATGGAGGGAAAATGAGGAGTTTTCTAAATCGAAAACGACTAAGTTATTTTATTTTACAAGATATTCCAGACTTATTTTCCAATCTTAAGTGTTCAAACATGCAATTGTATATTAGGCGGTGATATATTATCTGCATGTGCAAAATTTCAGTCCAAATTGATATCATTAAAGACATTTTAAAAAAGAATGATTTACCTCCATAGCAAAGGAAAAAAGAGTTTTGCCATTTCTTGGGGTTTTATTTGGTGAAACTCCGTATTCGCTTAGTTTTGTGAAAATAAACCTCAGCGAAAATTTCCAAATTTATAGTACTATTGACCTGTGTCTTTTTATCATAGTTTCCTGATTTGATCCAAAGTTTGTTATTTAGGCATTTTATGATCCAGGCCAGCAAATTTAAAGAGGTACTAACAAACAAAATTGAAAACGCACACATTGTAACTGGTCTTAACTATGTGTTCACTTGGTAACTAAGCAGATGTAACTTTGGCTGAATTTTCTCTGATTCCCAGAAACGTTCATTTTATCTCTTTAATCCGGCATCACTCTTACTTCACACAATATTATTGGATGATATATATGAGGGGCTTACGAAAAGTTCTTAGCATGGCTTCATAACTCCACAATGCGTTGATAAAATGCTATCAAATAATACATTTTGGAAACTAGAATTCAACGGCTACTTGATCGCTTAATTTTTTGTTGAAAAAGGACTTGGCGTTCACGTGCAGCGCATGCTCAAAATGAGTAAGTTTTATACACTGGCTGAAATTTTAAGCAAAACGCTTGTTAAAAATCGTAGGAAAATTGGGGACCCTATGTACGATAATGGTTTGACAAATTAACGATTTGGTGCCAATTTTTTTTTATTAAAATTTATTATGCCATCACTGCTTGCACGACTTACACCTTAACATTCGAAAAATGTTGACTAATAGAAAAATGGTAAATTTTCAAAATTGGAACTTTTTCGATTTTTCTTAATACTTTTACGATAAATTGTGTCACTAAAGGAGCACGAAAAGAGCCTATTGAGTATATGTTTTGCTTTATTTGTAGCTAGCAATGCATAAAAATCATTTCGTAGCGCAAAAAGTGTGGCGTCTTTTGTTATGTATTCAAGAAAAAATATTCCTAATAACACTACTCCTACTTTTACATAAGTGGGTGGGGTGACTTAATCCCTCACATTTTGTCCATGGCATAAGAGCTTCTCATGGTATCGTGTTAACCATCACAAAATTGATCGATTTCTACTCTCAATGAACTTTTACTTTTTGTTGGAGGACCTGCGGGCAAAATACATAAAAATCATGGAATTGTGTTTTTGAATTTCTCGAACCACAGAAATTCAAAAACACAATTCCATGATTTTTCCATGTTTTTCCATATTCAACAAGGTAATTTCCATGACTATTTAATGCATGGCCTCCAGCCTCCCTTTTTAGTGGCATCTTCACCACACTGAGTATAAATGTGGAATGCAGCAACAGTAATGTATCTAAATAAGCATGCTTGTAGACCATACATGCGTTTTGAAATAATTAAAACTTGAAACCACCAGTAGCCAAGTTTTGTGTGTGTGACAGCTAGTTTTCTTGCTACTGGTTGTTTTGTCAAATTATTTCGCAAAATTCCATGATTTTACCGTGATTATTCAGGTTTTTTTCAAATTCCATTATTTTCCTTGCATGGAACTTTTATTGATGATTTTCCAGGTTTTCAATGATTTCCAGAGTTTGTGGGAAGACAGAAAATATTTGCTACCATGTTGCTGCATTCGTGATTCTTTTTAATTTGATATGTAACATGACCATAATCTGAACAAATTGAATTTTGACCTACTTACCCCATCCCCAGGGTCGAGGCGGGGGGGGGGGAGGTCTGCTGGCAAATATTTGCTTACATGTTGCTGCATACTGACAACTTACTGAGTTATTGCGAAATTCATATATTTAAACTTTGACCCCCACCTAAGGGGTTGGGGGGTAAAATTTTACTCACTGTCATGCTTACCTACAGGCACTGGGTAATCATGGCCTATAGTGAGAAGGTGTCAGAAATATACTTTAGGAGAAATGTGAAGTTTATTTGGCAAAAAAAGCCAATATAGCTTTTGCATCGGCCTAATTTTAAGTCAAAAAGGATCATAAAGGGTCATAACTCAGTCAAACACTTGCGTATGACCTCCAAACTCCAACTTATTCTGTATTGCATGATGCTTTACCGTTCTGTAAAATTTGAAAGAAATTGTTGGATCCATTTAAAAGTTATTGATTGGAAACCACAAATTGACAACTTAGCCAGAATCTAAGTAAACTGGCCATAATTCAGTCACAGTTTAGCGAATTAACCTCTTTGTTGAACTTGACCTGTATTTAATGATGCTTGTCTCATCTATAAAGTTTAAATGAAATTGATGCATCCCTTGAAGAGTTATAGATCGGAAACCAAAAATGTGATGCCGTGGATGATGATGACGACGCCCCGGACGACGACGCCAGGGTCATGATCCCTATGTGTCATCCTTGCTTCTCAGGCGACACAAAAGGCATTTGAAACATTTAACTCAATTTTCACTGTTATATGGTTTATTCACCTAGTACTTTCGATCCAAAAGTGTCTTTAAATCTTAACCACAGGCGGCACAGATATATGCCTTCCATTTCCTCAAGTAGTTGAGGCGGTCATCAATTCAACTTATCAAGTAAAATATTAACCAGAAATGTTACAGTATTATGGCTTTTTTAGCCAGTGAAGAAGAAGCTTATGTGCCTTCACCTGTATGAATAAGCATGTGTGTCTTCAATGTAGATGGTCTAGAAAAACCTTTACCACAAGTGGTGCAACTATAAGGTTTATCTCCTGTATGGAAAACCGTATGTGTCTTCAATGTAGATGGCTGAGTAAAACATTTACCACAAATGTCACAACTAAAAGGCTTTTCTCCTGAATGAATCCGTTCATGGTCCTTCAAGTTAGATAACTGAGTAAAACATTTACCACAAATGTCACAAATATATGGCTTTTCTCCTGAGTGAATCCGTTCATGTGCCTTCAAGTTAGATAACTGAGTAAAACATTTACCACAGATGTCACAACTATAGGGCTTTTCTCCTGAGTGAATCTGTTCATGTGCCTTCAAGTTAAATAACTGAGTAAAACACTTACCACAAATGTCACAAATATAGGGCTTTTCTCCTGAATGTATACGCTTGTGTGTCTTCAATGTAGTTAGGTGATTAAAACAATTGCCACAAATGTCACAACTAAATGGCTTTTCTCCTGAATGAATACGCTTGTGTCTCTTCAATGTAGATTCATGATTAAAACAATTGCCACAAATGTCACAACTAAATGGCTTTTCTCCTGAGTGAACCCGTTCATGTGCCTTCAAGGAAGATAACTGAGTAAAATATTTACCACAAATGTCACAGCTATATCGGTTTTCTCCTGTATGAATACGCTTATGTGTCTCCAAGTGAATCCGTTTATGTTTCTTCAAGTTAGATAACTGAGAAAAACGTTTACCACAAATGTCACAGCTATATGGCCTTTCCCCTGTATGAATACGTGTATGCGCCTTCAAGTGCGATGAACTACTGAAACACTTTCCACACGTGTCACATTTGTATCGCCTATCTCCTGTATGGACAGGCGTATCCTCTTTAAAGCAAGATTCATAGTTATATGTCTTTTCTTCTGTATGGACAGGCGTATGCTCTTTAAAGCAAGATCCATAGCTATATGTCTTCTCTTCTGTATGGACAAGCGTATCCCCTTTAAAGCAAGATACATAGTTATATGTCTTCTCTTCTGTATGGACAAGCGTATCCTCTTTAAAGCAAGATTCATAGTTATATGTCTTCTCTTCTGTATGGACAAGCGTATCCTCTTTAAAGCAAGATTCATAGTTATATGTCTTCCCTTCTGTATGAACAAGTGTATCCTCTTTAAAGCAAGATTCATATTTATATGTCTTCTCTTCTGTATGAACAAGCATATGCTTCTTCAAAAGAGCTAACAGAGTAAAACAGTCACCACAATGTCCACACGTATATGGCTTCTCCAATGAATGAGCAGATAAATAGCCAGACATATCAATTAATTGAGTGATATATTTACTTCAAGATTAATAAGCATACAGCTTCAGGTTCTACCCTGGAGGAAACAAAATGTAGTACTTGGCAGATTAAATGATTAAGTACATCGTTTTCTGCTGCATGAACCAGCCCATGTGTCCTCAAGATAGATGCTCTCGATCAAGTATTTGTATTCAATTTAATAAAATCATGTCTGCTAAACCAAGCTGCATGAGTATAGCTTTAACAATCTCTTGATATGGCCAATCCCAAGGGGTCGTTCAAATCTTTAGTCTATACCAATGGCGACACCATCATATTCTAGCAGCGTATTGGCAAAGCTGTGCCTCAATGTTCTTCATAAATCTAAAAAAGGTAAACGTTACAAGTTAAACATGTGCAATGTGCATAATGGACATGTTAATACAAATACATAACATACAGTTTGCAATAGAATTGTTTTATTTATTTAGGTCTGTTTACTCAGTCATATTCATTCTGCTTGGGGGTTGAAAGTCAGCAATCATAGCTAATGCTAAATAAGTCAGCTTGTCAGCAAGTCACCCTTAAAGTCTCAGTGATATCATTGAACTGCTTATTGTATGGATATTGAAAATGGTTCAAGTCATGACGTTAAACATTATGCTAGCAACAGAGGTCCAGATTAGTCTGTGCATACATTAGGCTGAATGTGGCTAGTTTGTCATATTATGTGTTGCCCTTTTTTAAATGATGTTAAACAGTGTATGACTGTAGATCTCTTCTACCCTATTCTGATATGGCACATTGTTGAAAAATTGTTTAAGGACTGGGCAGTCTAGTATGTTCCAAACAAAACAAACTATAATTGACATGTCAATTCGTACTAGTCCTTTGATGCACCTTGAACAGTTGTTTAATCACGAGAAACGGAGGGCTGCCGCATCAAAAGAGCTACGTGCATTAAGGAGCTTCCCCCCCTTTTTGGCTAAAATATAAAAATATCATAACTTTAATGGTTATGTCATACTACAGAGCATAATAGCTTTTTCTTACACTTTCAAGGATCTGATGGAACCAGTATTCAACCAGGCACTAAAGGCAGGGCATGTTGTTTTTTGTCACTGATACATATATACTATATATAAGCAGCAATCTATAAAGTCTTACAAACATTCGGTCAGAGGATCACCTGGGTGTTTTGTTCAACACTGGAGTATGCAACAAAAGGTGATCCTTCTGATTGTCAACAACATTTGCCAGAATATGGGGGAAGAGATCTACAGTCATACACTGTTTAACAGAGTGTTACATTACCAATGAGTTAGTAAGACGGAAAGGTTGTTACTATCAATTTGAGAGAGAACCCCTCCCCACTACTTCATCTACATCCTAAGCAGGGTAGGAAAACAAACAAAAATTGCTCTAGGCGCTCATCAGTGACATGAAGCCCTAACACGTGCTATTTATGTAAATGTGAATAAGCTGCAGTACGACATGATTCTGAAAAAATACCACAGCAATTCACATATACTGACTATTTCATTTGGCATGAACATGAGCTTACTTCAATCCTGCTTTTCTGTCATTAAGATGTTAATACAAAGCTTGAACTATCAAGTCTTTCCTATGAAAACACATTAGGCTTTCTAGATATAGACAAAATGTTGGAAAATAAATTAGAAGGAAACCGAGTACCTCTGGTGTAAGAAAACTTGATTGTACCCTAATAAAAGAGCCACAAAATTATATTTCACATTTTTCGTTATATGGGGTTACCATGTTCAAAACTTAATCAAACCTTGTAAAAGATAGAAACATAATATTTGCTGTTTCCAAAAGGTGCATAAATCATTTTAAAAAATATCAAACTATATTAGTTTAATAAATCATTTATATAGGAATAATGTGTAACATAGGTAACACTTTGTGGTGCAAATTCATTTTTAAATGTCCATACCTGTGATGCAAAAATAGCTTACTTGGATGATATAGCCAATTTGGAAATATTACCTTATAGTTTGCACTTTTTAGAAGTCGTGTCATTTACTAAAATTATCAAAGATAGTGATGGGTTATGTTACAAGGTAATGGTGCCATAACCAGAGTGCTAGCATATTGCAAAATCCTTGCAAGATGAATCTGATAGAGGATTAATAAGCTGTATTGGAAAATTCTTTAAAGCCTTGAATAAGAGTTGATAGCTTGGCAAAACAAAACGCTCTATTAACTTCTACCAGGTGGGTTTTCTTTGATCTTTTAAGTTGTTACTCACATATTGAACTGTATGTTACAAAATTTACATGAGTATTATGTTAACTATATTTGCTGTCTCTATAAAAGAAAAGAAGGTTTATGGTAGTTTGTTTTGAGTTACTTCCTCAGCACAGTATAAAGACCTGTGCCAGCATGCAATTAAGTACAAACAGGTCGTGTTGGAGACCTTATCTTGATAGTTTAATGGTATTCTGAGAGTAACGTCTGTAACCTGGGCTGTAAAATAGTGTAAGACACCATAACACGGAACGTAAAATCATTTGAATAGCAGCCTTATAGATTTGCTTTATTCACTGATAGATGTAATACATGTTTAGTCAATAACTGCCATACTAATCCTTGGAAATAACATATGAAAAACTAAGTAACATATACAACGGCAAAAACTCAAGGCATTTATACAATAAATGCTAAAATTCTTCAAAAAAGTGTGAATATGTCATGTTGGAGACATTATCAGGTAAATTTAATGTTATTTTGCGTGTAACGTACGTAACATGATGTTGCATGCTAATGCTGCCACTCTTAGAGGGCTAACAATTTCTTTTTGTGGCTTATAAGTTGTAGTATTTGGAAATCATAGTGCACAAAAGTCGCCCTGGGGAGGTGGTCTATAGCCAACGCAAGGCATAGAGAATTGCATTTGACATTTTTGTGTGATCTGGGGCTACCATGTTGAACATGTAATAACTCAAAAAGTATATAAGATAGAAACATAATGCTTGCAGTTTTGAAAAGGTTAATAAAACGCCGTTTATAAAATACCAAATTAATGAACATAAACTGGTTTCAATAAAATTTAAGACAAACTAAATTAGATTTATTTATCATTTAAAAGGGTGTTCAATGAAAAATGTAACATACACTTCTTCTGGGTGACTATGTTTGTTTTCAAATGTCAATATATATATAGGGCCCAGAAATAGCTTACTTACAAGATATAAACAATTCGGAAACATTGCCATATCTTTTGCTCTTTTCTGAAGTCTTAAAAATGTTAATTATCAAATATTTTGTAGGGTAACGTATGTAACAGGCTGTGACAGCTTAACGCTGCCATTTTCAGAAGGCTAGCATTTTGAACTTCAAGAAAAATATGGTCAACAAAATTCCACCTGGGGGAGCACAAGTGTTTAAGTTATGTCCAAAAACATGTTATTGGGGCCCCCAGGGGTTTTGGGGATCTGGGGAGAATGGCTATTTATTTTCAGGGATTTAGGGAGCACTGGTAATTATTTTAGGAGAGCTGGGAAGCAAGCTCATAGTTTTGGGAATCTAGGGAGCCCTGCCAAAAAGCAAAAAAATAAATAAAGGAAAAGCCTCCATTTTGTTTGATTTCTTAAAATTTCTTCTGCTTCTGGGGGGATAGCCCCCCCCCCCTTGTAAATTCTAAATGTATTTATTTTCGTATAACATGTACATCAGGAATGAGATCAGGAAAAAAATGTGGCAATTTACTTATGTTGTTGTTGATTTATTAACCTTAAAATTGCTGATTTTTAGCTTGGTAATAGCATACTTAGGAACGCCCAGATTGCACCAGATCGCACCATTTTATCACAATTTTCCCTGGGGAACATGCCCCCGGACCCCCTAGCACGAGTCGAGCTGTGTATTGTTACAGTCTACCTATGCACCTGCTGTCTAATCCTCTTTTTAGATTATAAACTCATTATTATGAGAAAACTTAAGAATGCTGCTCAGAAATATACTTATTTGATGAAACTGAAGTTTAACAAGTGTATAGGGCCTAATAGCAATTGTACTCAAAACATACTTTCACTTTGTCTATAAAAATCTAGTTTAAGCTGTTGGAAAAAATAAGCCCCTGCCCCCCCCCCCCCCCCCCCCCCCCGCCCAACCAGAAAACAAATGGTCTGTCTCTAATTAAAAAAATCAAATCTAGAGAGCATTCCGCCATGCCCACTCTACCAGGTACAGCAACAGCATTTTAAGGAATGGCCTCACACTCTTAGCCATATACCATGCATTTCATTGAAATAATTATACTCAAACAAAAAAGATACGTCCGATTTTCATGGTACTGTATCTTTTGATCCAATTAAGATGTCTCAGCAAAAAATATACCAAAATGTTTATCAAACGCCCGACACACAAAAGTTGGTATTTATTTGAATTTATCTTCTTATCCGGAAGAGTTATTGAACCTTAAGTGAAAACAACTTATTCCACTATCATCAGCAAGTTAATCATCAAAACGTGATACATTTTACGTTAAATGGCAACCAGGAACGTCCAACGATGAAAAATCATATAAAAATTCCAAATGTGCTTATCAAACGAGAGGCATTGCAATTCAAAATCGTAAATTTACGAAGTTAACTGAAATTACCTCCCTTTGTAATAAACAAATAACAATTTAAGAACCTCCGATTCTCCTTAAATTGACATTATTTTGACACCGTTTTTGCTTTAATTTGTTGTGCTTGTGTATCACAAAGATTACACAAAGATAAAAATAAAAAACATGGCTGATGTCGGCCATCACATGTTCACTAAATCTGTGTTGTATACCCCACCCCTGACTGAAAAAAAACGTACATGAATTTCCAGTATCAATTGTTTTAATGCTGATTAGTCTTAATCTATGTTAAATGCTTGTGATTACGAAAAAGAAATTCAAATTTGACCGACTCTGTTGAATATCAAAATGCTGGACCAAAAATGAATTTTCTGCGTGTCTTCACCCACGCTCTTGGTCGATGTTTTGTGACGTCAGAGTATGTTACAGATTAATGGTTGTGGTCGTGAAAGCAATGCATACAGCTAACATGCATAACATCTTACTAGAGAGCTTGCTCAGTGATGTTTTAATGTGCTTGAACTGTTCGGAATTATGATGGACACACAAGCTATTGATGTTGTGACTTTTGGTTTTAAGGGTACTCGTGTTCTCTGAGTTGTCAGCGGCTCTACTGGTTATCAAATGAATTTCGTTTAGGTGCATAACGTTTCTAAATGATATCAGTTTGTAATGTATAAAATTGAATGAAAATCGTTCTTACATTAAGAATTGGCAGACATAAAAGCCAACCGGACATAGCTTTATTGTTTCAGTATTTTATGTCATGTATTCCATGACTAAGCCCTGTCTTTACATGTATAAGGCAATATATTAAGTTATCATTAAGTCATGCGCCCTTGTATAGCTTCATAGTTTTTAAGTATGTCATTTTAATCATACGAAAAGAAAAATACATATTAGGGAGAATCGACTAATATTTTTGGGGATCCGGGGAGAAGCTGATCTATTTTTAGGGATTTGGGGAGCAAAGGCAAAATACTTTTAGGGAGCAGAGGCAATTATTTTCAGGGATCTGGGGAGATCAATGCATTATTTTCAGGGATCAAGGGAGCACAGACCCCCCTGGGGGGCCTCGTTATTGATGCTCTAGAAGGCAGTTTCATGCGAACGAAGTGAACAAAGTACGAAACATTGTGTTTGCGCAACTGCAGGATAGTTTTCATTTCGAGCATCATTTCAAGCAATAGAATCTCAGTTTTCAGGCAGCGAGAGAAAGTTAATGTAAACATTAAAGATTTTTTTGCAAAGTACGGAGCTAACGATAACAATGTCCATGTAAGTTGAACGAGTAAAGATGCAGTGAGGGCCAG
Organism: Loripinus fragilis; assembly: GCA_964019695.1. NCBI lineage: Eukaryota > Metazoa > Mollusca > Bivalvia > Lucinida > Lucinidae > Loripinus > Loripinus fragilis. Next base: position 44,783,199 of record OZ026530.1, on the reverse strand, counting down.
TTAATTTGAGCAAAAAATTGCCGCACAGGCGTCTAGGAGAACAAAGTTACAGTTTATGAACCCGAAAATAAAATCAATAACAAACACAATGTTTCGTAACTTGCTCTCTTTGTTCGCATATCCAGCCAGTGACCTACTTTTGCGATACTGGATTTATTTCAACGTGCGAAGACAAGCGTCTATTCCAATCAAGAACAGCATAGTGTTACTACTATCACCGATCAAATTGAACCAAAGGAAGGTAAAAAAATATAAATTAGCATACTTACAAAGCGAGTCAACTTTGTCAAGGTGAAAAGCAAATGACGTGAGCTAACTCTTGCCATTTGAATACATGTATATCTGCAACTGCAATTAAGTACTTTCAATGGAACATAATATACACTGCTAAATATATATGAGTTTCATTGCCAAACGCGACTGTAGTCGAGTTTACCGTTCACTGCCAAACTCGACTACAGTCGAAATTAAAAGGCGCCGTTAATAGCTCTCTATTTTTAACTGTTATAAGGGACGCAAATATTTGTTCTTTATTTCAAAATGTTCAGGGGACATAATAGTATCGTATATGGATGTTTAAACAATTTTCTGTACAAGAAATGACTTTACAAAAATGCTTGTTATGTCATTAGATTTCGCGGACGTCAAAAACAACGAGAACATGTCCAAAGGAATGACATACAGGACGCGTTAAGCCCTTCAATTGCTATATTTTGATTTATTTCTGATGAAACATTAACAATATAATATCAGCATAGCCAACAATGGTTCCTGTCCAATGAAGCGAAATCGATGGCTTCATCAGCAATGGGACTAGCGGAGTCTTCGGGATAAAATCCGTAGTTTTACGATGTGGTCATCTCTTCATGACACAGCGGGAGTCGTTCATCTGTGTTGAGGTGTGAAAAAAGCTGATAAGACTCTATGGCCTTAAGCGATTTGCTCTGTGTTCTTATCGAGGATGAATTTTTGTACATTTTTTCAACATTATAGCTACAGATCGACCAATTCCGAAGAATTTTTAATTCAAAATTTGGAAAAGCCGAAATAATAAAATTAAGGAAATCTAAGGCAAAAAGAAAACCGTACTTTGCGCCTCTTTGAACAAAGCACTTAAATTAATAAAATCTGAATTCTGCAAGCTGTGCAGACTTAAACCAGATCAGTGACGTATATAGGTCACTGGTCAGATGGTGCACGTCACGACTGTACTGATGTGCAGGCCGATCTGCTTCTTTTTATTGCGCATGCAGCAAAATCGGAGTTTGTCCCAACTTGGACTGAGCGTTCAGATGAGTTTTTTTCATAATTGGGTGCTGTAGCAGATCCCGAATTATTGAACAGTTTGGATCAAGATCAGACCCCGCATTTTGTCAAGCTTTAATCAGGGTCCAAATTTGATGGAAAAAGTTATCACAATATGGCATTCATATGCAAACAAATCAGGTTTTCTCGCGACTGGGCCCATTTATTTGACATGTATTTTCTTATTAAGGACATATGCTACTAAATACTTCCCATATTGAAATATTTTCAATACTTTGCATACAGTTGGTTTTATGCATGGGCTATCCATTTATCAAATAAAAAGGATATGTCACCGTGCTTAATTTTTCAGAATCTCATATTGAAGTTTTCAGCATTTGACCAATTTTCTAAAAATATAAAATAATAACACTAGTCCTAAATATCGAGCTAAAACGGTTGTAATCTTCTGCCAGCTTCTTTCTTTTAACTTAAATTACTGCTCATAATCTCAAACCTTTTAGAAAATATGCAAGTTTATTTGTTATCCCATGCTGAGACAAAATACTGCATGATATATTTTGGCAATTCGTCGAAAATTGGAATTTGTTTTTTGGAATAAATCATGTGTTATAAAATCTGATATTGAAAATCTTAAAAAAATATTTTTAATTCATAGACTATTATAATACCTTTCAGAAAAAAAAATAAAAATCTGGGGTCACCGAACTAATTCTCTTCAAGAGGGCCAAATTTAACCCCACCCCCACAGGTTTCATACGTAATTCAATATAAAAAGTTCAGGAATGACCATTTCGGTCGTTTTAATGATGCCATTTTACTAGTATATGAAGCATTTTAGCATTAAAATGTTAAAAAAGAAAGAATAAACACACTGAAGATATGTGCGCACCAGGGAATCGATCGTGGTCCTCTGGCTTCGTAGCCAGACACGCTAACCACTAGGCCACGAGGTCAGGTCGTGCGCCGCTCAAAATAACCCTACAAATAGTAGAGACTCGGCCACTATCGTATTCGTAACCAGGATAATTGTGAACGTCGTTGATTTCGACTAAGCTATATTTATCTGTCTTTAGTGCTGAGACGATCAGTTCTAATAAGATGTCAATAGATATTTTGGACACACTTTAATTACTTTAATTTGCGAAGAAAATGTTGGAACACCAATATGACATAAGAATATCAGAAAGCTATGTTGATCCGAATCCGTTAATGGTCGAAATACAGGACCCAGACAACTTTACCCGTTTCCAGACGCGGGAAAGGTGCGCATTGGAAATAGCCGCATATGTCTTTAAATAGTTTAGATCTAGATAAAGCTCGGCTTTTGTCGAGCCTGATCAATCTCCAAACTGTTTGGTTATCACTATCTGACACTCGCATGGAACAGAATCAAGTTTTCTCGTTACTTGACACATATTCAATACTTTAGACCAAGGGCAAGCCACACACTCTGCCGAGTCTGACCAGGTCCAAACTGTTTGAAAAGGCAATGGCAATAGTTTTAACCGTTGTCATGCTGTCTATATGAAATGACATATATTAACCCAGTAATCTTATTATCGAATGAGCAAAGCGTGCCATTTAAAAGTTTCAAACAAAAACACATCTCAGATTGATTGTCATGCAGACGAATTATATTCATACCAATTAGTGAAATTGACCAATGACATGTGGTGTCCAACAAGGTGGCAATTTGACAAGTGTACACTCAGACGAGTCTGCGCAGCTTTCTTCTTTTGACCCATAAAGGCCTAGCGTCTTTTTTGTTGGATGTAGACATACAATGCAGATCAAGACCAGACGCCACAGAACGCGGCGTCTGATCAGGGTCTCCACTGTTTGCTTGCAGAATGTTCTATTAAAATTTGAATAAAATAAAAAATACCACCCAACATCTATTGAAACAAAAATGGACTTTTCCAATTGATAACCATTCGGCTTAAATGGGTTGAGCTTAAATTTTCTAAATGCTGTTCGGTCAGTAGCTTTACATTCATAGTACGTTCAAGCTCAGGTTGATCTGAGGCTTTGCTGGTTGCACCTATCACATTGTTGGAAATATCATGTGTCGGCTCAATATCACAAATGACCGCTAATGCTTAAACATAATATTAATGAACCCATATACCCTCAATATTCTGGAGTCCTTGAAACATGCTTGGCACTGAGGTATTGGTTTGTCGAGGTGCTTGGCAGCGAAAGTGCTATAGGAACACCTGATAATTTTCCATTGGTGATAATGTTAGCCCCTGTCCAATAGACAAGAAATGAGTTTCACTAGAAAATACGGCAGAAACCCTTGCAGTTTCTTTTGTCATTTTTTCTAAGATAGTCAAAGTTTGGGATAAAAAACAATCGCTGCTTAAGTTCATGGCTCAAGGTTTGTAATGATATTGTTTCTACCAAAATTTATGATAAACGGGACGACTTTGACTTTGAAATTGTCAATTTCCCATTTTTAGATGGTGATGTTCCTCGTTCTACATCCTATAGAGTCTATATTTCTCAACTCATTCGTTTTGCTAGAGCATCTAGCATTGTTGCTGACTTCAACACTCGCAATTAATTGTTAACTCAGAAACTTTATAAACAAGGCTATCAGTATCATAAACTTCGCAAAACATTTTCAAAATGTATAGACGATACTATGATTTGATTTCTAAATTCCAAGTTGGACTTAAATCTCTTTTGCGCCAATGACTTTTGGAACCTGATTTCTATGGTGACTTGGTGTATAAATTGAAGAAGATTGTTGGCTCTAATAATTTTTCAGCGCAGTTCATTAAAATACTTTCCCATTATAAAAAGATTGGCTATAACATTAATGTATTGCAACAGACTGCATTCTTGGTGGTCAACCCAATCACGGTTGGCAACTTTGCTTTCCTCTTTAATGGCACGACTGTGGGTCGGACTTCAGACTCTATGGTGGTTCCGACTTAAAGACTTATCTATTGATGAGATGGTAGGGGCCCGATGCTTTGGCTGTTTGACGGGCCCACCGGGTTTACCTGTTGGATTTCTTTTGCTCTGGTATTCAGTTTTATTTACTGTTGAGTCCTTATCTTTGCTTTATCTCCTTGTTATATCTTGATTTATATGTTTTAGAAGATGATGCATTGATAAATTAGGGGTCGTTCATGCAAACCAAATTCTATGTATCTTGATCCACATCTGAATTAAGGGTGAGGTTGGCGCGCCGTTAAACCGGTTTAAGCCCTCCAGTAAAATATTTTACTGACCATTCCTAGGCGGTACTTCTTTTGTGGATCTTCTATGTTTTTGTTCTGTCTTATGTTTGCTATGTCTTTGTTTGCGTCTGTTTAAATGTGCTTTGTGGTCACCTGCTGGGAAAGGGCTTAGCTCTTGGCTCTCGTTTATGGTTTCTAACTGTGAATTTGTTACTTTCCCATTGGTATCCTGGGTCAGGTGTGGTACTTGATTGTATCGACTCCTGATCTTTGCACCCTTACTTACTTTGTAATTATTAATTTTCCTGAAAATGACGATTTTTTCGGGAACTCTGTAGAATCTTCCGAATTTATTAATATCACAACCTAATGGTTTCTGCAACATTAAAAGTCTGTTGACTGTACAGAAATGATGCTGTTGTGATGCTTGATTGAAAAATTCATCTTAATTAACACATTCACTGCCAAACGCTACTGTACTCGAATTTACCGTTCACTGCCAAACGCGACTACAGTCGAAATTTAAAGGCACAGTTGATAGCTGTCTATTTTAAACGGTTATAAGAGACGCAACTCTTTGTTCTGTATTTCAAAATGTTCATGGGACATAATAATATCATATATGGAGGTATACGCAATTTTCTGTACAAGAATTGATTTTACAAACATGTTTGTAATGTCATTAGATTTCACGGAAATTAAAAATATATCGAAAACATGTCCGTGGGGATGACATATAGGACGCATTAAGCCCTTCAACTGCTATACTTTGATTTATTTCTGAAAAAACAATATATCAGAATAGATCCTGATGTTTGACACAAGATGTAGACGGATGTTTATCTATTTTTTGCATAAAATAATTGTTTATGGGTTGTTTTCATATTTTCAATATGGCTTCCAAAATGATCGCCAAAGGTCACGTGACTATCTATTTTATTTGTTCAAACAGTAGTTTAATATAATATCAACATCCAGTGAAAGTTTCACAGCGATAGGCTGAATGGTTCTGGAGATACTCTGTGTTGAACCCATATACTCTCAATATTCAAGAGTCCTTGAAACATGCTTGGCACTGAGGTATTGGTTTTTTGAGGTGCTTGGCAGCGAAAATGTTAAAATTTGGCTTTGAAAAAGGGTGTATTTTTAACAAAAAGCTTTCAATGGAGATTTCTGGAAAGAGACTACTTCATTTTTATAAACAAGCATCATCCTTGATAGGTAACCAAACTAATCAGGGGCAAACATGTTTTTGCCTTATTAATCCAACTCTCACTATGAGCCAGACTATGTGTGCATTTGTATTGTGATCAATGGCAAAATACGCAGTGTTCCTTTAAATATTTTGAGCAGTGTAGTAAATAAGGAACCTCTCATTATTTGAGTGTCAGGGGCTGGGGCGGCAAAGATGTCCATCCATTATCCAAAGTTTGGATGCCTCCCTCCTAACAAAATTTAAATACAATAACCTCCACCCTAGAAACAGCAAGAAATATAACCTGACCCACCCCCCATTTGAACATATTGTCAAAATGCAACATTTCATCTTCATAATCCTGTATGTCATAAGTATGGTTCTATGGTACTTTTATTCATTTATTGACCTGTGTATCTCTGAGTTTCAATTCTTAATCTTGACAAGTTTTGACCACCATTAAAACATTAGGAATCCTTTATATATCAAACTCTTTTGTTTTTGTTGGTTCTTTACGTTCCAGTCAACAATCTTTAAGTTATGGCGAAATGTGCCTTCATGAGTACTGACCTGCAAATAAACAGGCTTACAAATAGTAGGGAAAGAGTAGAGATCAAAGTTTTCAAAATAAAACTAGTGATTTCGAATGTAAAAAAGTAGTGAAGGAAGAGCTCCTTTTTTTTGTACAGAAAGATCATTAATGAGGCTTTAAAGTGTTCTCCAACCAAAAAATACTGATAAAAATTTGTAAATAGTATTGATGACGCAGGGATTATCTTTGTAAAATAGTAGCGATGGTTGGACTTTTCCTAGTATAAACTTATTTATATACAATAAGTTGTTCGAAAAAAATAAAAGAAAAAGATCATACTCAATATTTATGCATAATAATACTAGCAAAACAGTGTGATTTCTGCGCTTAAAATTAGAAAGAATGATTTAGTTTTTTAGCTGTCTGCTCCCTGAAAAAAATAATAGTTAATTTCTCAAATTTGAGCAAGCTAGAAAATATCCTGTATTTTATCGCGTAAATGACATTTAAATTTAGAGTGAAAAGTAGAGCATTTTCAAGAAAAAGTAGGGCCAATCTGAAAACCTTGTTAATCAATTTTTTATCAAATTGTTGTTACAATAAAACCACCATTCAGAATAACCTTTTTTCACTTGCAAATACAAAAACTGAGACATTTAGTGGCCTGCCTAATTAAATATGCATAAGAGTATAATTCATAAACAAGAGGGCCCAGGGTCGCTCACCTGGGTCCTAGCACATAAATAGATGATGTAGCTAAGGAGATAGGATATAAAAATATGTCTATTTTTAGCTCTGGTAGCATGTTGTTCAGCAAAGAAGAACCATCTGATCAGTTGTAGTAGAGGGCAACATGTGAGCCATTTCTGTAAAATTATTGTGATTTTGGACCTGTGGTTCAGGAGAAAATGGTATTTAAAGATATATCTTATCTAGAAAGGCAAATTGAAAACCTATTTCACACCAATACGATCATTTCGCCGTGCGATTTTAAGCAGGTGAATTTTCATAAACAAAGGGTCATAACTACTGAAAGCATGGTGTGAAATGGGACCATTATCGACCTTGAAGAAGACATCATGGTAGTAAACAATGTGACCAAGTTTCATAAAATTCTGATCAAAAGTAAATTTTCTGGAATATCGTAGACAGACATATACTTTGGCATGATTTACATAGCAAAGGCAAAAGAGTTTTGGCCATTTCATGAGGTTTTATTTTTGCGAAATTCAGCATCAGCGATGTTTGGCAAAAAAATAAACTCTCCCAAAAATTTCCGAAGTTAATGTATTTTTGATTCGTATGTATTTACTTGGTAACTAAGCATATGAAATTTGTTGCTGAATTTTCTCTGAATCCCAGAAACGTTCATCTAATCTCTTTAAGCAGTCATCATTCCTACTTCACACAAGGCCATGGGATAATATATTTGGCAAACAAATGCAAATCAAAATTTTTCCAACTCTACACTTTATAATATAAGACAAGATATTCATGAAATGAAATGACCCCAAAAGCACAATACACTGTACACATAGTCAATGTAAGTAGCAGTATTCCGCGTTTGCCTATTGGGTAAAGTTCAACAGAAATATATACAGAAAAGAATATTCACCTTCCACCATTGAAAACACTGGCAAAATGGTGTGAACTTCGGTATAGTGATATATGTTTGCTATATGTATGAAAGTATGGTATTTTTGAACAAATTGGCCACCACATTTTTGCCAGAGGATCATTCTAATTTACACCTAGATTAACGACCACTAACAGCAATTACCGATATCTACACTTGTTATATCAACTGTAAATTATTTAGTTTTTGTGGAAAACTGTGCTTGTTTCTCCTAGCATCCAATGTATTTTCAGATCTTTATCTTTGTCTTTGCTACTATAAGCATCCTCATACATTTCCAATATTTTGATAGCGATTTTGAACAATTAAACAATGGCAGTTCACTCCCCCAAGCTGCAAGATATAAATGATACTTATCACATACGCAAAAAATAAGCTTGAGAAGAGTCTGTACATAGATATCATAAACATAGGTATCATAAAAATACAATAACTTAGTAAAACATGAACGATTGGTGCACCTCCAAGTGGCTTAAAAGCTTCTTTCTCTTCAGGGTTTAGAAAATAATAAACAATAAGCAGCACAGCCTGCTGTTTTGAAGCTTGATGATTTAATAAACGATTTTTTTTTACATTTAACACAAATTCCACACTTATATTCTTTATCCACCGAAATCTTTACCACAGGCGGCACATATATACGGCTTTCCAACTCTTTAGGTGTCTTCAAGTCTGATATAACTGAGTGTTACGTTTATCTCAAAAGTTACAGTTTATTTGTCTTAAATAAGCCAAATAAACTGTAACATTTGAGATAAACGTTACGTTATCTGATTGCGTTATGAGTCAAGCAGCTTATGTCCCTTCAAGTCAGATGACAGAGTGTTAGGCTTATCCAACATGTTACAGTTTATTTGGCTTATTTAATGAGTGAAGCAGCTTATGTCCCTTCAAGTTAGATGATTGATAAAAACATTTACCACAAATGTCACAACTAAAGGGCTTTTCTCCTGTATGAGAAAGGGTGTGTGTCTTCAATGAATGTGATGTAGTAAAACATTTATCACAAATTTCACAACTATAGAGTTTTTTGACTGTATGAATACGCATGTGTGTCTTCAATGTAGATTGATGAGTAAAACATGCACAACAAATGTCACAACTAAATGGCTTTTCTCCTGAATGAATACGCTTGTGTGTCTTCAATGTAGATTGATGATTATAACATTTACCACAAATGTCACAGCTAAATGGTGTTTCTCCTGAATGAATACGCTTGTGTGTCTTCAATGTAGATGGCTGAGTAAAACATTTACCACAAGTGTCACAAGTAAATGGCTTTTCTCCTGAATGAATACGCTGCTTGTGTGTCTTCAATGAAGTTAGATGATTATAACATTTACCACAAATGTCACATTTATATGGCTTTTCTCCTGAATGAATATGCTTGTGTTTTGTCAAGTCTGATGAATGAGTGAAACATTTTTCACACGTGTCACATTTGTATCGCCTATCCCCTGTATTGACAGACGTATGCTCTTTAAAACAAGAATCAAAGTTATATGTTTTCTCTTCTGTATGAACAAGCATATGATTCTTCAAAAGAGCTAACAGAGTGAAACAGTCACCACAATGGCCACACGTATATGGCTTCTCCAATGCGTCTACAGATGTACAGCTCGACATATCAATTGGTTTAGTGATACATTTACCTCAAGCTTAACAAATATACAGCTTCAGGTTCTACCCTGGAGGAAACAAAATGGAGTTCTTGTTCGATTAAATGATTGGGTGCTGCATGAACCAGCAGATAGATACTCTCGGTCAATTTTTTTTCATTTAATTGAAAACAAATCGTTTCTCCTAAACGAAGCTGCATAAGTATAGCTTTAACAATCTCTTGATATGGTAAATCCCAAGGGGTGCCAAACCTTTAGTCTATACGAATGACAACACCATCAAATGCTAGCAGCGTATTGGCAAAAGCTGTGTCTCAATGTTCTTCATAAATCTAAAAAAAGTAAACGTTACAAGTTAGACATGGACATGTTAATACAAATACATAAAATACAGCTTGCAATAGAATTCTTATATTCATTTAGGTCCGTTTACTCAGTCATATTTGTTCTGCGTTTGGTTTGAAAGCCTGCAATCGTAGCTAATGCTAAACAAGTCAGCTTGTCAGCAAGTCACACTTAAAGTCTCAGTGATAACACGCGAACTGCTAAATGTCTGGATATTGAAAATAATTAAAGTCAGGAGGTTAAAAATATGCTAGCAACAGAGATCCAGATTAATCTGTGCATAAATACATCAGACTGAATGTGACTAGTTTGTCATATTATTTGTTGCCTTATTCTCAATGATGTTTCAAGATGAGCGTTGAAATGGTATGTTCCCACAAAACAAACTATAATTGACATGTCAATTCGTACAAGTCCTTTGATGCACCATGAACTGTTGTTTAATCACGAGAAACAGAGGGCCTCAAAAGAGCTGCGTGCATTAAGGAGCTTTTTTGGCCCCCTATGAGGCTAAAATATAACTAGAACAGTCAGAATCCGACCAAGGGCCCCGCATAATGGTCTACTGTGAAGAGGGTATATCAGTTTTGGCAAGACCTTAATTATCATGATTATGTTCATCTGACAAAACCCATATTCAGATATGAACAATAGTTTGATGAAAGTAGTCCATATATAAAATTTGGAAGAAATCAGTGTTAAATGACTAAGTTAAAGTCGCCACAAATTCAAAACGATCATAGACGACCCTTTTGGCGCCATCTTAGTTATCGTTCATCGGACAAACCCATAATGGACGTTTGGCCAGTGTATGATAAAAGTAATAAGTATGAAATTTGAAACTTGTGAAATCGGGTGATAAATGAATAAGTTTATTTCTATATATTTAGTGTCCACAAGTGCAAACTGAAAGGTTGCGGCCATTTTGGAGGCCATCTTGGTTAGCTGACAAAGCCAATATTCAAGCATGGGTGAGAGTTTGATAAAAGTTATCAATATATGTAATTTGGAAGCAATCGGGTAATAAATGATTAAGGTTGGATGTCCACGAGTGCGAACTGGTAGGCGGCGGCCATTTATCAGTCATCTTGGCTATCGTTGGTCGGACAAAACTCATATTCAAACCGGAACCAGAGTGTGAAGGAAGCTATCCATATATGTAAATTGGAAGAATTCCGAAGAAAGATGACTAAGTTAGAGTGACCACAACAGCGTAGTTACGCAAACTGATAAGGGGCCATTTTGTCTGCCATCTTGGTTATAGTTTGTCCGACAAAACTCATACTCAAACTTGAACCAGGGCATGATGGAAGCAAACAATATCTGACATTTAAAAGAAATCCAATTAAAAATGACTAAGTAAGAGTGACCACAACAGCGGACAGATGTAAACTGATAGGCGGCGGCCATTTTGTCGGCCATCTTGGTTATCGTTTGTCAAACAAAGCTTATACTCGAACTTGTACCAGGGTTTGATGGAAGCAATCTATATATAAAATTTGGAAGAAATCCCATTAAAAATGACTAAGTTAGAATGACCACAACAGCGAATGAATGTAAACTGATAGGGGTGGCCATTTTGTCGGCCATCTTAATTATCAATCGTCGAAAGAAATCCATATCTGAACTTGAACCAGAGTTAGATTGAAGCAATCAATATATGAAATTTTGAAGAAATCCGATTTAAAATGACTAAGTTAGAGTGACTACAATAGCAGACGGACAGACGCACGGACGGATGGACAGACGGACAAGCCAAAAACAATAGAGCTCCGCCAACTCGTTGGCGGGGCCCTCAAATTTGTTTTGCTCCAATTTGTTCTTACTAGTTTAGTATTTTATTAGAACAATAAACAAAGTGTAAAAGTCTCAAATTACTTTGACTTTTATCGTTAGTATGGTAACAAAAATGGCTGCCAAAATAGGCTGAAAATAGGAAATTGACCGTTTTGGAGCAAAATGGAGAGGTTTGACAGAGAAATTAACATAGAGCACAAGAAAATTAATACCAAAAAGATATTTTGAAAGATGAGAATTACCACGGCACACAACATAATTAAAGGATGTTTTGGTATTTAGCTGTGGTGATATCTAATTCTTAAAAGATCGGTCTCCAAAAGCCTTAAATTTGGTCTAAAATGGCAATTTCTCTGTTTAAAGCCTATTTTGATGGCTATATTTGTTAACATAGCAACGGTTACATTTTAGTAAATTCCGAAATTTTACACTTCAGTTATTCTTCTAATAAACCAGAAATTGGTGAAAAGCAATTTTCAGTTGTTGGCTCTATAGGGGGCCAAAATAGCCACTTAATGCACATTCCACTTTACAGTATCAAGTTGTTAAACGGAATACAGTAGCTCATCTTAGCTTTTAATATTATACAGCATATACAGAAGCTACCACATCGCTCGATGGTATCAGTTGGAAAGGGAACAAATAATGCCTTGCACCTAACTGTTTGGCAGATGGTATGGTATCATAGTTCTCACAAGTATTTTGAAATAATGCAAACATTTTTCATATTTTTTCTAAACCTTCAGACGTCTAAAACTTTCAGTTTTGACTCTAACTTTTTCCAGGGATGGATTCTATAACTCCTGTTTACAAAAATAGTGATTGGGATATTTCCTGATCATACTCACTTTAAGCCTTGAGCCCCAGTGGGAATTTTGGGCACTATGATTTTCTGAAACTACATTACATAGTGAGCCACATTAGTTACGCACCATTTTTTAAGGGCCCACATTTTTTCACAAAAATGCTGGAATCGAACAATCTCTATGATAATTTACTTATTAACATTTTATCTGTTTGATGACATCGAAAATAAATATCGGAATCACTCATGTGAATCATTCTGCTATGCCAAAGGCAATTTTGACAAACGTGCTCGACTGCACGTGCAATCTGAACGTCTATATTTTCTATTTGCGTTTTGCGCTAGGCATTATCCATGGTGATCGTTGTGACAGAAAAACACCAAAAACAATTATTTTATTCAAGTAAACCCGCTTTTTTCGGTCGTTGAAATCAGTAACACTGTTACTGTTTGAAGAAATGCTCGTTTTGACGTCATATTAACGTCAGTTACAATTATCAAACAAACTTTCTTTCGTAAATTGTCTTGTTATGAGTTACTTGTTGACATAGAAGTATCAAAACACTAAAACATCTTATCATTGACACATCTAATTGCCTTGGTAGTAGTGACGTCATCACTAACGTCAACACAGTGACGCCAATAAAGCCATTATTTTTTTTTTCGAAAAAAAATGGCGGCTACATGGTTGTTTAAAATGAAATTATTTAAGAAGTGTTTTGATAACCGGTTTACTAAGAATCATGCGAAATTTTATCTAACTTTAAAAAAAGTACTAAAATCAACTTTTTTCAAACCTTGGCCAGGTGGGAACCAAACTAGTAAAACGTTAATTTTTTTTATAAAGTTAACAAACACATTCCAGTCTTAGATATTGCCAAGAAAAAGTCGGTTCTTATCTCTGGCATAGCAGAAATTCGACCCTGAAAAAAGTGCAATGTGATCTGAAGTTCATTCGAAATAATGCAATGTGAAATGATATTTTGAGGGTAGTGCCCTTCAAGATCCATTTTCTCATTTGTTTCTGATCTGATCACAATAAAATTTCGATGGCTAATGCAACTATAGATGCGCTTTACGCTGGAAGTCTCAGATTAAAATATCCTATTTCTTTGTTGAATAACTTTACATCTTATAAGTGGTGCGTAACTAAAGTGGCTCACTGTATAAGACATAAAATGAAAGATGTTAGCCTTCTGACACTGGCAGCGTTAACGACTAACATCATGTTATGTACGTTACCCCCAAAAAAGCATTAAACGTCCCTGATAATGTCTCAAACATGACATGTTCGTACATATTTGCATGCTGACACAGGTTTATGAACTTATTGAAACATATTTACATATTTTAGCTTTAATTTCAAAATGTTTCGAGTTATCACCGTGGTATACGTTACTTAGTGTTTCCTGCGTTATTTACGAGCATCAGTATGATATTTATTGACTTCACCAGTAAAACATCTGTCACAGACTATAGTAAATCTTTAAGGCTGCTTCTTAAATGATTTAATGTTCTTTACTATGCTCACTTACACTATTTTTCAGGCCCACGTTACGTATGTTACCCTCATAATAGCATTAAACATTCAAGTTGATGTCTCTAACAAGCCCTGTTTATACGTATTTGCATGCTGGCACAATTTATGTACTTCTTTTAACAAGGTTTACCTATTTTAAGTATTCATTTAATAAATGCTTTGAGCTGAACTGTTATGTGTGTTACCAAATGATACATAAATTATTCTGAGTATCTGTACAGCAGTTGCTGACAAAACATGTATTAAGCCTGTCAGAGAATTTAGAAAGTTTATAAGGCTTAAATAAATTGAAGTGCCTTATTAATTTATGGTGATTTAAACTATAATTATAATGTGATATATCAACCTTCGCTGTTTGCTCATATAAACAATGCATTCCATGTACTCAAATCGGAAGTTCTGACAGCATTCAGATGATGTTGACACTGATTAGGGCTACAAAGAAAACAACTTTGAAGAACATGTCAGCCCTATCTGTATGCCTTGTTCCCAATGTCCATTGCACACGATCACAACAACTATGCACAATATTTACCTGTGTAACTAATAACACTCATAAATTTGTCTGATACACGTTGTAGATGCAAAAAACTTCTCGAACAAAATGGGTTCAGTATGTAACAATCAATGGTTCTTTGCTTGAGAAATGCTTTTGACATAAGTATCAGACAAACAATAAACTCCGTGCCAAGTCAAAGTAGGTATTATAGGCTTCAGCAGCTAGAACTATGCTTTGTACTCCCGACGGAATGGTGTATTACTCATCACATCAGAGCTCAATATATTGAAACAACCCTTCAATGCACTGAAATGAAATATTCAATCTGCTCAGATGCAAAGAAGAACGAGTACAAGAGGCAGTTTCTTGCTAACCAATTCTTTTAGTTCTAGTTTTGAAGACAATGAACTGTACTTTTTGTCTTTCGGTGTTCCTGCTAAGCCTGGCATAGCTAAGGATCTTATTGAGGCTGATGGCATTGACAGGAAGGCTGTTGCAGACATTATTGACTCACTTTTTGTTGAAAATCTGCTTTTCACATCCACATAAAATGCTACAAGCTTATAAAGTTTTGAGGCTTGTGAGGTCAAGAAGGAATTGTCCAATTTGCAAAAAGTAATCAGGCAGATAAGAGCTCAAAGGGGCGTCTTTGGTCAGCATGGCCTTCTTTATATTGGACATAATGTTGACATTGAGTTGACACTGCTTTCCTTCTGGGACCTGTTGCATGGTCACTGTCAACTCCTGATAGAATTTCCACCAAAACTGACAAGTCCAAACTTCTGCAGGCCTTGCAATCACACATTTAACCAACATTAGATTGGCCATGTAGTGCTGCACATAACTTTGATGGCAATGTCATATTACAGAGCATAATAGCTTTCCTGTCACCTTCAAGGATCTGATGGAACCAGTATTTAGCCAGGCACTAAAGGAAGGGCATGTTGGTTTTTGTCACTGATACATATATACAATGTATGAGCAGCTGTCTATAAAGTCTTACGGACATTCTGGCAGAGGATGACAAGGGTGTTTTGTTCAACACTGGTGTATGCAACAAAAAGAGCTCCTTCTGAATGTCAACAACTTTGGCCAGAATATGGAGAAAGAGATCTACAGTCATACACTGTTAAACAGATTGTGACATTATCAATGTGCCAATGTGTTAGTACAACCCCTCCTCACTAGTTCATCTGCATCCTAAGCTGCTGCTAAGCAGGGTAGGAAAACAAAAAGAGAATTGCTCTAGGCACTCATCAGTGACATGAAGCCCTAGCATGTGCTATTTTTGTAAATGTGAATAAGCTGCAGTACGACAAGTTTCTGAAAAAAGTACTAAAGCCATACAAATGTACTGACTATTACAAATGGCATGAACATGAGCTTATTTCAACCCTGCTTTCTGTCATTAAGATGTACATACAAAGCTTGAACTATCAAGTCTTTCCCATGAAAACAAGTGAGGCTTTCCATATATGAACAAAATGTGTGGAAAATAAATGGGAAGAAAATCGAGTGCCTCTGGGTGTAAGAAAACTTTGTTGTACCTTAACAAGAGCCATAGAATTATATTTCACATTTTGTGTGATATGGGGTTACAATGTTCAAAACTCAATAACTCAAACCATATAAAAGATAGAAACATAATATTTGCAGTTTCCAAAAGGTACATAAATCATTTAAAAAAAATATCAAACTTTATTAGTTTCATAAATCATTTATATAGGAATAAAGAAAAAGTGTAACACAGGTAACACTTTTGGGTGCATATTTGTTTTCAAAGGTCCATACCTGTGAGGTAAAAATAGCTTACTTGGATGATACAGCCAATTTGAAAATCTTACCTTATGGTTTGCACTTTTCAGATGTCATGTCATTTACTAAAATTATCAAAGATGTTGATGGGTAATAGATGTAATTGGCTGTTAGTTACAAGGTAATGATGCCATTACCAGAGTGCTAGCATATTGCAAAATCCTTGCAAGGTGAATCTGATAGAGCATTAATAAGCTGTATTGGAAAATTCTTTAAACCCTTGGATAAGAATTGCTAGCTCTGCAAGAAACAGCTCTAAAAACTTCTACCAGATGGGGTTTCTTAATCCCCACGCTTTTTTTTAAAAAAGCGAATGGGATATTGTAATCGCTTCCGTCCGTCTGTCTGTCCGTCAGTCAGTTATGATATCTCCTACTAAACCGTTGGAGGATATTCAACCAAATTTGGTGTGTGAGTTACTGACATGAATGGGGCGTGCAACATCAAACGTTTTTTGGCCCCGCCCCCTCGAGCCCTGGGGAGGGGTAAAAAGGTCAAATATCATCTAATTTCAATTACAAAGTCAATTTCAAAGATTTTTATACCAAACTTTGTGTGTGTTCTCACAAATGAAAGATACAAAACATATTGGACGGGGATTTTCATTCTGTTCCCTGGGTCATGCCCCAGGGGTGGGACTTTGGGGCGCTGGGGGTGCCAAGGGGATCAAATTTTTTTTTTCAAACATGGTCATGTGGTATATCAAATCGACGGGGCTGACAAACAGAACAGAATGCAAGTACAATTTTCATCCTAGGGTCAAACTGGTGACCTTGGGGTGAGGTCAAAGGTCAAATATCATTAAATTTCGGTTACCATGTTGATTTCAAGGATTTTTATACCAAATTTGATGTGTGTTCTCACAAATGAAAGATACAAACATATATGATGGGATTTTTATGTCCCCTGGGTCATGCCCCAGAAGTAAGACTTTGGAGTACTGGGGGTACCCAGGGGGTCAAACATTTTTTTTTCAAACATGGTCATGTAGCATATCAAATTGTCAGGGATGACGAGCAGAACAAAATGCAAGTATCATTTTCATCCTAGGGTCAAACTGATGACCTTTGGGCGAGGTCAAAAGGTCAAATATCATTTTATGTCAATTTCAAAGATTTTTCTGCCAAACTTTGAGTGTGTTCTCACAAATAAAAAATAGATAACATATTGAACACAATTTTCAGTCTGTTGCCAAGGTCATGCTCTGGGGTGGGACTGCGGGGTGCTGGGGGAGTCAAAAACTTTGGCGTGTGGATTTGCGATGGCGCCCCATCGACTGCGTGCTCTAGTTTATCTTTTAAGTTGTTACTCACATATTGCACTGCATGTTACAAACTTTCCATGCGTATTAACTTAACTTTATTTGATCTCTCTATAAAAGAAAAGAGGGTTAATGGCTGTTTATGTTTTGAGTTTTTTCTTCAGCAAATAAGCCAGAGTAAAAAGATGTACATAGCCAGCATGCAAATAAGTACAAGCAGGTCGTGTTGGAGACCTTATTTTGAACGTTCAATGGTATTCGGAGGGTAACGTATGTAACCTGGGCTGTAAAATAGTGCAAGACACCATAATACGGAACTTTAATTCATTTGAATAGCAGCCTTATAGATTTGCTATATTCACTGATGTATGTAATACATGTAAAGTCAATAACTGCCGAAATGATACTTGGAAATAACATATGAAGCACTAAGTAACATATACAACGGCAAAAACTCAATACATTTATAAAATAAATGCTAAAACTATGTAACTGTGTTATAAATTGTTCTTAAACCTATGGCAGACTTCAAAGAGTGTGAATATGTCATGTTGGAGACATCATAAGGAAAATTTAATGTTATTGTGTTGGTAACGTACGTAACATGATGTTACACACTAATGATGCCACTCTCAGAGGGCTAAGATATTTCATTTTTTGGCTTATATAATGTAG
This sequence comes from Loripinus fragilis, assembly GCA_964019695.1. Taxonomy (NCBI): domain Eukaryota; kingdom Metazoa; phylum Mollusca; class Bivalvia; order Lucinida; family Lucinidae; genus Loripinus; species Loripinus fragilis. The sequence continues at coordinate 44,765,020 of OZ026530.1, read as the reverse complement.
TATCTGGAAATCATTGTGCACAAAATTCCCCTTGGGGGAGGGGGGCTATAGCCAGCGCAAGGCATAGAGAATTACATTTGACATTTTTGTGCGATATGGGGCTACCATGTCAAACATCTAATAACTCAAACAGTATATAAGATAGAAACATAATGCTTGCAGTTTTGAAAAGGTAAATAAAAATTCGTTAATAGAATACCAAATTAATCAACATAAAATGGTTTCAATAAAATTGAAGACAAATTATATTAGATTCATTTATCATTTAAAGGGCTGTTCAAATAAAAAATGTAACATACACTACATCGGGGCTGACTATATTTGTTGTCAAAAGTCAATATCTATCTAACAGCTTACTTAGAAGATATAACAAATTGGAAATCTTACCATATCTTTTGCACTTTTTTGAAGTCTTAAAAATGTTCAAAAATGTTGTTGGGTAACCTATGTACCAGGCAGTTACAGCTTAACGCTGCCATTGTCAGAGGGCTAACATGGTACCAAATCCTTGCAAGACATTGGGCTTTAAGAAAAATATGGTCTACAAAATTCCCCCTGGGGCCAGTGGGGGAGGTTTACCATATCCAGCCAATGACCTACTTTTTGCGATACTGGATTTATTTCAACGTGCGAAGACAAGCGTCTATTCCAATCAAGAACAGCATAGTGTTACTACTATCACCGATCACCTTGAACAAAAGAAAGGTAAACAATATAAAATAGCCTACTTACAAGCCAGTCAAACTTTGTCAAGGTGGAAAGCAAATGACGGGTACTAACTCTTGCTATTTGAATACATGTATATCTGCAACTGCAATTAAGTACTTTAATATAATATAATATAGTAAATAAGGAACCGCTCATTATTTAAGTATCGGGGGGGGGGGGGCAAAGATGCCCATCCATTATCAAAATTTTGGATGCCCCCTCCTAACAAAATTTGAATACATTGACCTCCCCCCCCCCCTGGAAACCGCAAGATATATAACCTGACCCCCCCCTCCCTATTTTGAACATAGTGTCAAAATGTAGCATTTTATCTGCATAATCATGTATGTCATATGTATGGTACTATGGTACTTTCATTAATTTATTGACCTGTGTATCTCAGAGTTTCAATACTAAATATTGACAAGTTGAGACTACCATTGAAACATAAGGAATATTTTATATATGAAACTATGTTGTTTCTGTTGGTTCTTTACGTTCCAGTCAACAATCTTTAAGTTATGGTGAAATGTGCCTTCCTGAGTACTAACCTGCAGATAAACAGGCTAACAAAAAGTAGGGAAAGAGTAGAGATCAAAGATTTCAAAATAAAACTAGTGATTTCGAATGTAAAACAGTAGTGAAAGAAGGGCTTCTTCTTTTGTACATAATTCATAAAAAGGTCATTAATAAGGCTTTCAAGTGCCCTTCAACAAAAAGAAAACACCGATAAAATTTTGCAAGAAGTATTGAAAAAGCAGGGATTATCTTTGTAAAAAAGTAGCAATGGTAGGGCTTTTCCAAGTATAAAATCATATCCACTAATGGAAAACATGCAATGAAATAGTTCATACTCAATATTTAAGCAAGATAATAATTGTGATAATAATACTAGCAAAACAGAGTGATTTTGGGTTTAAAATTGGAACGAATGATTTAGTTTATTAGCTGTCTACTCCCTGAAAAACAATAATAGTTAATTTCTAAAATTTGAGCAAGGGAGAAAAAATTATGTATTTTTATCACGTAACTGACATTTAAATTTAGAGTGAAAAAGTAGGGCATTTTCAAGAAAAAGTAGGGCCCATCTGAAAATCTGGTTTATCAATCATTATTTTATCAAAATGTTGTAACTATAAAAACACCGAAACAGAATACCTTTTTTCACATGCAAAAATAAAAAAACTGAGACATTTAGTGGCCTGCCTAATTAAATATACATAAGAGTTTAATTCATAAACAAGAGGGCCCTGGTTCAGGAGAAAATGATATTTAAAGATATATCTAATCTAGAAAGGCAAATTCAAAACCTGTTTCACAACAATCGTACGATCGTTTGGTCGTGCAATTTAAAGCATGCAGCAGATTGCTGATAATATTGCATAGCTCAAGTTAAATTCACTGAACGAAAGGCTGCTCTGCTCATTCATCATCTCTTTTTTCTTTTTTTTATTATTCAATTTTCATTGAAACATATAGTGCATTTTTGGCATTATACCATTTCTAACGTTGAAATCAACATTTACACACTACGAGCTTGCATTTCCCCTCTTTTTCAGTGACTTTTGTTATTATGTATTTTTTCTGTTCTACATTTTCACATTACGTTAACAGACCTTTGCACCAAATAGAATCATTAGACCTGCTAAAATTTAAATCACTGTCATGCTTATCTACATGCGCTGGGTAAATATGGCCTATAGTGAGAAATTGTCAGATATATAGTTTTGGAGAAATGTGACGTTTATTCCACAAAAAGGCCAATATAGCTGTTGCATTAGCCTATTCCTAAGTAAAAAAGGGTCATAACTTAGTCAAAAAATTGCAAATGACCTCAAGATTCGAACTTATCCTGTATTTTAGAGTGCTTTACCCTTCTGTAAAATTTGAAATAAATTATGGCATACCTTCAAGAGTTATTGAACGGAAACCACAAATTGACAATTTAGCCAAAATCTAAGTCAAAAAGTACCATTACTCAGTCTAAATTCTTCGGATTACCTCCCCCCTCTTCAAACTTGACCTGTATTAAATGATGATTGATCTTTCTGTAAAGTTTAAATGAAATTGATGAATCCCTTAATGAGTTATCGACCGGAAACCAAATGCATGATGCGCGGACAAAGACGATGACGACGCTGCCAGAGTCATGATCCCTATGTGTCATCCTTGCTTTGCAGGCGAAACATAAAGCATTTAACACAATTTAACTCAGTTTTCAATGTAACATGGTTTATTCACCTTGTATTTTCGATCAAAAGGTGACATTAAATCTTTACCACTGGCGGAACAGATACATATCAAGTAGTGGAGGCGTTATTTGTCATCAATTCAACTTATAAAAGTAAAGCATTAACCAGAAATGTTACAGTTTTATGGCTTTTTTAACCAGTGAAGATGCTTATGGGCCTTCAACTGTATGAATAAGCATGTGTGTCTTCAATGTAGATGGTCTAGTAAAACCTTTACCACAAGTGTCACAACTAAATGGCTTTTCTCCTGAATGAATACGCTTGTGTATCTTTAATGAAGATTGACGACTATAAAATTTACCACAAATGTCACAGCTATATGGCTTTTCTCCTGAATGAATCTGTTCATGTGCCATCAAGGTAGATAACTGAGTAAAACATTTACCACAGATGTCACAGCTATATGGCCTTTCTCCTGTATGAACACGTGTATGCGCCTTCAAGTTAGATAATTTACTGAAACACTTTCCACACGTGTCACATTTGTATCGCCTATCTCCTGTATGGACAGGCGTATGCTCTTAAAAGCAATATTCATAGTTATATGTCTTCTCTTCTGTATGAACAAGCATATGCTGTTTAACATTTTCAAAATTTTATAGACGATACTTTGATTTGATTTCTAAATTCCAAGTTGGACTTAAATCTCTCTTGCGCCAAGGACTTTCGGAACCTGATTTCTATGGTGACTTGGTGTATGAGTTGAAGAAGATTGTTGGCTCTAATAATTTTTCAGCGCAGTTCACTAAAATAATTTCCCATTATAAAAAGATTGGCTATAACATTAATGTATTGCAACAGACTGCATGCTTGGTAGTCAACCCAATCACAGTTGGCAACTTTGCTTTCCTCTTTAATTGCACGCCGGTGGGTCGGACTTCAGACTCTATGATGGTTCCGACTTAAAGACTTATCTATTGATGAGATGGTAGGGGCCTGATGCTTTGGCTGTTTGTCGGGCCCACCGGGGTTTACCTGTTGGATTTCTTTTGCTCCGGTATTCAGTTTAATTTACTGTTGAGTCCTTATCCTTGCTTTATCTCCTTGTTATATCTTGATTTATATGTTTTAGGAGATGATGCATTGATAAGTTAGGGGTCTTTCATGCAAACCAAATATCTATGTGTCTTGATCCACATCTGAATTAAGGGTGAGGTTGGCGCCGTTAAACCGGTTTAAGCCCTCCAGTAAAATATTTTACTGACCGTTCCAAGGCGGTACTTCTTTTGTGGATCTTTTATGTTTTTGTTCTGTCTTGTGTTTGCTATGTTTTGTGCGCGTCTGTTTATATGTGCTTCGTGGTCACCTGCTGGGAAAGGGCTGACCTCTTGGCTCTCGTTTGTTGTGTCTTCTGTGAGTTTGTCACTTTCCCATTGGTATCCTAGGACAGGTGTGGTACTTGATTTTATCAATTCCTGATCTTTGCAACCTTACTTACTTTAAAGCAAGATTCATAGTTATATGTCTTCTCTTCTATATGGACAAGCGTATCCTCTTTAAAGCAAGATTCATAGTTATATGTCTTCTCTTCTGTATGGACAAGCGTATGCTCTTTAAAGCAAGATCCATAGTTATATGTCTTCTCTTCTGTATGAACAAGCATATGATTCTTCAAAAGAGCTAACAGAGTGAAACAGTCACCACAATGGCCACACGTATATGGCTTCTCCAATGTATGAGCAGATAAATAGCTAGACATATCAATTGGTTGAGTGATATATTTACTTCAAAATTAACAAGCATACAGCTTCAGGTTCTACCCTGAAGGGAACAAAATGTAGTACTTGTCGGATTAAATGATTAAGTACATCGTTTACTGCTGCATGAACCAGCCCATGTGTCCTCAAGATAGATGCTCTCGATCAAGTTTTTGTATTTAATTGAACAAAATCATGTCTGCTAAACCAAGCTGCATGAGTGTAGCTTTAACAATATCTTGATATGGCCAATCCCTAGGGGTGTTCGAATCTTAAGTCTATACCAATGGCAACACCATCGAATTCTAGCAGCGTATTGGCAAAGCTGTACCTCAATTTTCTTCATAAATCTAAAACGTTACAAGTTAGACATGTGCAATGTACATAATGGACATGTTAATACAAATACGTAACACACAATTTGCAATAGAATTTTTATATTCATTTTAGTCTGTTTACTCAGTCATATTCATTCTACTGGGAGTTTGAAAGTCTGCAATCGTAGCTAATGCTAAATAAGTCAGCTTGTCAGCAAGTCACACTTAAAGTCTCAGTGATAACACGTGAACAGCTTCATGTCTGGATATTGAAAATAATTAAAGGCAAGACGTTAAGCATTATGCTAGCAACAGTGATCCAGATTTAGCTGTGCATACTTACATCAGGCTGAATGTTGCTAGTTTGTCATATTACTTGTCGCCCTATTCTCAATGGTGTAACATGTCGTGCAGTGAAATAGTATGTTCCCACAAAACAAACTATAATTGACATGTCAATTCGTACAAGCCCTTTGATGCACCATGACATGTTGTTTAATCACGAGCAACGGAGGGCCTTAAGGAGCATTAAGGAGCTTTTTTGCCCCCCCCCCCTATGAGACAAAAATATAGAAATTGTTTTTCTCCAATTTCTTCTTACAAGTTTATTAAAACAATAACCAAAGTGTAAAAGTTAAATTACTTTGACTTTTACCGTTGCTATGGTAACAAAAATGGCCACCAAAATAGGCTGAAAATAAGAAATTGACCATTTTGGAGCAAAAATTAGAAGTTTGACAGAGAAATTAACATAGAGCACAAGCAAATACCAAAAAGATATTTTAACTACCACGGCACATAACATATTAAAATGATGTTTTGGTATTTAGCTGTGCTGATATCTAATTCTTGAAAATTCAGTCTCCAAAAGCCTCAAATTTGGTCCAAAATGGCAATTCTCTGTTTTAAGCCTATTTTGTGTGCCATTTTTGTTTCCATAGCAACGGTAACATTTTAATAAATTCGGAAAGGGGTATGTGCATTAGGAGGCTATTTTGGCCCCCCTATGAGGTCAAAAAAGTAAAAGTTGCTCTTCACAAAGTTCTTCTTATTAGTTTATTAGAACAATAGATAGGGAGCACAGTGGCTCAGTGGTAGAGTGCTTGACTCGAGACCGAAGGGCCGCGGGTTCGAGCCTCACCGGCGTCACTGCGTTGTGGTCCTTGAGCAAGACACATTTATCCTAGCTTAGTACTGGTTCAACCCAGGAAGACCGTCCCGCATAACTGAAAGATTGTTGAGTGGACGTAAAGAATCAAATCAAACAAAAACAAAAAAGAACAATAGCCAAAGTGTAAAGGTCTGGTATTGATTCCACTTTTACGGTTGATATGGTAACAAAAATGGCCACCAAAATAGGCTGAAAATAGAAAATTGACCATTTTGGAGCAAATTTAAGACATGTAACAGAGGAATTAATATAGAGCACCAGCAAATTCAAAAAAAAAAAAAAACAACAGATGATGAGAACTATCACGGCACACATAGTTCTCACAAGCATTTTGAGTTAATGCAACCATTTTTCATATTTCTGCTAAAACTCCAAGTTTTCTGGATCAAACTCCAACTTATCAGTTTTGACTCCAACTTTTTCCAGGGATGGATTCTATAACTTCTGTTTTCCAAATCCTAGTGAGAACTCTGCTAAGTAGGAAGCTTCCTTGCAAGCGAAATAATTCTGAGTTTTAACAACAACAGAATCTAGGGCGAAGATTAAGCGCTAGTAAAATGCATTTAAGCCCCCTGGTGGCTTAAGCTGCTGTCCATTCTAAGGCGGTGGTTTCTGTTGTTGTTTATCTATTGTTTAACGTACTTCCCGCTGTTTGTGGGAGTTCTATGTTTGTCTTTGTTTTCTTATGCATTTACTTTCTGTCCAATCTAATTTTGCAGTCATCTTGAAGAGGAAGAGAAATCTGGTTGCTTTGCTATTATTGTCTTACAGATATATTGTTACTATAAATGTTCTGTGGCACTTCCTGACGGTGCGGTGGGTTGGTCTGCAGTAGCCTATATGTGATTAGGATATTTCCTGATCATACTCACTTACTTTAAGCCTTGAGCTGGCTGTAGACCCCCCAGGGGGAATTTCGGACACTATAATTTTCTGAAACTACATTATATAAGACACAAAATGAAAGATGTTAGCCCTCTGAGAGTGACAGTGTTAACGTGTAATATCACGTTATATACGTTAACCCCAAAATAGCATTAAACGTCCCTGATAATGTCTCAAACATTACGTGTTCATACATACCTGCATGCAGACACAGGTTTATGAACATATTTTAGTATTAATTTCATAAATGTCTCAAATTATTACCGTTGTATACGTTACTTAGTGTTTCCTGCGTTATTTCCCAGCATTAGTATGGTATTTATTGACTACACGTGTATAACAACTGTCCCAGAATATAGTAAATATATAAGGCTGTTTCTTAAATGATTTAAAGTTCTTTATTATGGTCACATACACTATTTTTCATGCCCATGTTACGTATGTTACCCTCAAAATAGCATGAAACATTCAAGTCGATGTCTCTAACAAGCCCTGTTTACACTTATGTGCATGCTGGCACAGGTTTATGTTCTTCTTTTAACAATGATTACCTATTTAAAGTATTCATTTAATAAATGCTTTGAGCTTTAACTTTAAGTTATTCTGAGTATCTGTATAGCAGCTGTTGACTATACATAAAATCTGTCAGAGATTTTAGAAAAAATTATAAGGCTGAAATAAATTGAAGTTCCTTATTAAAGTATGGTGATTTAAACTATTATAAAAAAAAAAAAAAAAAAAAAACGTTTTCAAATTTGGACCCCCTCTGACAAAACTTTCTGGATCCGCGAATGATATTACACGCTAATGCTGCCACTCTCAGAGGGCTAACATATTTCATTTTTGGCTGATATAATGTAGTATCTGGAAATCATAGTGTACAAAATTCCCCCTGGGGGGAGGGGGCTATAGCCAGCGCAAGGCATAGAAAATTACATTTGACATTTTTGTGCGATATGGGGCTATTATGTTAAACATCTAATATCTCAAACAGTAGATCTATATAAGATAGAAACATAATGCTTGCAGTTTTGCAGTTAATAAAATACCTCGGACACAATACAGGGTCCAAGTAAAATACCAAAGGACCTCGGACAGTCTTAATCAAGAATTGCCCATAAAATGGCAAGAAAAAGGTTTCACAGAAAAGGATAGTTTTTCCATCAAAAAGATTGTAGGTTCAACTCTCGAATTATCTGCAAAAGTGTTTTTCTCATTGGACAAGTACATATTTAAAAATATGGGTTGAAAACCCTGTTTTTGCTATTCAACATATAGAAAACAGAAAAAGTTTTACTGAAGTGCTTTCCCCCCCGTGACCAAACTAATCCTTTTGCATACTGTTGTAGTTTTACATTTCACACATCATATAAAAACGGCATGATTGGTCACGGGGGGGAACGATGTCAAAATGCTCAAAAACAATTTATTATAAAACCTTATCCGGAACTTATTTTGTACAAACCTGTAGGTAAATATCCATTTACAATGGCATGTATCAGGGCTTTAGTTATGATTGCGTACCAAGTTATTAATTGTCTTATTTCTCAACCAAAACATATGTTGTGGGTACTCAAAAGAACCGTCGCAATGAGACGGTTCTTTTAAGCACCAATTTATAGGTTAAAGCTGATGATTTGAAATATATTTATATTTTTAAGCTCAAAATTTGTGTTTATCTAGACTATGGCTTATACAGTATGAAGGTATGATACACCTGAGTGAACATGTCAAATTGCCTGCATTCATACACTACAGTTAATTGTCAAAAGTTATGGACAGCATACTTATTTAGGAGAAGCTATTGAGTCTTCTCAACCTGAATTTAATGCAAACGCATCACTTTCGTCGCTAGTTTTATGCCCCAAACATCGTATTTCCATATATTTAGGTGAATAACCGGCAAAACTTTGATTTTCTGTGAAATAAGATTGGGTCACAAAAAATACCCCCTCCCCCTAAACCCTAATGTCCTGGCACAATCATGCATTATTTTCAAAATATTTTTATTTTGCTATGTACACTAAATGTCAGGGTTTTATTCAAGCACAAAAATATGGTGTCAAATATGCTTTATCTTAGCATCAGGGTGTCAAAATTTGGGCAGATTGAATAGGAAACTGTCCGAGGTCCTTAATCAACATAAAATGGTTTCAATAAAATTTAAAACAACTTATATTGGATTCATTTATCATTTAAAAGGTTGTTTAATGAAAATTGTAACGTACACTACATCGGGGGTGACTATATTTGTTTTCAAACATCAAAATAGCCTACTTACAAAGAGAGTCAAACTTAGTCAGGGTGAAAGGTAAATGACTTGTACTAACTCTTGCTATTTGAATACATGTATATCTGCAACTGCAATTAAGTGCTTTCCTATAACCTAAAAAGGTAAATAAGGAACCGCTCATTATTTAAGTGTCGTGGGGGAGGGGATTGGGGGCGGCAAAGATGCCCATCCATTATACAAATTTTGGATGCTCCCCCGCCTAACAAAGTTTAAATACAATGTCCTCCCTCCCTGGAAACCGTAAGAGATATAACCTGACCCCCCCCCCTATTTTGAACATAGTGTCAAAATGCAACATTTTATCTTCTAAATCATGTATGTCATAAGTATGGTACTATGGTACTTTCATTAAATTATTGACCTGTGTATCTCAGAGTTTCAATTCTAAATATTGACAAGTTGAGACTACCATTGAAACATAAGGAATATTTTATATATGAAACTATTTTGTTCTGTTGGTTCTTTACTTCCCAGTCAACAATCTTTAAGTTATGGCGAAATGTGCCTTCCTGAGTACTAACCTGCAGATAAACAGGCTTACAAAAACTACGGAAAATGTAGAGATCAAAGTTTTCAAAATAAAACTAGTGATTTCGAATGTAAAACAGTAGTGAAAGAAGGGCTTCTTCTTTTGTACAGAACTCATAAAAAAGTCATTAATAAGGCTTTCAAGTGCCCTTCAACAAAAAGAAAACACTGATAAAATTTTGCAAGAAGTATTGGTAAAAAAGTAGCAATGGTAGGGCTTTTCCAAGCATAAAATCATATACAATCAGTTGGAAAACATGAAATAAAATAGTTCATACTCAATATTTAAGCAAGATAATAATTGTGATAATAATACTAGCAAAACAGAGTTATTTTGGGTTTAAAATCGGAACGAATGATTTAGTTTATAAGCTGTCTACTCCCTGAAAAAAATAATAATTAATTTCTAAAATTTGAGCAAGGGAGAAAAAATCCTGTATTTTTATCGCGTAAATGACATTTAAATTTAGAGTGAAAAAGTAGGGCTTTTTCAAGAAAAAGTAGGGCCCATCTGAAAACCTGGTTAATCAATCATTATTTTATCAAAATGTTGTAACTATAAAAACACTGAAACAGGATACCTTTTTTCACATGCAAATATAAAAACTGAGACATTTAGTGGCCTGCCTAATTAGATATACATAAGAGTTTAAATCATAAACAAGAGGGCCCTGGGTCGCTCACCTGAGTCCTAGCACATAAATAGACGATGTAATTTGCCTGTAGCTTAGGAGATAGGATTTAAAAACATGTCTATTTTTATCTCTGTAAGCCATGTTGTTCAGCAAAGGAGAACCATCTGATCAGTTCTAGTAGAGGGCAACATGTGAGCCATTTTTGTGAAATTCTTGTGATTTTGGATCCGTGGTTCAGGAGACAATGGTATTTAAATATATATCTAATCTAGAAAGGCAAATTCAAAACCTGTTTCACACCAATCGTACGATCGTTTGGTCGTGCGATTTAAAGCATGCAGCAGATTGCTGACAATATTGCATACCTCAAGTTAAATTCACTGAACGCAAGGCTGCTCTGCTTATTCATCATCTCTTTTTCCTTTTTTTTAGTATTCAATTTTCATTGAAACGTATAGTGCATTTTTGGCATTATGCAATTTCTGACGTTGGAATCAACATTTACAAACTACGTGCTTGCATTTCCCCTCTTTTTTCAGTGACTTTTGTTATTAAGTATTTTTCTGTTCTACATTTTCACATTAGAATAATTAGACCTGCTAAAGTTTTAGAACCGCCATAACGAAGTGCTGAATAGTACACATTATGTATGTGTTAATTAAATGAGAACAACAGCAAAATATCAATGTCGTTAATGAAGACGTAATATACACATATTTGGCGCATTGGTATGTTAACGTGACAAGTACGACTATGTTTAAGTATTATATTTCAACAGCTAACACAAACAACGCCATTATATTTACATCTGATTATTGCTAGGGGAAGAATAACATAAGCTTCCAGCTTTCGTTCTAATCCTTTTACATTCTGTAACTTGTATATATTTGTATTTGTATCTTGCGGCATTTGCAGGCAAAACGTGCAAGTGCGAGCACGTGCGTTAGCCATATGAACGCCTTGCGTGACTTACAGCAGCCGTGTATTTTTTTTCAGCAGTCGTGTGTCCTATATGAGAAAAGCATTATTTCCTCAAGTAGTGGAGGCAGTCATCAATTCAACTTATCAAGTAAAATATTAACCAGAAACGTTACAGTTTTATAGCATTTTAACCAGTGAAGACGAAGCTTATGTGCCTTCACCTTTATGAATAAGCACGTGTGTCTTCAATGTAGATGGTCTAGTAAAACCTTTACCACAAGTGTCACAACTGTAAGGTTTATCTCCTGTATGGATAAGCGTATGTGTCTTCAATGAAGATGGCTGAGTAAAACGTTTACCACAAATGTCACAGCTATACGGCTTTTCTCCTGAATGAATACGCTTGTGTGTCTTCAATGAAGATGGACGACTATAAAATTTACCACAAATGTCACAGCTATTTGGCTTTTCTTTTGAGTGCATCCGTTCATGTGCCTTCAAGTTAGATAACTGAGTAAAACATTTACCACAAATGTCACAGCTATATGGCCTTTCTCCTGAGTGAATCCGTTCATGGTTCTTCAAGGTAGATAACTGAGTAAAACATTTACCACAAACGTCACAGCAATATGGCCTTTCTCCTGTATGAACACGTGTATGTGCCTTCAAGGTAGATAATTTACTGTAACACTTTCCACACGTGTCACATTTGTATCGCCTATCTCCTGTATGGACAAGCGTATGCTCTTTAAAAGCAAGATTCATAGTTATATGTCTTCTCTTCTATATGAACAAGCATATGATTCTTCAAAAGAGCTAACAGAGTGAAACAGTCACCACAATGGCCACACGTATATGGCTTCTTCAATGTATGAGCAGATAAATAGCTCGACATATCAATTGGTTGAGTGATACATTTACTTCAAGCTTAACAAGCATACAGCTTCAGGTTCAACCCTGGAGAAAACAAATGTAGTACTTGTTTTATTAAATGATAAAGTACATCATTTACTGCTGCAAGAACCAGCCCATGTGTCCTCAAGATAGATGCTCTCGATCAAGTTTTTGTATTTAATTGAATAAAATCATGTCTGCTAAACCAAGCTGCATGAGTAGAGCGTTAACATCTCTTGATATGGCCAATCCCAAGGGGTGTTCAAATCTTTAGTCTATACGAATGGCAACACCATCAAATTCTAGCAGCGTATTGGCAAAGCTGTGCCTCAATGTTCTTCATAAATCTAAAAACGGTAAACGTTATAAGTTAGACATGTGCAATGTGCATAATGGACATGTTAACACAAATACATAACATACAGTTTGCAATAGAATTTTTATATTCATTTAGGTCTGTTCATTCTAATGGGGGTTTGAAAGTCTGCAATCGTAGCTAATGCTAAATAAGACAGCTTGTCAGCAAGTCACACTTAAAGTCTCAGTGATAACATGTGAACTGCTAAAAGTCTGGATATTGAAAATAATTACAGGCATGACGTTAAACATTATGCTAGCAACGGAGAATCAGATTAATCTGGGCATACCTATATCAGGCTGAATGTTGCTAGTTTGTCATATTATTTGTTGCCCTATTCTCAATGATGTAACATGTTGTGCAGTGAAATAGTATGTTCCCACAAAACAAACTATAATTGACATGTCAATTCGTACAAGTCCTTTGATGCACCATGAACTGTTGTTTAATCATGAGAAACGGAGGGCCTCAAAAAGCTAAGCGCATTAAGGAGCTTTTTTGCCCCCCCCCCCCCCCCCCCCCACCCCATGAGGCTAAAATAAAAAAATGATTTTCTCCAATTTGTTCTTACCAGTTTATTAAAGCAAAAAACAAAGTGTAAAAGTTTCAAATTACTTTGACTTTTACCGTTGCTACGGTAACAAAAATGGCGGCCAAAATAGGTGGAAAAGAGGAAATTGACCATTTTGGAGCAAAAATGAGAAGTTTGATAGAGAAATTAACATAGAGCACAAGCAAATACCAAAAAGATATTTTAACAGAAGATGAGAACTACCACGGCACATAACATATTAAAGGATGTTTTGGTATTTAGCTGTGCTGATATCTAATTCTTGAAAATTCAATAGCCTTAAATTTGGTCCAAAATGGCAATTCTCTGTTTTAAGCCTATTTTGTTGGCAATTTTTGTCACTTAGCAACCGAAACATTTTTTTTTAAATTCGAAAATTTTACACTTCAGTTATTCTTCCTATAAACCAATCAAAAGAAATTGGTGAAAAGCAATTTTCAGTTTTGAGCTCTAAAGGGGGCCAAAATAACCCCTTAATGCACGTACCCCTTTACAGTATCAAGTTGTTAAACGGAATACAGAAGTTCATCTTAGCTTTTAATATTATGCAGTATTTACCGAAGCTACCACATTGTTCGATGTAATCATTTGGAAAATGAACAAATAACTATTTGTCAGACGGTATAGTATCATAGTTCTCACAAGTATTTTGAAATAATGCAAACATTTTTTACAGTTTTCTGGATCAAACTCCAACTGTTCAGTTTTGACTCCAACTTTTTCCAGGGATGTATTCTATAACTCCTGTTTTCAAAATCCTAGTGAGAACTCTGTTATGTAGGAAGCTTCCATGCGAGCGAAATATTTCTGAGTTTAAACAACAACAGAATCTAGGGCGAAGATTTAGCGCTAGTAAAATGCATTTTAGCCCCCTGGTGGCTTAGGCTGCTGTCCATTCTAAGGCGGTGGTTACTGGTGTTGTTTATATAATGTTTAACGTACTTCTGGTTGTTTGTGGGAGTTCTATGTTTGTCTTTGTTTTCTTATGCATTTACTTTCTGTCCAATCTAATTTTGCAGTCATCTTGAAGTGGAAGAGAAATCTGGTTGCTTTGCTATTATTGTCTTACAGATGTATTGTTACTATAAATGTTCTGTGGCTCTTCCTGACGGTGCCATGGGTTGTTCTGCAGTAGCCTATGTGATTGGGATATTTCCTGATCATACTCACTTACTTTAAGCCTTGAGCTGGTTGTAGACCCCCAGGGGGAATTTTGGACACTATAATTTTCTGAAACTACATTATATAAGACACAAAATGAAAGATGTAAGCCCTATGAGAGTGACAGTGTTCACGTGTAACATCACGTTATATATGTTACCCCCGAAATAGCATTAAACGTCCCTGATAATGTCTCAAACATTACATGTTCATACATATTTGCATGCTGACACAGGTTTATGAGCTTTTTATAACACAATTACATATTCTAGTATTAATTTCATAAATAACTCGAGTTATTACCGTTGTATACGTCACTTAGTGTATCCTGCGTTATTTCTAAGTATCAGTATGGTATTTATTGACTACACGTGTATAACATCTGTCGCAGAATATAGTAAACATATAAGGCTGCCTCTTAAATGATTTAAAGTTCTTTATTATGGTCACTTACACTATTTTTCAGGCCCAAGCTACGTATGTTACCCTCAAAATAGCATGAAACATTCGAGTTGATGTCTCTAACAAACCCTGTTTAAACTTATTTGCATGCTGACACAGGTTTATGCACTTCTTTTAACAAGGATTACCTATTTTAAGTATTCATTTAATAAATGCTTTGAGCTTTAACTGTTACGTGTGTTACCAAATGATACATAAGTTATTCTGAGTATTTGTATAGCAGTTGATGACAATACATGTATAAAGTGTGTCAGAAAATTAAGAAAATTTATAAGGATGAAATAAATTGAAGTTCCAAATTAAATTATGGTGATTTAAACTATTATCATAGTGTAATCTATCAACCTACGCAGTTTGCTCACATAAACAATGCATTCCATGCATTCAAATCCTAAGTTCTGGAAGAATTCAGATGGTGTTGACACTGATTAGGACTACAAGGAACACAACGTTGAAGTACAAGCCAGCCCTATCTGTATGCCTTGTTCCCATTGTTCATTGCACACGATCACAAAAACTATGCACAATATTTACCCGTGTAACTGATTACACTCATAAATTTGTCTGATACACATTGCAGATGCGAAGAACTTCTGGAACAAAATGGGTTTAGTGTGTCACAATCAATGGTTCTTTGCTTGAGAAATGCTTTTTACATAACTATCAGGCAAACAATAAACCCCGTGCCAAGTCAAAGGAGGTATAATAGGCTTCAGCAGCTAGACCTACGCTTCGTACTCCCGACGGAATGGTGTATTACTCATCGCATTGGAACTCAATATATTGAAATAACTTTTCAATGCGCTAAAATGAAATAGTCAATCTGCTCAGATGCGAAGTAGAACATGTACTAGAGGCAGTTTTTGGCTTCACCAATCCTTTTATTTCTAGTTTTGAAGACAATGAACTGTACTTTTTGCCTTCCGGTGTTCCTGCTAAGCCTGGCATAGCTAAGGATCTTATTGAGGCTGATGACATTGGCAGGAAGACTGTTGCAGACTTTATTGACTCAATTTTAGTTGAAAATCTGTCTTTCACATCCACATAAAATGCTACAAGCTAATAAAGTTTTGAGGCTTGCGAGGTCAAGAAGGAATTGTCCAATTTGCAAAACGTAATCAGCCAGATGAGAGCTCAAAGGGGCGTCTTTGGTCAGCATGGCCTTCTTTATATTGGACATAATGTTGACCTTGAGTTCGCACTGCTGGTCCTTCTGGGACCTGGTTAATGGTCACTGTCAACTCTTAATAGAATTTCCACCCAAACTGACAAGTCCAAACCTTCGCAGGGCTTGCAATCAGATATTGAACCAACTTTAGATTGGCCATGTAGTGCTGCACATATTATTGATGGTAATGCCATATTACAGAGCATAATAGATTTTCCTGTGATTCTTCAAGGATCTGATACAACCAGTATTCAACCAGGTACTTTAGGCAGGGCATGTTATTTTTTGTCACTGATACATATATACAATGTATAAGCAACAGTCTTTAAAGCATTACGGACATTCTGGCAGAGGATGGCCTGTGTGTTTTGTTCAACACTGGTGTATGCAAGAAAAGGTGCTCCTTCTGAATGTCAACAACAATGGCCAGAATATGAGGGAACAGATCTACAGTCATACACTGTTTAACAGAATGTGACATTACCAATGTGTTAGTACCACGGAAAGGTTGTTCCTATAACCCCTCCTCACTAGTTCATCAGCATCCTAAGCAGGGTATAAAAAAACAAACAAAGAATTGCTCTAGGCACTCATCTGTGACATGAAGCCCTAACATGTGCTATTTATGTAAATCTGAATAAGCTGCAGTACGGCATGTTTCTGAAAAAAGTACTAAAGCCATACACATGCTGACTTTTACAAATGGCAAGATCGTGAGCTTACTTCAACCCTGCTTTTCTGTCATTAAGATGTACATACAATGCTTGAACAATCAAGTTTTTCCCATGAAAACAAGTGAGGCTTTCCAGATATGGATAAAATGTGTAGAAAATAAATGGGAAGGAAATCAAGTACCTCTATTTGCAGTTTCCAAAAGGTACAATTTGGAAATCTTACCTTATGATTTGCACTGTTCAGATGTCATGTCATTTACTAAAATTATCAAAGATGTTGATGGGTAATATATGTAATTGGCTGTTAGCAGGGATCAAATTTTAGATGTTTAACAACTTGCTAAAATAGCGAGTGGTTATTTTTCTCACTTGCTAAAGATGCTGATCAACTTGCTTTTTCACTGAAAACGTTAGAACTATTATTTTAGTAACATTGCAAATTATAAAATTTTATCATCAGGTATAGTATACTACACTGCATTAATTGATTGACAAAACCAATTTAGCATTTTCAGCTTTTGAACCTATATTCAGGCTTCCTTGCAAACAGTGTGGATCCAGATCAGCCAGCTTTTTCAGGATCTACACTCTTTGCCATACAACATATGCTGGGATGCATAATCTGGTTGATATGAGAGCGACTTGTTTCCACATGCTAAAAATAGCAAGTGATGGCTATTTCTACTTGCCTTTTGGAGAAAACTACTAGCATTTAGCAAATTAGCAAGTGCTAAGTTTGATCCATGGTTACAAGGTAATGATGCCATTACAAGAGTGTTAGCATTTTGCAAAATCCTTGCAAGGTGAATCTGAAAGAGGATTAATAAGATGTCTTGGAAAATTATTTAAACCCTTGGATAAGAGTTGCTAGCTCGGTAAGAAACAGCTGTATAACTTCTACCGGGTGGCGTTTCTTTTACCTTTTAAGTTGTTACTCACATATTGCACTGTATGTTACACAGAGCTCCAGATAAACTTTTGGGTCAATTGCGTATTTACGCTACCTCATTATTCTCAATTGCGTACTTGCAAAGTCAATTGCGTATTTTTGTTTTTTTACCCCACGTTTTTTGTGGTTACAAATAATGTCCGCCATGTTTTTCTTATTGAATGTAGCCATCGGGAATTTGCCTGCATATATTTATACACTCACACCGTTTGCTTTTCTAGAGCATCAAACTAGTGGCTTTTATCATACCTCTGAAGCTAATCTCGTCCCCTTAATGATATTTATCGCTTGGATACACATTGCTAGTTTCACTTCCATGATTTTTCCGCTAAATACTTGACTGGTTATCAATATTTTATTAATAAAACTGGAGCTTTACTGCGCGACGCTTGTAAAAAAATCAATACCCGACTGGCATTTATGTATTACCCAAATGGAAAACAAATTTGTCAAATGGTACGCAATGACATTGCATGTAATTGCTTACCGCTCAAAAGAATTACTTTTTGGTACGCATGCATTTAATTTTAATTGCTTTTTGGATGATTTTAATTGTGTATATCGTTACAAACTTTCCATGCGTATTATGTTAATTAAATTTATGTCCCTATAAAAGAAAAAAGGGTTTATGGTAGTTTATGTTTTGAGTTTCTTCCTCAGCAATAAGCCAGCGTATAAGAAGTACATAGACCTGTGCCAGCATGCAAAAAAGTACAAGCAGGTCGTGTTGGAGACCTTATTTTAAACATTCAATGGTATTCGGAGAGTAGCACATGTAAAATAGTGTAAGACACCATAATACGGAACTTTAATTACTTTGAATAGCAGCCTTGTAGATTTGCTATATTCACTGATGGATATAATACATGTATAGTCAAAAACTGCCATACTGATACATGGAATTAACATATGAAACACTAAGTAGCATATAAAACAGCTAAATCTCAAGACATTTATAAAATAAATGCTAAAATAATGTAACTGTGTTATAAGATGTTCTCAAACCTGTGCCAGACTTCAAACAAGTGTGAATATGCCATGTTGGAGACATTATCAGGAAAATTTAATTTTATTTTGCGGTTACGAACGTAACATATTTCATTTTGTGGCTTATATAATGTATTATCTGGTAAGCATAGTGTACAAAATTCCCCCTGTGGCGAGGGGGTCTATAGCCAGCGCAAGGCATATATATAATTACATTTGACATTTTTGTGTGATATGGGGCTACCGTGTAACATCTAATAACTCAAGAAGTATATACGATAGAAACGCAATGCTTGCAGTTTTGAAAAGGTAAATACAATTTTGTTGATACGGAATTAATGAACATTTAAACTGGTTTCAATAAAATCTAAGACAAACTATATTTGATTTATTTATCATTTTAAAGGGTGTTCAATGAAAAGTGTAAATGTACACTACATCAGGGGTGACTATATGTAAATATCTAGGGCCCAGCAATAACTTACTTAGAATATAACTTCCATCCCCGCACATATAACATGCTTGAAGGATTTAAAAGTTTGGGTAGAACAATCAGTGTTTAATCAAGTTATGAAGAAATCAGAAAACGTTTTATGAAAATAAAAAAAATCAATAAACGCCAGACGCTTACCAGAAAGAGCAAGATACACAAGAAGAGTAGAATAGACTAAAAAGCACTTCCAAATTTGCTTCATGCATGGCTAATTTTACCCTCTCAACAGGCCAAATTTGAGAGGTCCATCTCTGAAATCTGCAGCAGAGCACACCGCCATACCAAACTTGAAAACTTTTATGAAATGTGTAGTTTTGTGAATAGATAAGATATTAAGCACTCTAGATTCGGCTTCTATTTTAACTTGGTGTTGATAACCTGTTCACAGTTTGTAAGGTGCCACTTTTTATTGCCTGCACATTGCAATGGGTGGGTCTATGGGAGTGGCATTTTCTGGTCATTAATAATTACCGATTTTTGCCCACTACAGTTAATGGCCCAGTTTCGAATCTTTCCCAGTTCTGAATCACGCCATAGTTTCATTGCAAACTACACTACACATCAGCGGTAAAATTTAAAATACGTATTTTGGTTTTGTTTTGTTGTATAATTAGCCCTCTTTATGTGGGTGAAAGCAAATATCTATAAGTTATCTGCTTGGTGAAAATAATTACAATTTTCCCCCGTGACCCATTTTATGAAGGTATATTTTCACACGTGTCAGTATCTGTTCACTGCCTATTTCCGAAAAATGCTTTCGTTTGAAATGCATTTTTATCAAACTTTCGGTTTTAGCATGCATTCCAACAATTATCAAAGCACATCCAAGAAATAACGGACCTTTTATCCTGTTTTGGTTCCATGATAGCGGTGTAATCATTGTCACTTTTTTGCCTGGTTACAAATCGTGTAAACTCAAGTTTATTTCACCATCACATAACAATAACGTTCACGCGCTCAGCTGTTTGGACAACATAGAAAAAAAAGTAAGTAAGGTTGCAAAGATCAGGAATCGATACAATCAAGTACCACACCTGACCCAGGATACCAATGGGAAAGTGACAAACTCACAGAAGACACCACAAACGAGAGCCAAGAGGTCAGCCATTTCCCAGCAGGTGACCACGAACCACATATAAACAGACGCGCACAAAATATAGCAAACACAAGACAGAACAAAAACATAAAAGATCCACAAAAGAAGTACCGCCTTGGAACGGTCAGTAAAACATTTTACTGGAGGGCTTAAACCGGTTTAACGGCGCCAACCTCACCCTTAATTCAGATGTGGATCAAGACACATAGATATTTGGTTTGCATGAAAGACCCCTAACTTATCAATGCATCATCTCCTAAAACATATAAATCAAGATATAACAAGGAGATAAAGCAAGGATAAGGACTCAACAGTAAATTAAACTGAATACCGGAGCAAAAGAAATCCAACAGGTAAACCCCGGTGGGCCCGACAAACAGCCAAAGCATCAGGCCCCTACCATCTCATCAATAGATAAGTCTTTAAGTCTGAACCATCATAGAGTCTGAAGTCCGACCCACCGGCGTGCAATTAAAGAGGAAAGCAAAGTTGCCAACCGTGATTGGGTTGACTACCAAGCATGCAGTCTGTTGCAATACATTAATGTTATGGCCAATCTTTTTATAATGGGAAATTATTGTAATGAACTGCGCTGAAAAATTATTAGAGCCAACAATCTTCTTCAACTTATACACCAAGTCACCATAGAAATCAGGTTCCGAAAGTCCTTGGCGCAAGAGAGATTTAAGTCCAACTTGGAATTTAGAAATTAAATCAAAGTATCGTCTATAAAATTTTGAAAATGTTTTGCGAAGTTTATGATACCGATAGCCCTGTTTAAGAAGTTTCTGAGTTAACAATTTATTGCGAGTGTTGAAGTCAGTAACATAGCTAGATGCTCTAGCAAAACGAATGAGTTGAGAGATATAGACTCCATAGGATGTAGAACGAGGAACATCACCATCTAAAAATGGGAAATTGACAATTTCAAAATCAAAGTCGTCACGTTTATCATAAATTTTGGTAGAAACAATATCATTAGAAATTGACAAATGCAAGTCTAAAAATGCGGCTTCGGTATCAGAGGCATTAGCTTTATTAAGTTGGAGCTCTGAAGGGTATATTTGACTAACCATATTTTCAAAATAAACATTATTAATATTTAGAATATCGTCCAAATATCTGGAAGTAGTGTTAAACGCATCAATAACATCAGCCTGCTTATCATCAGAAAGAGACATCATAAAGTCCCTTTCATAACAAAACAGGAATAAATCTGCAACCAGGGGAGCACAATTAGTGCCCATAGGAATCCCATCTACTTGTCTATAGAGCTTGGTGCCAAATCGAATAAAAATGTTGTCCAACAAAAAGGTCAGCGCATCACATACATTTTGACACGACCATGCATGATATTTTTTAGGTTTTTCTGAAGTAAAAAATGCATTTCTGTCACTACATGCAAGGTAAGGAGAGCCTTCTCTCTGGAAGGTTCTTTCAATAAGATCAATAAGTTTATCTTTAATTAAATTATGAGGTAAAGTAGTGTAAAGAGTAGAAAAATCATAAGTAGACAAACTGGTCGCATTGAAATCTCTAGCTTTAAGGTTATCTAAAATTTCACCTGAATTTTTTATCGACCAAAATAGGTTTTTACCGGATCTCTCATATACTTTTTCACAATATTTGATAACATGTTTTTTAACAGCTGTAAGACACGAGGTTAACAATTTAGAAAGTTCTGTTGTCGTACAAGAACTAGAATTTGCAATAAATCTTGCTTTATAGGGTTTTTTATGGAGTTTAGGTAACCAGTACAACGTAGGAACTTTGTCTTGATTTTCTTTAGCTTTGACACCAAAATGTAGGGCTGTATGGCAACCATGCCCATCAACAATCACCCTTTCACTTAAAGAAGGCTGCAGTTTATAGGCATTAGTGTCAACAAGCTCACGCTTAAGAGTATTAATATAATACAATCGTCATACAACTACAACATTGTTAGCAGCTTTATCTGCTGGAACCAAAACATAGTTCATATGAAAATCCTGGATACCTCGTTTAAGATGACGAAAAGAAGATTTAGGTTTAGGGGGCAAAAGATGTGTATTACGAGAAGTCAAAATTATGTGAAAAAGTATCATGGGCACCATATGCTCTCGCTCTTTCTCTCTCTCTCTCTCTCAACAGACGCGGATCCTGAAAGTTTTGACTCTGACAACATTTTGTTTTTATATATATTTCATGCCGTTTTAGTTGATGACAAAATACATATACCACAAAAGCGATCGGCCGGCCAGCGAAACTCCATTTGATGGTCTTGGTAGCTCTAGAGAGCATTAGTGTGAAAATAGTCTGCAGCCAAGGGGTATAGCTATGGGACTTTACAGGGGTTGGCGGGGGGGGGGGGGGTGGGGTCTGTGCCCCCAGTTTTTCCTGAACCCGCATATGCATGAGGATTATGCCTCTGTGTGTGTATGTTTAATTTCTCTGTCTGTCTGACTGTCTGTCTATCAGTCTGTCTGTCTATCTAAGTCTCTCTATATGTATATGCCTGTCCGTCTACATGTCTCTCTTTCTTCCCCTCTCTCTCCCTCTGTTTCTCTCTCTCTCTCAGCATATGTGGCGTAGATATCCTGAGCTCGATACCGGGCAGTTCAAGTCTTTAGTTGGGACTCTAAATCAGTCCTGTTCCAATTAACCTTAGCTAATAGAAGCCCATTATCCTAATTATGCATCATTTATCCGTAACCACTACATGCGCGGCTCCAGAAAGTTTTGCCAGAGGGGGTCCAACCTTGACAACATTTTTTTAGTTTGATTGTGGAGGAATTATCCTAATACCACTATTAGCGGGCCATCTTCGTCCCGCCAGCGAAACGCCATTTAAATGAGGTTTTGCTGGCGTGTCGATTATGTCCCAAAATTGAAAGCTGGCTCGATAGCTTTACGATTTTAAGTGGATCGGGACCAGTATGGCTAAAATACCTATATTTTTGTGATTTTCGAGGAGGGTCCGGACCCCCTGTCCCCCCCCTCTGGATCCGCACATGCACTACCTCCTCCTATGAGTTAAAGTAGGGCTAACGTCTTGTTGATTTTCCAGTACCCTGGTATATGCCTCACTCCATCACAAATGGACATACTTGTGTCGGATGATTCCCTTGCTTTTTGCCCAACTATGTATAACGGAGTTTTTACTTGGGTAGAGACTAGAGCCAAATCAGAATTAAGAGTGAGGTTGGTACCGTTAAACATGTTGAAGCTCTCCAGGTTTCTTTTTACTGGCACAGATTTCGTAGATCGTCGTTTTAAATGTTAAAAAGCTGGCCTTTACCCCATACTGTTTGTGTGTGTGTGTGTGTGTGTGTGTGTGTGTGTGTGTGTGTATGTTGGTGGTGGGGGGGGTCAAGACGTTATAATATAACCATTCGAACATCTATCATGACCCCGCTATCAGCTACAGTATTACATATGTCGACCGCCCGCGGTGTTGGCGGATGGGGGGGGCAGTGGTTACAAATGTATTTTACTCTCACAACGCGTATTGGTATATGCGTGCCCTATATAACAATGGAAATTAGCACAAACGTTAATTAAAAATGTCACAAAATAAGAAAAAAAAATACTCTGAAAAAGTGAATGTTAGTGTCTGTATCACAAAGCGATGCATCAAATGGCAGACAGTGCAGATCCTGATTAGAACGCGCCTCTGGCAGCTATCTGATCTACTTCAACTCTTCACTGTCTAATAGACCAAGTTTACCTGTAAACATTTCGATCATCAGCCAGGGTGCATAATCGGGAATATAATTAGCATGTGGTAAAAATGTTCATAGTCTAAGGACGTTTATTCATGCGCGGATCCACAGGAGTGAGTACTGGGGTCCGAACCACCCCCTCCTGCATGGAAAAGCACAAAGCTGTAGATTATTTTAGGATTATTGGTTGGATCACTACAAAGCTACCGATGTCGGGTCATCATCAGACCGCTAGCAAGCCCCCATTTATATGACGTTTCGCTGGCGGGCCGATGGTTGCCCGTTTTGGTTACTTTCTGTGATCATGCAAGTTTAGTGCAATGAATACGGTAAAAAAATGCGTCAAACTCGTCATTAGAAGTAGTGATTAAGGCCAACAATGTCAAATCCTTAATGCAACTGTACTACTGAAGGTAATTTCTTAGAATTTCTAAAGTGATTCGAAACAGTGCAAATGACCCGCAACTAGGCAAATTGGCGGCCTACTTCAAAGCCGTGGTATGACACATAGCAGAGTCCGAATGCTACAAATTGAGGTTCATTATTTAGGGGAATGATAGTGCTTTGTAATAGTAAAACCAAAATCTTATTTACTCAGAGCAACTATTTGGAATACGCCTTGAAGTAAAAGTGATTCGGAACTGGGCCATTAACTGTATACTTTTTTCAATAT
The DNA here is from genome assembly GCA_964019695.1 of Loripinus fragilis. NCBI lineage: Eukaryota > Metazoa > Mollusca > Bivalvia > Lucinida > Lucinidae > Loripinus > Loripinus fragilis. Next base: position 44,740,426 of record OZ026530.1, on the reverse strand, counting down.
CTTCTGGACTCACACTCATTCACATCATTTTTGCGATCTGTCTCTTGGATGAAATGCAACTTAAAACAGTTTTTAACCAGTTTCATTTTTTTTAAAGAAAAAGTAATCATAAATTATTCGCAAATTAATCATGCTAACCGGCTATTTTGCAATGTAATTGATTACATTACGATTACTTGTTATCATAAAAATCTACGATTACTGATTACTTTATGACTACTAAAAAAAGTAAACGATTACAAGAAATCGTAATTACAGATTACAATTACCACAACTCTGATGGCTGGTATGCCAAATGCAATTATTATATTTTATTGTATAATATATTCACTTCCGCTTATAGACATACCTAGAGTAATTAACACGTGGAAACAGGATTGAAAAGGTAAATAAACAAGCAAATGATTTGATTTTACAGTTCTAATTAACAAAGAGCGACCCGTCAGTGACAAAATTTAGCAGTTCTAGTCAGAAAACACATTTATTTCACAGGAGCATTTTGCTGCAATAAGGCTTTAGAGATAAAAAAAAAAACAATTGGAATTATGGTTTTGGACCAAATTTGGAGCAGTTTGCATCCATGCGAACATTGGGATTCAGTTAGGGAGCTGGAAAATCAGGGCGTCATATGATAACATAAAATACAAATCCATCATATCACCCTGAATTCAGTGCTAGCCTATCAGCCTATGTGATTGGGAAAACAGGTTGGGGAAAAGCCTAAAAGCCACTATTATAGCTTCTTTCAGCTATAATAGTTCCAAAAGGCTAGCGAATTGGTCACTGGAAGATATGCTTTTTGGAAATACTTTTAAATTGCTCCGAGTCGCACCTCCTCCTTTTTACAACACACGAAAACATAAGACTAATGTCCGCTGTATCTTATATTCTCTCAGCACCCTCCCGGTTTTGGGGTAGAAATCACTATTTTTGCCGTTTTTATTCAATAGACTGATGATTTTGATAAAAGAAACAGATTAAATGTTTATTTCTTCAATTTTCTTGAAGAATATCAAAAGTTCGATGTTCAATTCCGCCATTGCTATCCCAGAAGCAGCAATTTAAGTCTGGTTCCCCACCTGCAGCTACTTTTAGAATCCGTTTTGGTAAAGTATGGTGGATAATATGTACCTTGATAGGCAATCGGAATTTGATTATAATGTTATCCTTACGGTCTGTATTGTAAATTTCCAAGTCTTTTTTGTTTGATTGAGTTAGTGTGGTTGTGAAATGAATTTACAAGCCTAAGTTGGCACGGTGTTTACACAATTTGTATTTATTCATGTGCGGATCCAGAGGTGGGGGGGGGGGGGCAGGGGGTCTGGACCCCCCTGGAAAATTACAAAAATATAGGATTTATTTAAACTTTTTTTAGCAATATACTGGTCCGGACCCCCTTAAAATCACAACGCTACCAATCCAGCATTCAATGTTGGGCCATCATCAGCTCGCCAGCGAAATGCCATTTAAATGGTGTTTCGCTGGCGGGCCATTGATGGCCCGCTTTGGCTTAAATGAAATATATGTGTGGGTCCTGTTGCCTACCTACCCTAATTTTTTTAACCATACCCTAAACATTAAAATGGTCTTTGGAGAAAAAATACTTAAAATAGGCACGTTTTCAGATTTTGTCACTATTTTCTTTGTTAAATGTTATAACAAAATTTAATAATTTCCCTACCTACCTACCCTAAATTTTGTTGGTATGCAACAGGAACCACACATATATTTCATTTAGGCATTATAGTGGTATTTGGATCCTTCCTCCCCTCATCAAACTAAAAGCAAAAACAAAAAAAAAACTGTCAAAATTGGACCACCTCTGACAAAACTACCGGGATCCGCGCATGTTTATTCAGCTGCCATGAGCCATAATTAAATCTTTTTTATCCATCAGTATGATGTCTGTAATTCAAAGAACCCATGCACCATATTAACCCAGTAATCAAGCTATAAAAGTCGCTATAAATTTCAGGGGTGTGAACAGGGTGTCATTGAAAAAGATGTATAAAAAAGAGGACCCCCTAACCCCTATCAAAAATACAAGAGATTTAGACACTTTTTTGTTTCAGCAATTATTATCGAAAAAGAGGAAATCCCGCCTGATAGAATGTTGATTAGTGAGAAAAAAAGCGCATGAACAACTGGTATACATGTATCAATGGTTTGCCTGTCATCTTCGGGGTTTCGCAATGCACAGGGGACTTCATGGCCGAACGCTGAGAACTGCACTGCCGCCCCCACCCCCAGAACAGTTGGCATCTTAAAAGCAGAACTGCTTAAGTCTTACTTCTATCTCCGAAAGGCCTATGTATAAAGACACTTTTGCATTTGTCATTTATTGTTGTCATAGCTTAATTGTGACAATCAAACAAATTGCTCGAATAATGCAGGAAATGACAGACATGTCTGCATTGATTATGTGAGCTACATATGCGCTAAATTCTATACATGTATAAATAAAACGTCAGTGAAATGTGCACTCTATCCAGGACACTGGCAAATAAATAAATCAATAGTATTTTTGATTTCATATTATGGTACGCATTACCTACCATACTTTATCCAAATGACTCTGAAAGAAGCTGCAGGCGGGAAACCAGGCTAAAATGCTGCATCCTGGGATTGCAATGGTGAACAGAAACAGCAGCCGATTGATATTCTTCAAGAATTTTTACAAAATAAGCATTCCATCGGTATCTTTTATCGTAATTGGTCGTCTTTTGGATAGAAACTGCAAAAACAGTGTTTTCTACACAAAAATCAGAAGGGTGCTGGAAGAAAGTAAGATACAGCGGGCATGAGTCATATGTTTTCATGTGTGGTGTAAAAAGGAGAAGGTGCGACTTGACGCGATTTAAAAGTATTTCCGAAAAAACATGTCTTCCAGTGACCAATTCGCTAGCCATTTGAAGCTATTATAGCTGAAAGAAGCTATAATAGTGGCTTTTAAGCTTTTCCCCAACCTGGAAAATACCTGATCATAGTCACTTACTTTTTCCGATACTGGATTTATTTCAACGTGCGAACACAAGCGCCCATTCCAATCAAGAACAGCATAGTTGTACTCATGTGTTTCCAGAGTTTAAGTGACTCCTGTTTTTCTCTTTTTAAACAGCTTTAAATTGAACCTAGAAGAACGGCACTTAGCATGTGGATTTAAATGCACACCGCGTAACTAAAACTTATTTTTGGGAGACGCCCTTATTTGTAAATGAAGCCCAAATCCCCTGTACAAAAGAATAACTTAGTTGTTTTTCCCTATGAATATACCCATGTGTACCCCTATAGATACACGTGGTATATTTGCATTGCTATGATGATGTATACTAGCCAACAGGAATATCTATATCCACTGATTCAACGAAAATCTATTCCGCAAACCTCACTCGTCATCACTTTGACACACACACTCACGCACAATTGTATAAGTCTATATGGATCCTAGACCGTGCCGTATTGAAATCAGGCAAATATAAGGCTTCAATGAAACCTGCATGTAAATGTAGCACCCTCCATTTCAATTCATCGACTCTTTTTGCCTACGAGGTAATATGCCTTGGTTTTGTCGTCTGCTGATATTTTTTTTCAAAATCATTTTTTTTGTTGTTGTTTTTATAAAAAAAACGGTAATATCAGCAGAGGTTCAAGCAGTTTGGGTCCAGATTATGCCCGTCGGGTCTGATCTGGGTTTAAATTGTTTGCAAAGGTTATCAGCAGACGACACTAGTAAGTAAAGAGTTTATGACGACAATTCAAGTAAATTAGAGAGTTGACGAGAAAATGTGAATCGGGGATATACATTAAACTTCAAGAGCATCAAATATTTGCCTGCTTAAGATATTTCGCTGATAAACTTTGTCATCAGCCGAAGCCAAGTTCAGGCTAAAATATTGGGCATTATCCATACTGTTTGAAAATAGTAAATGAGTATGATCAGGAAATACCACAATCACAAACTGCAGACAACCCCGTGGCGCCGTAAGGAAGAGCCGCTCAACCATCACGAGACACCAGGAAGACAAATTAAGCAAAGCAATCAGCTCTCTCTTCCCCATCAAGATGATTGCAATACTAAAATGGACATAAAGTAACGTACAACAAAACATAGAACAATTACAGACTCCCACAATGGGAGTAACAATAAACAGAAAGTCAATAACAACAGAACCACCGCCTTAGAACGGACAGCAGCCTAAGCCACCGGGGGGCTTAAATGCATTTTACTGGTACCAAATCTTTGCCCTAGATTCTGCTGTTGTTGAAGTACAAAAATGTTCAGCTCGCATGGAGGCCATCTAACTAATGCAATGTATCATCATGGAAAAACACTCTAATCAAATTACTACACCATGATGAAACAAAGAAAAGGGCTCTTGACTCACAGATAGTCAGAGCTAAAGAAAACCTCAAGTTGAGCCACGGTGGGTCCAGCTACAGATAAGCATCAGGCACCAACCCACCGATTAAAGCTTTACGTCAGAGCCGTCATAGAGTCTGAGGCCCGACCCACCGTCGTGCAATTAAAGAGGAAACCATAGCTATAAACCGTGATTGGGTTTACAACTAGGCATGCAGATTGTCGCATGATATCCAAGTTATATCCAACCCTTATATAACGTTTAACTATCTTTTTGAATTGATCACTAAAATTAGGTTTTCCAACAATTCGTTTGAATTTATAGACTAAATCACCATAAAATATAGGTTCTGATATGCCTCATTGCAGAAGAGTTTTTAACCCAATGTTGTATTTAACAATTAACTCTGAGTGTCTGTGGTAGAATTTAGAAAATGCTTTTCGAATTTTATGATATCTATAACCTTGTTTTAATAATTTAGCAGTTAAAAATAAGTTTCTGTTGTTGAAGTCATCAACATTAGAACATACTCTAGCAAAACGAATAAGCTGAGAAATATATACACCATAGGAAGGAGAGCGAGGAACATCTCCATCAAGAAATGGGAAATTTACTATTTCAAAATTAAAATCATCCCGTTTATCATAAATTTTAGAAGAAACTATGCCATTCGTTATTGACAAGTTCAAGTCCAAAAACGGAGCTTCAGTATCAGAAGAATTCGCCTTATTTAACCGAAGTTCAGTGGGATATATCTGACCTACCATTTGTTCAAAATAAGGATTATCAATATTAAGTAAGTCATCTAAATATCTGGAGGTAGAGTTAAAAGCTTCAATAACATCAGATTGATTATTGTCTGACAGAGATAACATAAAGTCTCTCTCATAACAAAACAAAAACAAATCTGCAACAAGAGGAGCACAATTAGTACCCATTGGAATACCGACAATTTGTCTATATAATTTTGAGCCAAATCTTATAAATATATTGTCCAAAAGATAATGGAGCGCATCACACATTTTCTGACATGACCACAATTTATATCGTTTAGGTTGTTCAGAAGTAAAAAAGGCATTTTTATCATTACAGGCCAAATAAAGTGAGCCCTCTCTGTTAAATGTTTGTTCAATTAATTCTGTTAGTTTTTCTTTTATTAGATTATGAGGCAATGTAGTATAGAGAGTAGAGAAATCATATGTAGACAAACCAGATGCAAGAAAACCTCTAGACTTCAAATTATTAAGAATTTCACCTGAATTTTTAATAGACCAAAATAATTTTTTACCATTTCTTTCATAAACTGTTGTGCAATATTTAATGACATGGCTTTTAATTGCAGTGAGACAAGAAGTCAAAAGAATAGACAACTCAGTAGTTGTACATGCACTAGAATTAGCAATAAACGCGACTTGTAGGGCCGTTTATGAAGTTTAGGTAACCAGTATAACGTAGGAAGCTTGCTATGGTCCTCATCAACAAACAACCCAAACTTAGCTGCCATATAGCATCGATGCCTATCAACGATAGACGTCTCATCAAGCCTGTTATGTTCATATGTTTTTGCAGTGCTAAGTTCTTGCTTTAGGGTGTTAATATAGTATCTTTTTCAAACGACCACAACATTGTTAGCAGCCTTATCTGCGGGGGCCAAAACAAACTTCCTATGGAATTCCTGGATCCCTTTCTTCAAGTGTCTAAAAGTGAATTTAGGTTTAGGTGGTAGAAGATCTAAATTGTTGCAATAAAATGAAATTCTACCATCAATAATTTTAAAAATATTTAGTTTCCAACGATTTAAGGCATTAGACTCAACATGCTCTCGTTTACACCAGCGATTACAAAATTCTTGTAAGGCTCCTGCAATTTCCTCACGACATGATTTGAGGTCTATTGGCACAGGAAACCTATATTTAGGTCCCTTACATATAATAGAACGAATTCTTGAATCAGTTATGATTTTTAAATCCCCTGTGACTATATGACCAGCGGGTTGATAGCAATACTTAGAGTCCTTACAATCTCAAGAGTCAGGAATAGAATTTTCAATATCAAGTTCTGTTACTAATTTGTTATAGTTAAAAACAGTACTACGAATAGGTTTATTATACTTATAACAAATGATAGGGGATTCCTTATTTTCAAAATAAGTAGGAATAGAAGAGATAACAGATTTATCTTTAAATATACTGGGTAAGTTAATGAATTCAATCCCCTTGTTGACAAATTGAATTTTGATAAAATGCCTAATATGATTAATTTCGGAATCTATATATGGCCGAAGTGCATGTTGAGTGTAACACCGGGTAAGAATTGCTGCATTATAAAGTCGATGAGCTCTATCATAGAATTTATTAGCCTCAATATCCAAAGTACGAAGTGAAGATATAGAAAGAGTTACTAAACGTGAAAGGGCCATATGTCGGCCAGAATGTTTTAAGACGATACTTAATTCTGAAAGAGTTAAAACATGTTTATTTTTGCGTTTTAAATTTCCATTTTTGCGTTTACCATGAGATCGGTTATTGCGTTTACGGATATCTAAAAGAGAAAAAACATCAAAATCAGGTAATCTAGAAATGTTACCCTCATGGTAAATATTATCATTAAAACCAAGTGGATGTGGTGTTTGTAATAACTTTATCCATTTTAATTCTAATTCATGCCTAAGAATATTTCTATATCTTTTAGTGGAATTATCACCATATATTATCTTTTCAACAGGCTGAATTGAAATACTGCTAGTAGAGTGATTAGTTTGTTTGGAATGCCTATAAAGAAAATTATCACTTGTATTCGTGAAAGACATATTTTTAGAAAGTAATTATCTCGAAAGAAAATTAAGCAGAGGACAACAACAACCTATCATTTAAGGTTTAGACAATACTATTTTCACACAGGCCATTTCAATGCATCGGTTTAAGATGTACAGTGAAGTTTATGAATCAGTATAAGCAGCGAATCATGGCCTAATGCGCGAAGAGTGGTCCAGTTAAGCAATTTTAGCGTGAAGCTGCGACTGTCTTCTTCAGTTTAAACACGTGTTTTGGGTGCTCAAATAAACCGCATCGTCGAGACGGCTGTTTTGAGTACACACCAAATATTTTTTGTAAATATTTTTTGGTTGAGAAATAGGAAAAATAATTTTCTGTAACGCACTCTTATCTTTAGGGCTGACGAATTACCTCCATTGACCCGTATAAACCATGTCTTATTTATATCGTTAGGCCCACTTGGGGACTAATTCAAAGATGAGCGGCAAAAACACACCAAAATTCCATCTAATCTCAGCCTATACAAAAACTCGCATTTATGTGGAAAAATTAATTCAATTACGCGGTCTATATCTAAATTCATTTCTCTAATTTATTTTTCAATTAAAATCACCATTAAAGAATAATTAGCAAATAACGGGGGTCACTTAAGTTCTGGAAACACTATACTATCACCGTTCACATTGAACAAAAGAAAGGTAAACAAGACAATATAGCCTACTTACAAAGCGAGTCAACTTGTCGAGGTGAAAAGCAAATGACGTATACTAACTCTTGCTATTTGAATACATGTACATATACAACTGCAAATTAAGGGAAAGGAATAAAAGCCGGGACCAATTCTCGGGACCAAAGTTTGCAAGCATAAAAATTATATTTAACATGCAAATATCACAGGAACTTGTCACAAACTTTTTTTATGAAAAAGTAGGCGTGTGTATAGTATCTGTAAACATAGACAAGAACTGTAACGCAAGTTGTTACGGTACCCTTTTTGACTCCTCAAAACAGCCCGAAACTCAACTTTTTAAGCACAACTAAAGTGCCTCTGGTTCAAGAGAAACTAGCCTGTCTAACGATACCAACCGTTTGTTCCTATCTTGAATAAGTCCCATGAAATAATCAATATCAGCTCGGATTTTAGCGTCTGCTTGAAACTCGTTCGTTTGCACTTTCCTCTGGAGATTGTCAAAAACAAAGTTCAATCTCTTTTTCCTGATTTCGAACGATGAGATGCTGCTAAATGTGGTAAGTCCTGATTTTCAATAACTTTTTTCTACATGCGGTCGTCAAAATCTTGAGAATTTATTCCAAATGAAAGCCAGTCAGTGACTTTTTTAAAGAAACTACGCCGACCTTTTCTACCGGCACTCAATGTTTGTAAAAGTTCAGCTCTGAAAATTTCGCGATCACTGATTGGTTAATGCTAAGCCGAGGTTACAAAAACGTCACATGGAAAAGGCAAAATCCGTTGGGAAAATCCCCATATTGACGTGGTGTATTTTCGGAGTGCTCTAGTTTACATCATTACACTCACTAGATTGCATTACTTCCCTTGATATAAAATCGCAAAATCATACCATGTTGATGACTTCACAGGACTATAGTGAATGGGATTTCAAAAAAACATGGAGGTCGGATAGAAAAAGGTTGGCGTAATTTTTTTTAAAAAGTCGCCGTTTGGCTTTCATTTGGAATAAATTCTCAAGAACTTGGTGACTGCATAGAAAAAAAAAACTTTTGAAAACCAGGACTTATCACTTTGAACCGGCATCTCTTTGATGAAAGTCAGAAAAGAACGATTGAACTGTGTTTTTACCATCTCCAGAGGAAAGTGCAATCGAACGAGTTTAAAGAGGATGCTAATAGCGGTGCTGTTCTTGATTATTTCATGGGACTTACTCAACGAAAGAACAAAAGGTTGGTATCGTTAGACAGACTTGTTTCTCTTGAAGCCAGGACACTATAAGTTGCTCATATAAGTTGAGTTTTTTCACTGTTTTGATTAGTCATATAGCGTACCCCAACAACAACCGTTACAGTCCTTCTCTATAAAAGTAAATATAGGCCTACTTTTTCTATTCTAAGGGTTTGTGACTAGTTCCTGTGGCAAATATAAACATGAAAATTGGAACATATGTTCATTATATGGTCTTCTTAAAAATGGTTAAAAAGATTTTTTATGACCCTTGGTTAATTTTGTTAAACAGCCAAAATACCGGACCCTGTCAATCATTTTAGACCCGGGACCAGTTTTTGCGATGATGACGATGTCAAGTATACTAAAAAAATTTCAATAGGGAAACCTGTTTGATTCCAACCTTTTTCATATGTTATCTACCAAGATCCCAAAAGTATAAAAACAAAAAAAAGAGAATTGATCAAGTATTCAATGAGATAATCAGCCCGGGATCAAAATCGCCATTAATTTTTTTATTGCGGTATTGACGATATCAGGCATAATCAAAATTTTCACTAGAGAAACCTATTTGATAAAAACGTTGTTTTTTTATTTTGTTATCTACAAAGATCCCAAAGAGTATAAATAACAAAAAAAATATTTGAATTGGTCGAGTATTCTAAAAGATAATCAACATGGGACCAACCCGGGACCAAAATCGTCATTTGTTTTTCTATTGAGATATTGACGATGTCAAGTATATTAAAAAAGTTTACTAGAGAAACTTTTTTGATCCCATTTTTTTTCATATTGTCGTCTACAAAGATCCCAAAGAGTATAAAAAAATTGATTTGATCGAATATCCTAAGAGATAATCAGCCCGGGACCAACCCGGGACCAAAATCGTCATTAATTTTTCTATTTCGGTATTGACGATGTTGAGGGAATTTCAATTATTAAGCCTACAGAAACGTTTTAGATATCAATCTTATTTGGCATTAACGCATCTTTAAGCAGAGAAGGCTCAGCCGAGTTTATGCCAATGCACAGCTTTGCCTTAGCTTTCGCTGCTTGCATCATTTAACTAGAAAGAAAATCGTGAAACTAGGAATTTGTCGCAATTTAAAGCAACGAAAGCTCAGTCGAGTTAATGCAAAAGCACAGACTCGTCTGAGCCTTCGCTGATCGCTGAAATAAGAAATAATATGGGAATCTGCTTGCTATTACTCGAATTTTGAAGCTCAGTCGAGTTTGTAACAATGCAAAGACTGGCCTGAGCCTTCGCTGATCGCTGAAATGAGAAATAATATGGAAATTTGCTACTTCTCTAATTTTAAAGGTAAGTCGAATTTACGACAATGCACAGACTCGCCTGAGCCTTCACTGAAATGAGAAAATCGGAAAGCTTGGTATTTATTGTATTATCTCAATCCACATTGAAGGAATGTTCTTTCTGGCATTTCTCACAAACCCAAGAACATTCCTGGCCCTTACTAACACCTACACATCTCAAATGAAACCATTTTCGACACTTTCTGTTTTCACACCCAAACATATCATCTACAAAATCTGGCAGTCCACAGCGACATGAAATTTGAATAGTCTTAACATGTTTCATGATGTCTATTTTCACATTTCTAAGGCTGAACGATTCCTTGGGGAACGGTGTGAAGTGCTCATTTTCAATGCACGCAGTCAAATGAGTCCTGAGTGAAGCCACATCAAAGTTTTGCTTAGTCGAGTAAGTTGGATTAAAACAGATTTCAACAGCATGTGCAATTGCAAAAACGCCACAGTCAAAAGAGTTTGGTTGTTATTGATCTTTTGGTACGTAAACAGACAAATTTGAACAAAAATGACCGTAAACTTTGGCAATTTGAATTTGAACATTACTATTTCGTGTGTTGGCTGCAGTCAAACTATCGGCGTATAATATTTCTTTTTCTTAGCTCCCCTGACAAGTGAAAACCCAGTGGTTGTTCCCATTAAAATGAATTTGAGCAGATGGCACTTCTTGTTTCTTGAATTGTTTCCTTATCATCCATTTATCCTGTGAATCCGAATAATGTGGGACGATGATAGTCTTCTTTAGCCCATTAATACCTGGAAACTGTTGCTTAAGGAATTTTACTTTTTGTTTGAGGCTCTGCGGGCAAAATACAGGGTTCCCACAGAAATTCAAAAACACAATTCCATGATTTTTCCATGTTTTTCAATGATCAACAATGTAATTTCCATGACTATTTAATGCATAGACTTCAACCTCCCCTTTAAGCGGCATCTTCACCACCCTGAGTATAAATGTGCAATGCAGCAACAGTAATGTATTTGAATAAGCACGCTTGTAGACCATGCATGCGTTTTGAAAACATTAAAACTTGTAACCACCAGTAGCCAGAAAATTAGCTGTCAGACATACAAGTTTTGTGTGTGTGACAGCTAGTTTTCTGGCTACTGGTGGTTTCGTCACATTATTTTGCAAAAATCAATGATTTTGCCATGATTATTCGTTTTTTTCAAATTCCATTATTTTCCTTGCATGGAACTTTTATTGATGATTTTCCAGGTTTTACATGATTTCCAGAGCTTGTGGAAAGACAGAAAATATTTGCTACCATGTCGCTGCATTCGTGATTCTTTTTAATTTGATATGCAACATGACCATAATCTGAACAAATTGAATTTTGACCTACTGACTCCATCCCAAGGGTCTGGGGGGGGGGTGTCTGCGGGCAAATATTTGCTTACATGCTGCTGCATTTGTGAATTTCTTTAATTTGATATACAACATGACCATGTTCTGAGAAAGTTGAATTTTGATCTTTTGAGCCCAGGGTCAGGGGGTGGGGTGCGGTTTGCGGGCAAATATTTGCTTCCATGCTGCTGCATACTGACAACTTACTGAGTTATTGCGGAATTTAAATATTTGACCTTTGACCTTCACCTAAGGGGTTGGGGGGGGTAAAATTTTAATCACTGTCATGCTAACCTACAGGCACTGGCAAACATGGCCTATAGTGAGAAGGTGTCAGATATATATTTTAGGAGAAATGTGAAGTTTATTCCGCAAAAAAAGCCAATATAGCTTTTGCATCAGCCTAAACCTAAGTCAAAAAAGGATCAAAAAGGATCATAACTCAGTCAAAAACTTGCAGATGACCTCCAAACTGAAACTTATCCTGTATTTTGTGATGCTTTACCTTTCTGTAAAAATTTAATAAAGTTGTTGCATTCCTTCAAAAGTTATTGATTGGAAACCACAAATTGACAACTAAGCCGGAATCTAAGTAAAAGGGCCATAACTCAGTCACAATTTAGCGAATTAACCTCTTTGTTGAACTTGACCTGTATTTAATGATGCTTGTCTCATCTTTAAAGTTTAAATGAAATTGATGCATCCTTTCAAGAGTTATCTATCGGAAACCAAAATTGAGACGACGATGACGACGCTACCGACGAAGACACCAGGGTCATGATCTCTATGTGTCATCATTTCTTCTTAGGCGACACAAAGACCTTTAAAACATTTAACTCAATTTTCACTGTTATATGGTTTATTCACTTAGTATTTTCGATCCAAAAGGGTCTTTAAATCTTTACCACAGGCGGCACAGATATATGCCTTCCATTTCCTCAAGTAGTGGTGGCAGTCATAAATTCAACTTATCACATAAAATATTAACCAGAAATGTTACAGTTTGATGGCTTTTTAACCAGTGAAGACGCTTATGTGCCTTCACCTGTATGAATCAGCACGTGTGCCTTCAATGTAGCTGGTCTAGTAAAACCTTTACCACAAGTGTCACAACTAAAAGGTTTTGCTCCTGTATGGATAACCGTATGTTGCTTCAGTGTAGATGGCTGAGTAAAACCTTTACCACAAATGTCACATTTATGTGGCCTATCCCCTGAATGAATACGCTTGTGTGTCTTCAATGTAGTTATGTGATTAAAACAATTGCCACAAATGTCACAACTAAATGGCTTTTCTCCTGAATGAATACGCTTGTGTATCTTCAATGTAGATTGATGACTATAACATTTACCACAAATGTCACAACTATTTGGCTTTTCTCCTGAGTGAATCCGTTCATGTGCCTTCAAGGTAGATAACTGAGTAAAACATGTACCACAAATGTCACAGCTATATCGTTTTTCTCCTGTATGAATACGCTTATGTGTCTCCAAGTGAATCCGTTTATGTCTCTTCAAGTCTGTTGACGTAATAGAACACATACCACAAATGTCACAGCTATATGGCTTTTCTCCTGAGTGAATCCGTTCATGTGCCTTCAAGTTAGATAACTGAGTAAAACGTTTACCACAAATGTCACAGCTATACGGCTTTTCTCCTGAGTGAATCCGTTCATGGTGCTTCAAGTTAGATAACTCAGTAAAACATTTACCACAGATGTCACAGGTATATGGCCTTTCTCCTGTATGAACACGTGTATGCGCCTTCAAGTTAGATAATTTATTGAAACACTTTCCACACGTGTCACATTTGTATCGCCTATCTCCTGTATGGACAGGCGTATCCTCTTTAGAGCAAGATTCATAGTTATATGTCTTCTCTTCTGTATGGACAGGCGTGTCCTCTTTTAAGGAAGAGTCATAGTTATATGTCTTCTCTTCTGTATGGACAGGCGTATCCTCTTTAGAGCAAGATTCATAGTTATATGTCTTCTCTTCTGTATGGACAGGCGTATCCTCTTTAAAGCAAGATTCATAGTTATATGTCTTATCTTCTGTATGAACAAGCATATGATTCTTCAAAAGAGCTAACAGAGTGAAACAGTCACCACAATGGCCACACGTATATGGCTTCTCCAATGTATGAGCAGATGAATAGCCAGACATATCAATTGGTTGAGTGATACATTTACTTCAAGATTAACAAGCATACAGCTTCAGGTTCTACCCTGGAGGAAACAAAATGTAGTATTTGTCAGATTAAATGATTAAGTACATCGTTTACTGCTGCATGAGCCAGCCCATGTGTCCTCAAGATAGAACCTCTCGATCAAGTTTTTGTATTTAATTGAATAAAATCATGTCTGCTAAACCAAGCTGCATGAGTATAGCTTTAACAATCTCTTGATATAGCAAATTTCAAGGGGGTGTTCAAATCTTTAGTCTATACGGATTGCAGCACTATCAAATTCTAGCAGCGTATTGGCAAAGCTGTGCCTCAATGTTCTTCATAAATCTAAAAAAAGGTAAACGTTACAAGTTAAACATGTGCAATGTGTATAATGGACATGTTAATACAAATACATAACATACAGTTTGCAATAGAATTGTTATATTCATTTAGGTCTGTTTACTCAGTCATATTCATTCTGCTTGGGGTTTGAAAGCCTGCAATCATAGCTATTGCTAAATAAGTCAGCTTGTCAGCAAGTCACCCTTAAAGTCTCAGTGATATCATTGAACTGCTAATTGTATGGATATTAAAAATGGTTCAAGTCATGACGTTAAACATTATGCTAGCAACGCAGATCCAGATTAGTCTTCGCATACATCACCTGGCTGAATGTGGCTAGTTTGTCATATTATGTGTTGCCCTATTCTCAATGATGTTAAACAGTGTATGACTGTAGATCTCTTCTCCCATATCCTGGCCAATTACGTGCATTGAAATAGTATGTTCCTCCTTATAACAATTGTTCATCAATGTGCGAAACAGAGCCATCAGAGTAAGACTAGCTACAAGTATATGATATGGCACATTGATGAAAAATTGTTTTAAGGACTGGTCAAAACAGAGCCATCAGAGTAGGAATAGCTACAAGTATATGATATGGCACATTGATGAAAAATTGTTTTAAGAACTGGACAGTCTAGTATGTTCCCATGAAACAAACTATAATTGACATGTCAATTCGTACTAGTCCTTTGATGCACCTTGAACTGTTGTTTAATCACGAGAAATGGAGGGCTGTCGCATCAATATAGCTACGTGCTTTAAGGAGCTTTTTTGCCCCCCCCCCCTTTTTTTGGCTAAAATATAAAAATATCATAACTTGAATGGTAATGTCATACTACAGAGCATAATAACTTTTTCTGACACATTCAAGGATCTGATGGAACCAGTATTCAACCAGGCACTAAAGGCAGGGGATGTTGGTTTTTGTCACTGATACATATATACTATATATAAGCAGCAGTCTATAAAGTCTTACAAACATTCTGTCAGAGGATGCCCTGGGTGTTTTGTTCAACACTGGAGTATGCAACAAAAGGTGATCCTTCTGATTGTCAACAACATTGGCCAGAATATGGGGAAAGAGATCTACATTCATACACTGTTTAACAGATTGTTACATTACCAATGTGCCAATGCGTTAGTAAGACGGAAAAGGTTGTTCCTATCAATTTGATAGAGAACCCCTCCCCACTAGTTTATCTACATCCTAAGCAGGGTAAGAAAATAAACAAAAAATGCTCTAGGCGATCCTAAGCAGGGTAGGAAAACAAACAAAAAATGCTCTAGGCGCTCATCAATGACATGAAGCCCTAACATGTGCTATTTATCTAAATGTGAATAAGCTGCAGTACGACATGATTCTGAAAAAATACCATAGCCATTCACAAATACTGACTATTTCAATTGGCATGAACATGAGCTTACTTCAATCCTGCTTTTCTGTCATTAAGATGTTAATACAAAGCTTGAACTTTCAAGTCGTTCCCATGAAAACAAGTGAGGCTTTCTAGATATAGACAAAATGTGTGGAAAAAATGAGAAGTAAATCGAGTACCTCTGGTGTAAGAAAACTTGATTGTACCCTAATAAAAGAGCCACAAAATTATATTTCACATTTTTCGTTATATGGGGTTACCATGTTCAAAATTCAATCAAACCTTATAAGAGATAGAAACATACTATTTGCAGTTTCCAAAAGGTGCATAAATCAGTTTAAAAAATATCAAACTATATTAGTTTCATAAATCATTTATATAGGAATAATGAAAAAATGTAACATAGGTAACACTTTGGGGTGCATATTTGTTTTTAAAGGTCCATACCTGTGATGCAAAAATAGCTTACTTGGATGATATAGCCAATTTTGAAATATTACCGTATGGTTTGCACTTTTTAGGAGTCGTGTCATGTTCTAAAATTATCAAAGATAGTGATGGGTTATATATGTAACTGGCTGTTACAAGGTAATGGTGCCATTACCAGAGTGCTAGCATATTGCAAAATCCTTGCAAGATGAATCTGATAGAGGATTAATAAGTTGTATTGGAAAATTCTTTAAAGCCTTGAATAAGAGTTGCTAACTTGGCAAAAAAACACGCTCTATAACTTCTACCAGGTGGGTTTTCTTTGATCTTTTAAGTTGTTACTCACATATTGAACTGTATGTTACAAAATTTACATGAGTATTATGTTAACTATATTTGTTGTCTCTATAAAAGAAAAGAGGGTTTATGGTAGTTTGTTTTGAGTTTCTTCCTCAGCAAATAAGCCACAGTATAAAGAAGTACATAGACCTGTGCCAGCATGCAATAAGTACAAACAGGTCGTGTTGGAGACCTAAACTTGATAGTTTAATGGTATTCTGGGAGTAACGTATGTAACCTGGGCTGTAAATAGTGTAAGACACCATAACATTGAACGTCAATTCATTTGAATAGCAGCCTTATAGATTTGCTATATTCACTGATAGATGTAATACATGTTCAGTCAATAACTGCCATACTGATCCTTGGAAATAACATATGAAACACTTAGTAACATATACAACGGCAAAAACTCAAGGCATTTATAAAATAAATGCTAAAATTATGTGTCTGTGTTTTAAGATGTTCTTAAACTTGTACCAGACTTCAAAAAAGTGTGAATATGTCATGTTGGAGACATTATCAGGAAAATTTAATGTTATTTTGCGTGTAACGTACGTAACATGATGTTGCACGCTAATGCTGCCACTCTTAGAGGGCTAACATATTTCATTTTGTGGCTTATATAATGTAGTATTTGGAAATCATTGTGCACAAAAGTCGCCCTGGGGAGGTGGTCTATAGCCAACGCAAGGCATAGAGAATTACATTTGACATTTTTGTGTGATCTGGGGCTACCATGTTAATCATCTAATAACTCGAAAAGTATATAAGATAGAAACATAATGCTTGCAGCTTTGAAAAGGTAAATAAAACGTCGCTAATAGAATACCAAATTAATGAACATAAACTATTAATGAACATAAACTGGTTTCAATAAAATTTAAGACAAACTAAATTAGATTCATTTATCATTTAAAATGGTGTTCAATGAAAAATATAACATTCACTTCTTCGGGGGTGACTATTTTTGTTTTCAAATGTCAATATATATATAGGGCCCAATTATAGCTTACTTAGAAGATATAAATAATTGGGAAATTTTGGCATATCTTTTGCTCTTTTCTGAAGTCTTAAAAATGTTAATTATCAAATATTTTGTTGGGTAACATATGTATGAGGCTGTACAGCTTAACGCTGCAATTTTCAGAAGGCTAGCATTTTGACGTTCAAGAAAAATATGGTCAACAAAATTCCACCTGGGGGAGCACAAGTGTTTTAAGTTATGTCCAAAAACATGTTATTGATGCAGCTCTTGAAGGCAGTTTCATGCGAACGAAGTGAGCAAAGTACGAAACATTGTGTTTGCGCAACTGCAGGATAGTTTTCATTTTGAGCATCATTTCCGGCAATAGAATCTCAGTTTTCAGGCAGCGAGAGAAGTTATTGTAAACATTAAAGTTTATTTTGCAAAGTACGGAGCTAACGATATCAATGCCCATGTAAGTTGAAAGAGTAAAGATGCAGTGAGGGCCAGTTAATTTAAGCCAAAATTTGCCGCACGAGCGTCTAGGAGAACAAAGTTACAGTTTATGAACCGGAAAATAAAAACAATAACAAACACAATGTTTCGAAACTTGCTCCCTTTGTCAGGTTGGGGAAAAGCCTAAAACCCACTATTATAGCTTCTTCCAGCTATAATAGCTACAAAGAACTATCCAAATTCATATACAAAGCGCATGATTTGCCCGTAGCTTCGCTGGCGCACGTAGTCGCACGGATTCTGGTACATGTCGAATACGTCATCACTGGGCGGTTTTACTTTCGAAAAGATTTTATTTCAAGAAGCACCCAGTAAGGAGAGCGACGTCTCGATTTTTCGGAAGAATCTTTCAAAATGGTAAGTTCCGCATTCTATGAATACACAAATTATTCTCGTTTTGTTAAAATTTTGACAAATGCAACTCACCGTCCAAGTCAACTTTTCCGCAGCATTCCAGTGGAGTAGCGCCCCCTACAAGGTCAGCAGCTGGCTTCCCCAACATCCAAGACACAATCTACGGTAGATAAAAAGTGACATAATCATTATACTGCGATAAAACAGTGCGTGAAAATGCGGAAATCTTATGCTTTGTTTGGGACGTCCTGATCGTTGCCGGATCTAGATTTTTTTATCATGTGGAGTCTAAGCCAACCTCGAAAGAAAATTGATTTTGATGAGGGGAGAGATGATCCAAATAGCACTATAAGCGGGCCATCATCGGCCCGCCAGCGAAACGCCATATAAATGTGGGTTTTTTTTCACTGGCGAACCGAGCATTGGCAGCCGCAAAGTTTGCAATTTTTCAGGGGTTCCGTGCCAGTATTGCAAACATGCTCAATATTTTGTTGATGTTTCAAGGGGGAGGGGGGTTCGGACCCCCTGTCCCCCTCTGGATCCGTGCATGCATTAGCGTTTCGGTTGAATGCTCTATCATCCCAACCTTCGGCTGTCGTCTCACACATATGCAAATCTTGGGCATTTTCTATTAGTTTGATAAAAGTTGCAATTACCTCTGTGGGAATGAGACAGATTTTCTTTTGCGGCGGTTTCGGAGGGGGGGGGGGGGGGCGGGGGCGACACCAACCCATCTGTACTTCGGTCCATAGGTTAAAATCTATTTTTCTTACTATTATTTTCTTCTTTTTTCTTTTTGATCCACAAATCTCAATAGGTATGTGTTTTGGTTTGATTTTTGACGCCCCATCAACAGTTTTTCAGTTGTGTAGGGACTGGTCTTCCTGGGTTGAATCAGTACTAAGCTAGGATTAGTGTTCTTGCTCAAGGACACAACGCAGTGACGCCGATGAGGCTCGAACCCGCGGCCCCTTGGTCTCGATTCTAGCATTCTATCACTGAGCCACTGCGCTCCCATAAAAGTATGTATTTGCTCCCCATGGTGTCCTTATATACTTAACGCCAGTAAAAACGCAACTTTTACAGTATAACCTTACTCGAGATTTAATGCTATTTTATCATTCTAATAAAATAAAAGCATAAACCTATGGTCGCGATATCAAGCCAATACTCTTTTGGTGCAGATAAAGGGGTCCAGATAAGCCAGGCTGTATTTTTTATAAATGGACACAACCCGAACTTCGACACAAAAACTGCAAAATCACCTTATTAATATGGATATCAGATCTTCATTATGAATGGCTCTTTTGGATTCAAACTTTCGGAAAATTTCAACATTGCTCTACTTTCTATGAAAACGCAACAAATTTTTTCGGTCTTGAAGTTTTGACCTTCAAAAATGTTCTCAAAGTTTCAGCATGAAAACCGGAAGTTAACGAAAATGCGACACTTTCGACGGTAAATATTGCGATAAATGATAAGCATGGGTTATGACCTTACAACTAACGTATGCTAATTTTTAAATGATTCAGTTTAATTGAAGCTTAAGTGATTTCTCAAATTTTGGGGAAATTTCACGAAAAATGAAATTGAAAAGTGAATTTTCTGTTGTAAACCGTTTTTCTGTTTGTTTGAGTGAAACGCAGTACTTGCACGCAGAAATTAAATAAAATTTCAAGATTTAATATGGCTACCAAAAGATTTGATGAATTTGTCATTTTTCACCAAATTTTTTGGCAGAAGTGTGCAATTGAGCTCAAGTTTTGGTAAAACGTTCTCCTACGTTAGGGACGCTTGTTATTACCAAGACATAGTGTATAAAACTGATATTTACAGGAAAAACAACACTTGTACCAGTTGCGTTTTTAATGGCTTTAAGTATATAATAAGTGGAACTCAGCTCTATTAAAATAAATTGACGTTCACAGCTCAGAAAACCCCTCGAGCCTCAAATTCTTTGACAGGTGGGCATCTTAAATTTCGTCTTTAAAATGGTAGTTTATTGCATTTGCAATAGCCTATATTGATTCATATGTCTTCTTTATTCAGCAACAGCCAACAGTGACAAGAACGGGTTCTTATAACCCTGGTAAAAATTTGAAGGGACAACAGGCGAGAGCTAAAAAACAGCACACTGGTCCTGTGCAGATGAAATTTATTGATGACAAACAGGCACGGGCCCAAACACTGTATAGAAGAAAGAAGACCCTCATCACAAAGGTATCGGTATACATATCAAGGGGCTACCCTACAAGATAATGGTATTTTGCACATACTTGCTAATCTTTTTACATGATCATCTTCAGCTATCCAACGAGGCTTTTTGGACAAACCTTATTTTAATTCCATACTTAGTCATTGTGATCAGTGAAAGCTCTGGCGAGACTGCATATAGGGACAGTCTCACTGGAGCCTTTGCTGTTCAAGTTATGAGACCTAAAATGTGTTGGTATCCTATAGATTTTTTTTATAATATTACCTATTTCTTGCCTCTGACTAGCATCCTCCAACGCAATGGTGACATCCTTGTAAAATGATAGGTACTCGTCCTTGGTTGCTTTATTCTGTATTTTACTCCACAGGGATAGTAAATTCTGTGCTTCGTCTGTCCTACCCAAAGTACATATCTCTTCGATGCCATTGCTGATGATACTTGCAATCTCAACCTTTGTCTTGTTTGTGATATTGTGGGAGTTGTGAAGACGGGGGTTAGTTTCGTTCCTTTGCCGGGTTCTTTACCTGCCTTGATGTCGGAATGATATAGGTTTCGATTCTTTTCACACGTTTTATCAAAATTCACTAGATCTTCATCGAGTTTGTTTCCAGAGAGAGATACATGGTCTTGTTGAAATAAATATCTTTCTGTTCTTAGTCTTTCTCTCCATTTCATTATTTCCTCGTCCAAATTTCTCTGATAAATTTTATTGTCTTCACCGTTATCGTCATCAAATAATGTGATATGCTTTAGATTCTCTCTTATCTGTTAAACAAGTGCTACGAATAAGGGGCTGTGCCAAAACAGATAACATAAAAAGTCGAATGTAATTGTTAATACGCGGATCCAATATGGAGGGGGGGGGCAAAGGTCCGGATCCCCTGAAACACCAAAAAGCTACTATGCCAGCACTAATGGTTGAGCCATCATCGTCCCGCCAGCAAAACACCATTTCAATGGCGTTTCGCTGGCGGACCGATGATGGCACGCTACGTTTGTCACAATGGCAAATTTTGGGATACGCCTACGTATAGTCCAATAACTGGACTGCATAAATTCTCTATTTTCATTATTATTATTATTATTATTATTATTATTATTATTATTAAAAATAACAATTTTACATGCGCGGACCCAGTAATTTTTTCATAGGGGGGGGGGGGGGGGGGTCCAGGCCCGGCGGCCAGAAAACAGTCTGGATAAGTCTTTTTAGTCCTCAACTCTTATTTTTACAGTTAACATAGGGGGTCCAATGGTTTTATTACAGAGAAAAAAATACTTTTCTAAGGATCCAGAGGGGGGTTCAACATTTCCCAGGGAGGGGGGGGGGCAACTTTTTCCAGGGGGGGGATCCAAATGCTAATTTCTATAGGAATCCATATAACTTGTGATATTGAGGGGGGTCCGGACCCCCTATCCCCCTCTGGATCTTCGCATGATTTTAAATGTGAATAAGCGATAAAAACACCTTTGATCAGTAATCATTTGTTGGTTACGAAGTGAAGTATTTTTAACATAACATTGCGATTATTTTCTTTTTCATAAACTCAAACATATCTTTTGGGTGCGCAAAAAATAAATTATCTTAGAGACGGTTCTTTCGAGTACACAAAACATTTTTTTTTAAATAATAAGAAAATGCAGATTTCCATTGCACAGGGGCGTCATCGTATTGAAAAATGAAGTCATTTATGCGTAGACTCTTAAATATATTGTAAAAATGCCGCTCATTTTAAATATGCAGATTAAAGAGCTCCATACCACAACGGGCACGGATGTATACCTTCAGTGGAGAACAGACACTGGCCTGAAGGGGGAATACCTAACCCCTAATTCTACGCTGAAAGCAGGTAAATACATTTTTTATTTATTTATTTCGAGAAAGAAAGTGTGTATTGAATCAAAACGATTTTTTGTGTGACAACCTTAACTATATTTACGCGAAAATGACGCGCTGTGTAATTTTGTTTTCATATACACGGCAAACTAGTTAACTGAAACCTCAAAGGTTAATTCACACTGACATATAATAGTTGTCAGTCTCCGAGTTTGGTACATATACAAAAACAGTAAATTAACGTAACGTTACAATTAATTCTAATTTATCAGTGATATATATTTTTGATTATAATGAGTTGATTTTCCTCTACAAAAAATGATATTTCGGTGCCACATGTATATGCATAGTGTCCGCAAATTTGTCATGGCACCGTTTAAAATGGAAATATCGCATGCACAACATCGATGAGCATAGCAATTGCGGATAGGGACTATGAGGCCTGATTTTATCACTGTAAAAAGTAAGTGAGCCAAAGATCAGGAATCTATACAATCAAGTGACACAGCCACCTGATCCAACCACAATAACGCTGATCGTATTTTCTAGTCAGAAACATTAGGTGTAGGTAGGCGTTTTTCTAGCTAGAAGATGAGAACCACATTGAGGCGTAAAATGAGCGCAAAAGGGGATTAGCAGCAAAATGTCAACAACACTTCTTTGTCATTGACGCTATTTAGAATTTTAACACACCTCGCCTATATAGCCAATGGTCAAACTCAGTGATTTATTGCTTGATAAATCACTACGTCATTCAGTCGGCAGTTTTATTTTCATGACGTCATCTATCACATACGTCAGTGTAACGTTGGCAATATTCGGCGTAACGTCGTTTTCACAACTACTCAAGAATTGCGGGAAATTATGACAGTCTGTTCAAGATTGGTAATCGTTATAGAATATAAAGGATTCCTTAATACTTGTAATCTTTTTATGTGTTAGATTCGAAATATTCGCACTACTTAATATACCACTGTCTGTTGGTCACTCATAAGTGGATAAACCATTCGCGCTTCGTACTCATGATTTGTTCAATTTAAGGACTGACCTCCAGCCAGTAATATATTAAGTAAGAAATTACTGCGAGCGCGAATCGATCTTGAATCAATGCTAACCTACATCGCATATAGAATCAATGGGTAAAAACATGATATATCAGACCATGATATCAGATTTGACAGCGTGAGGAAAGAGCGCGCAAGCTGACGTCATTTGTTACTGCAAAATGACGTCAGTCACAGCTAAAGGATAAAATATATCTTAGTAGTTTGGCTGCTTAAACAGATCATGACTGCTTTTGTCACTTGCCGTACTATGGGAAGATGGAAACGATCGAATATAGTGGTAAGATGTTAATTGAAAAACTATTACTTTCACTGACAGGGCGATAGTCAAAACATTATACCTCTAAATAGAATTAAGAACCTTGGCTGTGCTACTATAAATTGGGTGATATTGTACTGGCACTCTCTCAGTGAATGTAATATTTAAATCGTATAAACTCCTTAATCTGCTTTAGAAATCATCATCTTTGTTACTACTTTGTTAGAAACGACGTCATGTCCACGGGCCAACCAAGAAGCCACGCCTTTAGCAGAATGTGAGGTAAGTGAAGCTCAGCCCCTACCCCAGCCATCAATCTCTACCATTGAAGAGCCGCTGGATACCCCCACTGCTACTCTTGTTAACACTTCCCTTCCTACAAGGAGGTCAGCAAGAAGGCCAGAAGTGAATAAAAATCTTTGCCAAAAGTGTGGAAAAGAAGAGATTGTGGGAAAGAAGAAGAAAATGTTCTGGCTTGGATGTGAGGCCCGCAAATGCGATTATTGGGTGCATGCAAGCTGCAATGGTCTCATATTGAAGGATGAGCGGCAAATGAGCTCAATTTCTTTTTACTGTCCTGAACACGTTAAAAAATATTTATGAATACTCGTTATTTATTCCTTTTAAGAGGTAAAAAAAGTAACAAATGAACGGGAACTGACACAATCACAATCAAACCATATTCCTTAATAAAGTTATGAGAGAGGGGTTTTCCTCTGGTAAACAAGCATTGAAACTAAGGGTGAGGTTGGCCCCATGAAACCGGTATAATATATTTAAAATATTTTACTGACCATCCCAAGGCGGTACATCTTTTGTGGATCATTTGTTATTTCTGTCTTGTGTTTGTTATGCTTTTGTGCGCGTCTGTTTATTGATACTTTGTGGTCTCACCTGCTGGGAAGGGCCTGACCGCTTGGCTCTCGTTTGTGATGTCTGATTGTGAGTTTGTTACTTTCCCATTGGTATCCTGGGTCAGGTGTGGTACTTGATTGTATCGATTCCTGATCTTTATCCTCTTACTTTAGTACTCAAGCACAATGCGAAAAGAAAAAAGTGATGTGCTGGAACATTGGTACTTACTTCTTCAAGTCTATCTACATTTCTGCATACTCTCAACCAGTGTTCCTCAGAGGGTAGCCCGGGGGGTAACCATCGTTTTGTACGCCGGTTCATGGTCTCCAGAACGAAGTCTCCGCCCTCGCCCTTACTTGGGTGTCCCCCAACGCTGAAAGCCTCATTATTGGTGATAAAAGAGTTCAGTTGATCTGGAGCAAGGGATCGAGCCCTGCAGTCCTTAAACTCCAGTTCCTGATACATAGTACAGTTGAACCCGTAAAAAAGGTCTGTAACCACAGATCTCCCGGCCATCATAAAGTCATGATTATTCCTTCGAACACCACATCGAAACACTAGTAATCCCAGGAGGTAAGTTAATACTGATTTGTATAAAAACTGGAAATTTTGGCTCTCTTGTGTGTCAGCAAAATCGTAAAAAACCTTCAAGGCTTGGGACCATATTTGCTCGGGCACATATTTGAACATATGGCAATAGAATTTCATCCATGGTTCCAAAAATAGTTATTTGCAGGATTTGCCAGGCTTTATAATGGTCAGTACATTTTTGACAGCATGTTAGGGCTTTCAGACTTTTGAAGCCTAGCATCTTTGCAAGGTCTTCTAGGACTCGGTCCCACATGAGTTTGAAAGCACATTTAACTAGATTTATTTCATAATGGCCTAAGCCTGGCACCAACAACAAATTTTGTAAATTCTTCTCTTTCTCTATCATGCGGGAACCCAATACATAAGGGAGACCATCACACCCAACGATTGTCCATTTGCGTTCATTGATGTCGCTACAGGTTTTTATTTGTATATGTTGCAATACCTCCTCTACAGCTTTATAAGAGCACGGATTTAGAAAGTCTGGCTCACCCATAATAATTTTGGGGTTGGTTGCATTGTGTTTGCTGGGTACCCAATCATAGGGATCCTGTGAACAGTGATTGTTTGCTTCACAATTTTTCAAGCTATTTCCGGTTAAGATGTTTTGCTCCTTGTAAACCTTTGCCAGTCTTTCAGTTATATATTCATTTCTTATGCACTTGAACCTTTCCTTTGCGCGTGTCAACAACTCCTCCACTCTTGTGACAATGACATGAGAATCTCTGTCAATATATAAACATTTTAAAGGGGAAAAATTGGGAGCCATTTGTAATTGTGTTGGAAATCCAGGAACTATATGTATAACGGTTGTAATTACACTCGCTTTGCATTTGTGATCATAGTTGACACGCCAATTTCTGGATAGGATTTGGTTGTTATCAAAAAAAGTTATAATATCTCCGTTCTGGGGGGCATTTAATGGTGCTTCACGTTGTAAGTTAATCCAGCTTCTTAATGTTGGGTAGCTACCAGCTGGAGATGTGCTGTTATTTAGGGAGCAAATGATCTTACTTCCAGAAACATAGTAACCTACAAGGTTTATAGCAAATGCAAGCGGTGTAACTAAGTTCAAGCATCTTGCTTTGTAAAGGCTATCAACAGAATTAGTTACACAGAGAAGTTTTTTACTGTTTGTGTCATCGTTGGTTACGCTGGAACAACTTTTTAAAAACTCGGTAACTATTGCGTTTCTTTCACATAGCCAATTATTGACATTAAAGGATTTTAATACAGACTCGTTCTTGTAAGAAGAATTGATATCCAATATATCATTATAAATATTTTCTTTTTGTGAGCCACCTAGTGCACTGGCTATCCTTACTAGTATTTCCTCCTTTAACACACCAGATTCAATGTATTTAATCACTTTGTTTATATCATTATAATCAATTTTTATTTTTTTGGGTGTTTGTTCACTGTAGGTTTGATTGAGCAAATGATCTTCACAGTATTTAGCACAAGCCGTACACAATGCTGATGCATACTGTGTAACATACCCTAGCTCCTTCAATTTCCTCTCTACTATCATTTTATGCTTTTTGGCAGCAAATTTGTAAACTGAGAACTCTCTACCGCGTGAAAATTCCTCGTGCTTAATACATGGACAGGACGCCATCACCAAGCCTGTATGAAAATGAAAATGGGGATTGTTCAAAACCAACAAAAACTAGAACACATTCGATGGCATGCCATCGAAAATCCCCACACTGTCGAAGAAATCTAATGGTAATTTCACCTTTGACCCCATCCCAAGGTCTCCAGTTTTATCGTAGGTTAAAATTGTTCAGTGTATCGTGGTCTACTGCTCATCCCCTTTAATTTGATAAGCCACATGACGATGTTCAGAAAAATAAATTTTTGACCCCTCCCCAAGGCCCCAGGGGGCGGGGACCCAAAAAATTGTGCCGGTGCATGTGCCATTCATGTGAGTAACTCACACACCAAATCTGGTTGAATTTCGGGAAAAAAAAAATTGTCCCCCAACCCCGCATGGTACCCCCAAGTCCCACCCCTGGGCATAACCCAGGCGGCCATATGAAAATCCCGCATATATCTTATATATCTTTCAGCTGTGAGAATATATAAAGTTTGGTTTAAAAACCTTTGAAATTGACTTTGTAATTCACATTTAATGATGTTTGACCTTTTGGCCCCTCCCTAAGGCCCCAGGAGGCAGGGACCAAAAAAAATGGTGCCAGTGCATGTGCCATTCATGTAAGTAACTCACACACCAAATCTGGTTGAATTTCGAAAAAAAAAATTGAACCACCAAACCCCCGACGGTACACCTAAGTCCGACTCCTGGGGCATGACCCAGGCAACCAAACGAAAAACCCGTCTGATGTGTTTTATATCTTTCATGTGTGAGAAGAACCAAAATGTTTGGTTAAAAGATCTTTGAAATTGACTTTGTAATTGAAATTTAATGATATTTGACCTTTTGGCCCCTTCCCAGGGCCCCAGGGGGGGGGGGGGGCAAAAAACATGCGCCGTTGCACACCCCATTTATGTGAACAACTCACACCAAATTTGGTTGGATTTTGTCCAATGGTTAAGGAGGAGATAGCGTGATGGACGGACGGACGGAGGCGATTGCAATATCCCCAACGCTTTTAAAAAAAACGTGGGGATAACTTGATTAATTCGCAGAAGAAAACATATGCACCTCCCATTTCATATAATTCTATGTCCTGGTGACCTTTAAATTGAGTTCAAGGTCAATATTATCTTATCATTTCTTAATGGATTGACAATGATGTTTAAGCGATAGTTCAGCCAAAACCTCGTCATTGTTTAAGATTGAGTGCCGACAAGGTTTTTTCTTAGATTTAAATGGGCTAGTGACCTTGAAAATTGGGGGAAGGTCATGACAATATAGTCATTCATTTCCGTTGTCATAATAAAGTAAATGTGTAAATTTAATTAAAACCAGCTAAACCATTTACGAGTGCAGACCAAACGCTACACCAGCTGGATCCATACCAAAAACTTCAGGAGGTGAGAGACATAATATATTCTTAGATGTCATACGTGTCTATTCTAGGAATTGAAAAAGGAGAGTGATGCCATAAATTGATTTTTTCTCATTAAAATAATATCTCTCCATCATTGTATATATAAATATTCTTACTAACATCCCCTGAAAAAGGGGGGGGGGTATTCAGGAGAGCCCTCCTCCACCTCCAATTCCCCTGCCTAGAATAGACACATTGTCATTAAAGTGCAAAGGCAATATCAGAATGTGTGTTTGCTCCTCGTTATGTAATTTAGTATCTTGTTATTTATATGTTTTCTATCTATGATTGTGTGTTAGCTGCCATGTGGCTCTCAGTCCTACCGATGTGGCACGCTGACCTGAAGTCTGTGATGATTGTATTTCTTCATCACACATATTATTTTAATAGGAAAAACAATAAATGTCACAGTAACGTGACGAATGCTCCAAAGGAATTCGTCTAGCATAAAACACACAAAGAAACTTATTTGTAATAAAGGAGGTATGCTCCAGATACGAAAAACCAAGAAATAAGGTCAGAAATCAATGTCAAGATCAAAGTGAATGCACAACTCCACTTCGTAAGAGGAATCCACACACCAAATTTTGTATTACTACGCAAAGTATATAGGAAATATGCTCCAGACACAATTATTCCAGAAAATAGGTCATAGGTCAAGGTCACAGTGACGTAGAAATGGTCCACGACATATCACCACCCAAAGATGCATCCATACACCAAATTTGGGATTCCTACCTCAAATGATATAAGAGATAAACTCTTGAAAATATAATTCTAGAAAATAGGTAAAGGTCACAGTGACCTAAAATGGTCCGCGACATATCATCACTCAAAGATGCATTCACGCACCAACATGGGATTCTTACCTAAAATAATATAACAGATATGCTCCAGACATGATTATTCTAAAAATTAGGTCTTGTCAATTTTAAGGTCACAGTGTCTCATAAATAGTACAGGGCATTCCAAGATGCATCCACACACCAAATGTGGTATTCTTATCTCAAATTATATGACAGATTTGCTCCCGACACGATTATTTAAAAAACCAGGTCAGAGGTCAAGGTCACAGTGACGTGAAAATGTTGACACTTGGACATCCCAAGATGCATTCACACAAATTTGCAATTGTTACCTTAAAGAATATAGGATATGCACCAGACTCAATGCAAAGTCTAGAAACAAGGTCACAGGTCAAGGTCACAATGACTCAAGGATGGTACACAACACTTGGTCATCCCAAGTTGCACGTACAGGCTCAATTTGGATTCCTACCATAAATGATAAGAGCTATGCTCTGGACACGAATAATCTAAAAAAAACTAGGTCAGAGGTCAAGGGTAGGGTCACAATGACACGATAATCCGCCATCCCAGGATGCATCCACACACCAAATTTGGGATTACTACCTCCAAGAATATAGGAGATATGCTGCAGACACAAAGCCGGACCAATGGACGGACTGACGGATGAACAGAGTGCGATTACTACATGCCTCTCAAAGTTTCTTTAGGGCATAATTACATTAAAGTGTCCTTGCTTTGAATGATGAAATTAATAATTTATTTCGTTTTACAAACTCCCAGCAATCGAATTAAATCATTAAAAATGTTGGCGTGTATTGGTTTTTAAGAGTTAGAAATTTAATGTTGGGAATGCAAATTTGTTCTTTCACATCCATCTTCAACGTGTTTACGATAGACTGCATAGATTGTTTAATGAGAATTTGTATTTCAAGTTCAACATCTTTTCAATTCAAACTTTTTAGGTCATATTTGTATGTAGCATAAGGTAGAAATTTACATGTGTGTCACATTTGCGCGCTCTGATCAGAGCCTTTGACATCCACTCTATGGGTAGTGAGTGGTCCAATATTCTTCAGGCAAATAGCTAAGACTCTTAATTAGACTGTGCACAGACTGATTTGAATCTTCCCTCTACCGACATGCAAACTTGTACCTTATGATGGATACTGGCTTATATGTTTACTTCTATACCCAACAAAAAAAGAAACGCACCGCTTAGAACTGTTCACCTCTCAGGAAGATCACAAGTGATAGGCCAATTTAGTTTATATCAGTGCAAAGGTATGTCAGTTACTGCTGCGTTACACGTCTTTTGCAATCAGGCGTCGAAACTGTGTTAAAGAAAATTGGTCATGAACCAAATGGGGGTCAAATTGTAAAGTCACAGGAAATAAGCGTTTATATAATGCTCTCTTGCTGGATAAGTTCAAGCGATTGGGTTAATCTCAGTAGACCAAATCGTAAACAGACACTTATTCCTTGCAAATTCTATATTTAAATTCATCATTCGCGATAATTGAACGCTATGTAGCTCATGTTTTGTGACTACCCTTCGGATAACGATTCCACGCTGGAGATAAACCTTACACACATTTAAAGATTTCATCATTGTTTTAATCAATTTAACATGAACCTTACTGATGAAAATGGATTTTGGAATAACAAAAAAAAAAACATCAATAAACACATTGGTTTTCTCACATAACGACACCATATCGTTTTCATACTTTGGTAATGTAAAACATACTCGGAATTTCATGTAGACAGTAGCGTTGAATTAACGCTTCCAAAACCTCTTTACCCTTTGCCTTGATGTATTTTGTGCCTACACAAAGAAAGTAGAGATACTCATCTACGTCACATTCAAACTTTAGTAAAATTGGATCAAAAATGAATATTTCGCAACAATTAACATTTTCGTATTAAAAGGAGATCTTAATGGGAAAATCGTAGTGGTGCGTTTCTTTTTTTGTCGGGTATACTAACGTACTTTCTTCAACGACGACTTGCTGGTGAGCCACTGACTAGCTGGATGTAGCCATATGGGACAACAACAACAACAACAACAACAACAACAACAACAACAACAACAACAATAACAACAACAACCAGCATGAGTTTAGCGACACTGCGTGGATGGTGATCGCTTGAGGTGTACAATCTAATGCACCTATCATGTCATGCACAGCTATCCAATGAGCTACACGGTAACAAGTATGTTAAGCCATTAAGCATTAACATATTAAAGTTCTTGGAAGGATAAAGAGTTTAAAAAATGCAGAAATTAAGCATGCAATAGTAAGTAGCAGTGCTATATACATCATAGAGCAGTGTTTGAATCCTAGTATCATATGCCTTAAAATATTCTATATTACAGTAAACCCCGTCTTAAGCGGCCACTGTCAAAGAACAAAAATTGTTTTCAATACCAATTATGGCTTAATGAAGGTCACAAGTATTGCAGAATGCTTCAAGTGGAGCATATTGCAGAATGCTCCAAGGGGGAGCATTCTGCAATACTTTCGACCTTCATTAAGCTACCATTTGTCATTAAGGTATTTGTTTTGTCTATTTTTGAGTGGCTGCTTAAGACAGGTTTTAATGGATAATGGTATTTAAATATTCCTAAAGCATAATAAAATGTTTGAGGAAACACAGATTTTATGAACGTATGACACTCCATTGTACTATTTATTTTAGAATATAGTTATCTAGTTTATGATATAAGATACCTGACATTGAATACGAGATATGTTATATTCTAAAGGAGAGTTCTTAGATTCTATATAAGATAATATTTTATTAATATTAAATCTTTAATTACTATATCTATAGCACATCCAATGTGAAAACTAGCACATCCAATGTGCAAACTAGCACATCCAATGTGCAAACTAGCACATCCAGAAATTACTCTTTATATATCGCATGTTTATAAGTTTATAATTTTATTACATGTTTAAAGTGTATAAATGTACAAATCATCAATATTTTCTATGTTAACATAATTACATGTATTTCCATTTTTATTTCAGATGAGGTGGATTGGATATAGTAAAACCGCAACGCATTGCTTGCCAAATTGAAAATATCATGTGCATGTTAATTGATTATTAAAACTGTTCTGTGATAACTGTTTGTTTCTTTTAAAAGGCATGTGGCGCATGTTTAATAGTATTTAGGCATGTTAGGATCCGAAACGTAATTAAATAGGGAACAAGAATTAAAAATGTGTAAAATAAACCAACCATTCTGTTATATGTTCTTTGTTTAGAGATTTGATTAAAGGAGTAAATTATTAGACTATAAAAGTGGTACTACTGCCTGAGGGCTTTTCCAGGCAGATCAAAGGCTAATCTTTATTAGGCGATTATGACTTCATTTCAGGGGGCAATAAAGTGATCCCATGAAGGGTGTATTTTTTTTCTGATAATATATTATTGCATAAAAAGCGGTGTCGCACGCTATTAACAGCCATATTTTAACCAGCAAAACCCATATATTAATCAGGCAATTCACGTGCACGGCTTTTTTACTATACATAAACGCATTTTAGGCTGTCACAAAAATTGACGTCATCAACAGTAACGTGCATTGAAATGAACGTAATTTAGTGACGTTAGGATGACATAAGGTCTTGGCTCTGGAACAGGCGTTTTTAAAACCTACGAATCCTTCATGCTTTTGCGCGCCATTTATAGTAAAACAAAAATGAACTCTTTCGAAGCGTTTTTCAAAAGTTTTTAAGTGACAAAATGATTTTATGCAATAACAACGACCAAACATGGTTTTCTGATGCACTAACATATGCTAGACCCCTCGGGATTGTTAAAGCCCTCGCCTTTCAGGCTTGGTTTGCAACACCACCATCGGGCTCCAGCAGATGTTAAAGCATAGAAAACAGGTTTGTTTCGTATATTGATATTCATGTTATTGAAAGAAATTGTGTTCAATACTGGTAAGTCCCCTCTTGAGGCCCTTAAATTCTGTGAGTTAATTAAACTGTACCTTATCAGTTAATCATTTAATGATGTATATTAGACAGAAATATAGGCTTTTAAGGCACTAAACACCTGTCTATGGTTTAGATATGAAGCAGTTGGAGAAGACCTTTATCGTTAACTGAAACTGAAGTTTTGGCTCTGGTAACCTCTTACAGATGCGGAGGCTATCACAGACTTTTGCTGCTCAATATTGCGCAAAAAATACAAACGTATTGTGCTTATCAAAGTATTTGTAAAGCTATTCTCCAAAACGTGCATGTACAGCTATCTAGTTATCTAGGTGCAGCATTTTGATAGAATATTCACATTTAAAAAGATAAATTTTGTAAATGTCAGCAGCTATAAGGCTATGGTGAGACTATGTGAATGTGCAAGCTCGTAAAACGTTTACTAGTCGCATATATATGAAAAGTTAAAAAAAATCATGCGGGTACGACATGCATACATAAAGTTTTTTTAAAAGTACATGTACAGCTATCAAATGGAGGTTGATGTGATTTCTTGCATATTTCCACGAGCATATTAAAAATTACGAGTGCTGTTTTTATCACTTTTAGGACAGCTATAATATCCATAATCTACTACTATGAGTGTGTGTGTGTGGGGGGGGGGGGGGGCTCAGACTCATACATGCATAGGCTCGGAACAATTTGTTGGGTTTCAAAATTAAATTTCAATATTTTTTCGTAGTTAAAAAAAAGAGGGGTCGGTGTGGTGTGAAGATTGTGGATATTTTTTGGTCATAACCAAAATTGGACTAGTTTCAGGGGCCATTTCTATATCCTATTCTTAAAGTAAATGTACAGGAAAGGGAAAACAATTTGGGCTGCAAACATTTAAAAAAAAAGTATAAGAAAATGGAGGGGGGGGGGGGGCTGAACGGTAGATGCTGGATATATAACAAGATTAAGTCCGATTACACAATTTTTAAACATCATTTCTCTTTCCTCTACCGGTTTCACCGTTTTTATTATATACTGAGGGACTTTAGAAACGCACCATTATAGATTCACTATTTTTTTTTCACAATTCTGATTCAAATATGTTTATTTATCATTTTTTATCCCCTTACAAAATGGACCATTATTTGCCATCATTTCGATTTGCTCATGCTGTTCATTCTGACGTAACACCAACGTGACTGATTTTCAATAATTGTCGTCTGAAAAAAGTGAGTTTTACTCAATTCAACATTTTCAGCTAGTAGCCAGACGTCTTAACGAATGGAAAACGAAAACGGTTTCGGAAATAATCGTTTAATTACACTCCCAGGCGCAGCGTTTCCTTGCTTACGTCAGCATATGGCCATCCTTATTTTTCTGACTGCAATAAAAGGCCGACGACGTTCACGCATGCCGGATACTTTTGTCATTTATGCAACGGATCGATGAGTATCTGGTGGCACTTATTTTTTTTTATTATTCCTGTTCCTTAAGATATAAACGGCCTATTATGTCAAAAAGGTAAATGACGTAATGTATCTACGAAATGAACGTTGCCAAAGGCCTTTAACTTCGTGATTTGATTTTTTTCCCTTTTGCTTTTGAGAACAAACATCGGTTGGAAAACTGTTTTAGCTCATTATGGAAGGTATTGGTACTTTGTGACTTTTTGACTGGCGACGTCACGGCAACCATAAATCACAGCGTTTCGATTTTCTTAATGAATGCAAGCTAAATGACAGGACTTGTCAATTATATTTTTCATATAAGTAAAATATAATTTTTTGACAATAAATTAGCATTTTAGCAGGTGGTGCGTTTCTAAAGTCCTTCAGTATATATATAAAAAAAAGTGTTCACTTAGAGAGGAGACGGTCAAACTTTTATATATTTTTTTTTACCAGTATTAGGTTTACATCTCAAAACAGTCTTACCCCCTACCCCCTTAATAAAACTTACTTTGCTTTTTTTCATCTGTGGTCTGAAGCTTATGGTGAAAGTGCTTGTATTTATACCTGTATTAGCGCGGGAAAAAAATGCACGGATGCTGTGCATTGAATTGTGCAGTTTGCAAACTTTCATGCTTGTTGATATAAAGCATGAAATGGAGGGAAAAATCGTGCCTGTGTCAATTAAACTGTGAAAATCGTGCCCCTTCATCATGCACAACATTCCAGATAACAACTGCCTCACAGTTCAATTAGTCGGCTTGCGAGGGCCCAGGCGAGCCTGAGAAGGCGCACAACCTCGCAAAACACCTTGCTGCTGGTTCATGCGAATTATTGAGAAACAGGAAGGATCAAACCAAAATTAAATATCTGGCCCATGTTATACTTCACTCTCCACCAAAAATGTTTTTTTTTCCGAAGATGTACAATGTGGCATAAATTCATATGTGTGAGTCTTTAAAATTTTGGGGCTCCATAACACACACTACCGCACGGGCAGACACGCACACAGACAGTATTTATTAGTGAATCATTAATGATCTATCGATCGTCGCCTGTATAGAACACCGATAGAAAGTTATGGTCAGTATTTGCCTCCGTACTTTACTCCACTTGATTCTGAAAGTAGCTGTAGGCTGGAAACCAGAACGAAACGCTGCATGCTGGGATTGCAATGGTGAACTGCGACATCAAATTCTTCAACTTCTCCAAGAAAATCCACGAAAAACCCGGTAATACATTCGTTTGACCAATGTCCGCTGGTTTTTTTTATAAAAACGCAAAAAAGGGTGTTTTCCACCCAAAAGTTGGGAGGGTGCTGCAAGAAACTTAGGTGCAGCGGACACTTGTCGTATATTTTCGTGGGTGTTGTTGAAATGGGAACGTGCGACTGTGTGCGCCAGCGAAGTTACGGGCAAATCACGCGCTTTGTATATGAATTTGGATAGTTCTTTGTAGCTATTATAGCTGGAAGAAGCTATAATAGTGGGTTTTAGGCTTTTCCCCAACCTGTTTGTTCGCATATCCAGCCAGTGACCTACTTTTGCGATACTGGATTTATTTCAACGTGCGAAGACAGTCGTCTATTCCAATCAAGAATAGCAAAGTGTTACTACTATCACCGATCAAATTGAACCAAAGAAAGGTAAAAAATATAAATTAGCATACTTACAAAGCGAGTCCGCTTTGTCAAGGTGAAAAGCAAATGACGTGAACTAACTCTTGCCATTTGAATACATGTATATCTGCAACTGCAATTAAGTACTTTCAATGGAACGTAATATACACTGATCAATATATATATAAGACTTTCACTGCCAAACGCGACTGTAGTCGAATTTACCGTTCACTGCCAAACTGTAGTCGCTACAGTCGAAATTAAAAGGCACCGTTTATAGCGCTCTATTTTTAACTGTTATAAGGGACGCAAATATTTGTTCTATATTTCAAAATGTTCAGGGGACATAATAGTATCGTATACGGATGTTTAAACAATTTTCTGTACAAGAAATGACTTTACAAAATGTTTGTAATGTCATTAGATTTCGCGGACGTCAAAAACAAAGAAAACATTTCCAACGGAATGACATACAGGACGCATTAAGCCCTTCAACTGCTATATTTTGATTTATTTCTGATGAAACATTAACAATATAATATCAGAATAAATCCTTTTGTTTGATACTTGATGTACATGTTGATGGATGTTTTATCTATTTTTGCAAAAATAGTTGTGTATAGCCATTCTCATATTTTCAATATGGTTTCCAAATTTGCCGCCAACTGTCACGTGACTATTTTACTATTATTGCTTCAAATAAAAGTTAAAGTTTCACAGCTATATGTTGAATGGTTCTGGGGATACTCTGTGTTGAACCCATATACCCTCAGTTTTCAGGAGTCATTGAAACATGCTTGGCACTGAGGTATTGGTTTTTCGAGGTGCTTGGCAGCGAAAGTGCTCAAGGAACACCTGATAATTTTCCATTGGTGATAATGTTAACCTCTGTCCAATAGACAAGAAATGCGTTTCACTAGACAATACGGAGGAAACCCATGCAGTTTCTTTTGTCATTTTTCTAAGATAGTCAAAGTTTGGGATCAAAAACAATCGCTGCTTAAGTTCATGGCTCAAGTTTTGTAATTTTTAATTTTCCTGAAAATGAAGATTTTTTCTGGTACTCTGTAGAATCTTCCGAAATTGTTAATATTGTAATGCAATGGTTTCTGCAACATTAAAAGTCTGTTGACTGTACAGAAATGATGCTGTTGTGATGCTTGATTGAAACATTCATCTTAACACTTTCACTGCCAAACGCTACTGTATTCGAATTTACCGTTCACTGCCAAACGCGACTTCAGTCGAAAATTAAAGGCACAGTTGATAGCTGTCTATTTTAAATGGTTATAAGGGACGCAACTCTTTGTTATGTATTTCAAAATGTTCAGGGGACATAATAATAATATCGAATATGGAGGTATACGCAATTTTCTGTACAAGAATGGATTTTACAAACATGTTTGTAATGTCATTAGATTTCGCAGAAATTAAAAATATCGAAATATTTGTCCGAGGGGATGACATATAGGACGCATTAAGCCCTTCAACTGCTTTACTTTGATTTATTTCTGAAGAAACAATATATCAGAATAGATCCTGATTTTTGACACTTGATGTAGGTGGATGTTTATCTATTTTTTTGCATAAAATAATTGTTTATGGGTATGTTTCATATTTTCAATATGGCTTTAAAAATGGTCGCCATAGGTCACGTGACTATCTGTTTCATTTGTTCAAATAGTAGTTTTATATAATATCAACATTCTGTGAAAGTTTCACAGCGATAGGCTGGATGGTTCTGGAGATACTCTGTGTTGAACCCATAATCCCTCAATATTCAAGAGTCCTTGAAACATGCTTGACACTGAGGTATTGGTTTATTGAGGTGCTTGGCAGCGAAAGTGTTAAAATTTGGCTTTGAAAAAAGGGGTATTTTTAACAAAAAGCGTTCAATGGAGATTTCTGGAAAGAGACTACTTCATTTTTATCAACAAGCATCATCCTTGATAGGTAACCATCCTGATCACGGGGCAAACATGTTTTTTGCCTTATTAATCCAACTCTCGCTTTGAGTCAGACTATGCGTGCATTTGTATTGTGATCAATGGCAAAACACGCAGTGTTCCTTTAAATATTTTGAGCAGTGTAGTAAATAAGGAACCGCTCATTATTTGAGTGTCAGGGGCTGGGGGCGGCAAAGATGCCCATCCATTATCCAAATTTTGGATGCCTCCCTCCTAACAAAATTTATGAGCGCGGATCTGAGAAAATGGTCCTTAAGGCATTTCATCTATTATTACGTATTAGACATTTGAAAAATGCCTAAAATGACAAGAACAACATGCTTTTATAGTACCATAAAAATGGTTCTATAGCTTGATGTAATCAAAGAAGCTAATGTTTCTGATTATATTAAGGGTTTTGTATGTTGCCTGTTGCCATGGTAACAATAAGGCCATAGCCCCTACATGGGCTCAAAATGAAGGATGGGTCATCTTAAATGCCTACAATACGATTTAAAAAGTACAAATTCGAACAATTTCATTCGCATCTACATTAAACAATAGATAAGGCATGAGAATGCTTTATATTTACTAGATAGTTATACCGAGTCGACTATAATCAACGAGCAAATGGATACCAACATTCTGACGTCATATTAGGCTTAACGTGTTTCTTGATGTTGCATTCAAAACCTGATTACAAACACTTATTCAAACCTCCATATACTCGTCAATTTTGAAGATAATTGCTTCAAGTTTTTAGAAAATGCTCTGAAGTAGTAGTACTTTGCAGACGCATCATAAGTTTGATTTTGATTTATACAGCCATAGGGTCCCTTTTGTCATATCCCGGCCCAATAACAATGACTTCCTCCCTGGAAACAGCAATACATATAACCTGACCCACCCCCCATTTGAACATACATGTATTGTCAAAATGCAACATTTCATCTTCATAGGTATGGTACTATGGTACTTTTATTCATTTATTGACCTGTGTATCTCAGAGTTTCAATTCTAAATTATCGACAAGTTTTGACCACCATTGAAACATTAGAAATCTTTTATATATTAAACTATTTTGTTTTTGTTGGTTCCTTACGTTCCAGTCAACAATCTTTAAGTTATGGCGAAATGTGCCTTCCTGAGTACCGACTTGCATATAAACAGGCTTACAAATAGTAGGGAAAGGTTAGAGATTAAAGCTTTTAAAATAAAACTAGTGATTTCGAATGTAAAAAAGTAGTGAAGGAAGAGCTTCTTCTTTTGTACAGAATTTATAAAAAAAAGATCATTAATAAGGCTTTACAGTACTCTTCAACAAGAAAAATGCTGATAACAATTTGCAAATAGTATTGATGACGCAGGGATTATCTTTGTAAAAAAACGTAGCGATGGTAGGACTTTTCCTAGTATAAAATAATTTATATACAATTAGTTGTTCGAAAAAAAATAAAACAAAAAATCATACTCAATATTTATGCAGGATAATAAATGTGATAATAGTACTAGCAAAACAGTGTGATTTCTGGGTTTAAAATTAGAAAGAATAATTTAGTTTTTTAGCTCTCTGCTCCCTGAAAAAATAAAAGTTAATTTCTCAAATTTGAGCAAGCTAGAAAAAAAATCCTGTATTTTATCGCGTATATGACATTTAAATTTAGAGTAAAAAGGAGGGGGATTTTCGAGACTAGAGGACCTGAAGGTCCTGAGGCGCTCACCTGATCTCCTTAATAATGTTAAAATAGGTCGAGGTCAACTACAGCTTATAATGTAAAAAAAATGTTTTACCATGTATGGGGGTTGCAACCATTTTGGTCAAGTGGCCTAAACAATCTAATGAGTACTCCATCAAACAGCCCAGTGATTTCTGAGAAAAAGATGACATTGTCTAGATAGGTGTGTGGCAGTCCAAATGAGTGGTCTTGGATAAAAGGTCACAGGTCAGCTTGACATATGGTACTTAATATAAAACCATTATCTCAATAGGTTTAACTATTATGAATTTGGCTTAAACAGTTATAGAAAAATGAACATTTTAAGATTTTCTCCATATAAATGCATTAGGAATCAATTTGACCTTGCCATAAAGTAAGTCAAGGTCAACCTACATTCATCATTTGTACAAACCTGGTAGGGCTCACATCCCTAATGCTACATACTAAGTCCCAAAGCCAATGGCCTTTGGTTCCAGAGAAGAAGAGATTTAAAGAGTTTTTACCATATATGGGCATGGTGGCCCTGTTAGTCATGTGACCAAATCAATTTGTATAAGTTTTGGCTAACCAATCATAAGGAGTTGTGATATAAAATTTGGTTTCAATTGGCCAAGTGGTTTCTGAGAAAACTATGTTTAATATGTTGATGGGACTCCAATATGAGCGACCTTGGCTGAGAGGTCAAAGGTCAACCTTGACCTTTGAAACTTATTTATAGACACTAGATTGAACATATCAAGTGAGAATAATGACTTTGACTTCCACAGTATTCAAAAAATCAACTTTTCAAAAGATTTCCCATTCAAATGCATTAGGACGCAAACTTGACC
Organism: Loripinus fragilis; assembly: GCA_964019695.1. NCBI lineage: Eukaryota > Metazoa > Mollusca > Bivalvia > Lucinida > Lucinidae > Loripinus > Loripinus fragilis. The sequence continues at coordinate 44,700,048 of OZ026530.1, read as the reverse complement.
TTGACGTTAAGTAGGTGACGTTAAGTAGGTCAAGGTCATCTTGGGATCATCATTTAAACAAACTTGGTAGGCCCCACATCCCAAATGCTACATACCAAGTCCCAAGGTCACCGGCCTTCTGGTTCTAGAGAAGAAAATTTTAAAGGGTTTTTACCATATATGGGCATGGCAGCCATCTTGGTCATGTGACCAAAATATTTTGTATAAATTTTAGTTAACTTAGCATAAAGAGTCTTCACATGAAATTTGAGTTCAATTGGGCCAATGGTTTGTGAGAAAACTATGTTTTAATATATTGATGGGACTCCAATATGAGCGACTTTGCTAAAAGGTCAAAGGTCAACCTTGACCTTTGGAACTTATTTATAGCCATTGTCTCAATAGGTTACACATATCAAGTGAGAATAATGACTAAGGCTTCTACAGTTTCAAAAAAATCAACTTTTCAAAAAATTTCCCATTTAAATGCATTAGGAAGCAAATTTGACCTTGATGTTAAGTAGGTCAAGGTCAACCTAGGATCATCATTTGAACAAACTTGGTAGGCCCTACATCCCCAATGCTACATGCCAAGTCACGAGGTCATCTGCCTTCTGGTTCTGGAGAAGAAGATTTTTAAAGGGTTTTTACAATATATGGGCATGGCGGCCATCTTGGTCATGTGACCAGGATTATTTGAACAAACTTTCGTTCCCGCGTCCTAAGGAGTCTCCATATGAAATTTTAATTCAATTGGCCCAGTGGTTTCAGAGGAGAAGATGTTTGAAAATGTTGACGGACGGACGGACGACGGACGGACGGACGCCTGAGTCACTGGTATACTATTAGCTCACCCATGAGCCTTCGGCTCAGGTGAGCTAAAAAGTAGGGCCCATCTGAAAACCTCGTTAATTAATTTTTTTATCAAAATTTTGTTACTATAAAACCACCAAAACAGAATAACCTTTTTCACTTGCAAAAACAAAAAATGTGACATTTAATGGCCTGCCTAATTAAATATGCATAAGAGTATTATTCATAAACAAGAGGGTCCAGGGTCGCTCACCTGGGTCCTATAGTGCAAATCATGTTTACTGTCGTCGCCCTGGGCCCGGTCACCTGTTAAACTAACGGTACCGGGAGCCAACTCACGACAGTAAACAAGAAACGGATTATAGCACATATATAGATGATGTAGCTAAGGAGATAGGATATAAAAATATGTCTATTTTTAGCTCTGGTCGCCATGTTGTTCAGCAAAGAAGAACCATCTGATCAGTTGTAGCAGGACAACATGTGAGCCATTTCTGTGAAATAATTGTGATTTAGGACCCGAGGTTCAGGAGAAAATGGTATTTAAAGATATATCTTATCTAGAAAGGCAAATCCAAAACCTGTTTCACACCAATCGTACGATCATTTAGGCGTACGATTTAAAGCATGCAATAAAACACAAGTTCATTGCACGGTATTAGCGCGGCAGTCTTGCTGCATTTGCGGGCGAAACATGTGAATGAGAGCACTTGCGTTAGTCAAATGAACGCCTTGTGTAACTTAAAGCAGCATTGTATGTCTTGCAGCAGTTGTGCGTCCTCATAAGACCGCAAGGTTATCGCAAGAAAAATGAACATGTTGAAAATTTAGTTTTTTTCGTTTTAGACCGTGAGCTGCTTAAAGACCCCCTCCCCCCAGGGGGAATTTTGTACACTATGATTTTCTAAAACTACACTATATATGACGCAAAATGACACATGTTAGCCCTCTGGCAGTTGGGGCGTTACTGTGTTACAGCCTTGTTAACTACGTTACCCTATAACAGCTTCCAATACTCTTGTGCTAATACAAACCTATACCTAAATCTTATTTATCGACATACTGATGGCCTTACAAATACTTAATTGAACGCAGGAAACAGCTAGCATGCATCAAAACAACTTCAGTCCATTATATTGCAGTTATATACGCCACTTACTTTCAAATATACCACTATTTAGTGTAGTGCTATCACTAGACCATGAACTGCCAAAACAAATCTGAGGGGGAGTTTTATACACTATGATTTTCTAAAAACCACATTACATAAGCCACAAAATAATGCATGTTACCTCTTTATAGGTTGGGGTGTTACCCTGCGAAAGCAGAGTTTAATACGTTACCCTAAAATAATAGGAAATCCTATAGTATATATATCAAACTGTTTCTTATTCTCACATATCAATATTATCTTGTAATTGAAATTAAATGACTAGCAGTATAAGTTTAACACATTTAGGCACCTTTTTTACTGTTACATACGTCACATTTCTTTAAATACATTATTTAGTGCAATATTAGCATCATATGAGGTTAAACAGCTAGAGGATGTAGATAATTGCCATTTGAGGGCTCAATTAAATGAGAGAAACAATAAATATTGCCTTTTTAACATAAAATTTTAGCTGGATTAAACTCTGATAAAAGTATGGGTGATGAAAAGGAAGAAACTTGAATTCAAAGCACATACAATGCCATTTCAATTAAGGCTATTTTATCGAATATATGTAACTTACAGAAAATGCTACATTCAATGATCAAGTTATGCTTCTTAAATGCTTAAATAACACCACTTAACTGTCTTACACTTACATATGTTTAATATATATTTTTACAGGAAATGATACATTGTATATGCAAGACATTTTCCTCACTGTCTACAGTTCAATTTAGATGAAACATGATATTACGCATGTAGTAGTTTAGTAAGATCTATTTACAAATGTGTAAGCCAACAAAATACATATATAGCTTATCCGCTATTGATTACATCAACTATATTGATAACAATCAAGGAAAGCTACCTTACAATTTCTAAAATTTTAAGTAATTTTAAACATGGTCGAAATCGAGAAATGAAGAATTTAAACAGGTGTTTATCCTTTGAACAAAAACTTTTTTTTAAAAAATCATAGTGATTTCTGACCCAAATATGGCACCCACCATGCCAAACCTATGATTATATCCCATATGGTAATGCATCCCACTATATCTATAGTATGTCCAGTATACATATTATGTCGGTAACATGCATAACAGAAATATTATAGGGGAATATAACACTTGTCATCTGTTTCATCCGGTTATACAATTTTGTGAAGTAATGAAACATGATAGCATAAGTTTTGTTCTAAAGGTTCTTTGTTAGTCGTATATTTAAAAGGGATAATACAAAGAAAGCTCCATTGCTTTGTTAATATTGTATTGTAGATATGACTAAATGAATGGACTTAAATAATTCATTGGTACTTTTGCTTTAGTTATTTCTGTCAATCATACTTAGTCTAACTGTGAAATTTTGTTTTATTGGTATTTAGAATGCCAAATGAAAATATGCTCATGGTTATAAATTACATCCTTCTAATCATTTGCATAATTTGAATCAAGCTTAATATAGATTATAACTAGTAACAAAAAGAATAATCAAATGAGCCAGCACTTTTGATTTTGGTCCTTATCACAGTTTCAAGAAATGAAGGCTCATATTAGCCTGTGTAAATGTGTAGACTCACCAGACTTTTTGCTGCCTGCATACATTTAGGAAAGATGTAGATCAGCATTAAGACAGCTGGCTCCACTGCGTCATGATGGACAATTAATGCTGGCTTTTGCCAATATGTGATAAGTACCAAAATCTCACATGCTGGTCAAATCTTCATTTGAGCACTTTATATATTACATTAAATAAGATCAGCAAGTATTGTTTCCATCTAAATGGGATGATTTTCATACTTTTGCTACTGCCAAAGAACAAATCTTGAGATATGGTTTCAATATTTGATATACTATATCATACACGCATGTAACACATATGACAATAAATACACTGCAATATATATATATATATATATATATATATATATATATATATATATATATATATATATATATATATATATATATATATATATATATATATATATATATATATATATATATATATATATATATATATCTGATATTTATTATTTATGAAATCTTTTTCATTGTGAAAGGAATATGATTTCTTTTCGGAGATAATTGAGGAAAAAGACCCATGGAAATCAGAAACACATAGATACTTATCAACAAAATCATGTATACTTTGTTAATACTGCAAGTAAGTTTATCATGGTAACACTGTTGATAGTGACTAGGGTGGCCTCTCAATACTATTTTTGTCAGAACAGTTATTTTTTTTTGAATGTGTCCTGTTTCCAATCTTTGGTGTGTTTACAACTAATTGTATAAGTTTAATATTCATATAAAGCTTTGTTATTGAGGATTCCTGCAATAATCTGGTCATGCCACATTGTATAGTGGAATTAGCATCAGTTGTTTTGACATCAATTTATAAAACTAAGTAAGATCTCATGACAGCACTGTTTTATATGTTTTACTCTTCCATCCCACATGCTAAAAGAACATTGTTAAATCTATTTTACATTAACTTGAATCTCAGCTCCCCAAATTTGGTCTGCCCTTAGTCTGGCTGATAAAGTCTTATAAACTTAAATTGGTATCATAAGTAACAACTGGCCCGATTCTGTGGATATGATCCTATCAAATGCGATCATTGACACGTAAAACCCCTTTCATTAAGACTGTTTTGCCATTTTCATAGAAGTATTTGTTCTTTGTAAATCATTTACTTATTTATATAAAGTTTACATTGCTTGAGCAAATGATCAGAAATACTATGCTGATTCCATTTACATTCTATTCATTAAACAGTGAAAGATATGCTGAAGATAACAAAGTCCATTTAAAAGCTAAAAATAAAGAAATGGGTCACCATCTGCATGTGCAAATAAGATGTCAGTATAACATTTCATTTGGAGACACGTTCTTTAAACAGTTTCTGATGGCATTCACTTATAATGCATAGTATCTAATGTAACATATATCAAATTTTATTGTACCAACTTATATATGCTTGAGTCTATCTGGATTGTTAGCACACTCTTTTGTATGTTACCACCTCCAACACAACATTTAGTTAAAAAGCAGTTTTTATTACTGTAGATGAATATACATATACACGGAATGCTAGCCTGTATTATGTTACTATGTTCGTATAATATAAACAACAGTTAACTTGTTGCACTAAATTTATTTGGTTGCTGTTAGATAAGTAATTGAATTAAACCAAAAGACTTCAGATAAGTATTACAGAATCTAAATCCACGTTATATTACCATTTCAAATTCAATTTATTCTGTCTTTGATATCATTTTGGACACACATAGTACCATATGATATATTAAATATGGTAATATACGTTACTTTAACAGTTTTGACAAAACGTGGGAATATATTTTTATTTAGCTATCATTTGAGACCTCTAACATTCTTTGTTAATGAGTTTAAAAGCTATAGATTTTGCCAATTTGGAAAAAATATTTTTTAAAGTTCAATAATATATTATTTCACAAAAGAAAATATGCTTTGATAATTTGATACAGTCTCTTAATATGAGCTGATAAATTCCATTTCAGTCAAATTATAATCTCTATATCTATTAAACACACGCAAAAAGTTTTGAAATAAATAAAAATACCATATGGTGTATCATTTAGGGTATTAATCAATATATAGAACGCCTTGAAGTTAATGTAACATACATAACACATTGGCAATCATATATCTAAATGATATTTTACACCGGAAACAATGTTTAATATCCCCTTTCAGTCTTGCTTATCAATAGAATGCTCCTATATGGTGTTAAAAAAGCAAACGGACAGGATTGCATGCTGCATTTCAAAATGAAAAGATCTAAAATATTTATTAAAAAAATTATCAAATGAAACTATTTAACAAAATTTTAATTATTTTATAGGGTGAAGATAAAAATGTAACGTAAATGACACCATACTGGGCCTAAATAACTTTGACAAAGATCAATATCTGCAGGGAATTAACTGTTCTTGTATATTACATGACTATTTAGCCAATTGTTCAAGTAATACATTAACAGCCTTGATTACTTAATTTTCTTTTTTATAAAATGAGGGGTAACGTAATTAACACGCTGTAACACCCAAACGCCCCAGCCGCCAGAGGGCTAACATGTTTCAAAAAGCTCGTTAGATGATACGCTTTATGAAAAACATAGTCTACTAAATTCCCCCTGGGGGGAGCAAAACCCTTAGTAGCTCAAAGCCTATTGCGGCTACCATGCGACCCCAAGTTTGCAAGGCAGTCTTGCAGTGTTGTGCCCAAGACCACAGGGCTGCCCCCAGGAACACAGAAATGTTTCGTCTTACACAGGTGTCCGGCTGCCTACGATTGGTATGAAACAGGTTTAACCGAGGCATTTATACAGCTTGTAATTTAAGTAGACCATAACTTTATGAAGACATTGTTATTTTTGGTCCTGCTTTCGGTGAACAACTAATCAGCCCAATTCGATTGCTCAAAAGGCATATTTCAACCAAACGCATTCTTTTTCAAAATTCTGCTTGAAACGTCCTTCATGTGAGTGATAAGATCTCATTCACCTTTTAATAATGCGAAAAGACAACCTACCTTGATAATCTTTTATTTTACATTTATCTAATTCTGGCACTAATGCGCTTCCAAACCACATGGCTAGAAGAAGATCGTGAAAACTGCAGTTACTTTTGGGGTTGTGGTTTTGAACAATGGATCTAAATTGTTATTGAATGTTAAAACAGGCCCAGTAGACCAGCTTAAATAATATGTTTTAATGATAACTCACGCAAGTTGTGAAATAGGGGCATATATTTAAAGGTTTTGCTAATCTGAAAATTTCTGGTTCACAGACATATAATAAATTGAAACAGATACATAGAACTTCTGCAATGTACAAAAAGTAAGTTTTCAGGCGACACATCAATGGGATTTTCTGCCTTTTTCCAGGGCCAAATTTATGAATTCCGAAAAAAAATCCCAAATTCAAAACCCACCAAAGACCATTAATGTCTGTTTTTCCGAATTAGGAAAACTAAAAAAATGAATGCGTTTGAGAGCTCACACGTCTGTGGGGGGGGGGGGGAATCCATTTTAAGCGATCGTTTTTTTTTTATCAAAGTCAATTGTTTGTGACTCCCAAAAATACCACAAAATTCCATTAGATGTCACGTTGCTAGTGGGGAACTTTACTTGACTAAATATATGAAGAGATTTACAAGGGAGTGGAACACGTGATTTGTGACAATTACTGTACGTCATGTTGTCAACATTGTGGCCGCAACTATATTGCAGCTATTATCATTATCAAAGAATACATACTTAACTCGTATCCAAGTTTATCCCATGACAGTCTTCGATTTTGAGTCTCTTCCTAGGACATTTATATTTGTATGTTCAACCAGCAGTTGCGTATCAGAGTGTTTCGTAGGTGTGATCGTGATACCGATTTTTTTTTCTTACTTTTGGTTTTATTTAAAATTTCCCCAATCTAACAGTTGGCTAAGCAACATGGGCTAAAGGTAGAATGAATGACAAAGAAACTGTTTAAACTCTACCAAGAAAAAAAGTAACACTAGTTTTTATTTCATATCGGATTGGACATTTTTTCTGTCGTTATCGATCAGCTGTGTATTCTATTCATTGTTGAATACAATTTTGCTTGCCATTAACCAATAGGGCGTTTATAAATATCGCCAGTGGTCTAATAAGGATTTGGACAAGGGGTATTTCACCCCCCTACTTTTACATTTCATATGTATTTTTCTCCATATTTAAAATATCAAATTGCAGAAAATGCAAAGCCTTGTAAAAAGACGCAATATTTGCTTAACATATTTTAAAGAAAAGTTGCTTGTATCAAATACATGTTGCGTTTTTAGGAAAATTTTCAAGATTTATAAGATTTGTGTATATATTACTAAGAATAAAAGATCTCACCACATAAATTGAATATCAGCACTGAAACTTTAAACTGCAAAGGGTATTTGACCCTTCAATTTTAATTTTCAATGCTGAATTTTAAAAAAAAATCAATGCTGAAATATCCGCCCCTCTTATCTGGAGCCCTGTATCGCTAAAATAAGCTAACCTGTAAGTTACTCAGTGTATGCTGTTGACGAAGCCCCTGACTATTCAACAAACGCCAACTGTCAATCAAAAAATCGATCAGCCAATGAAAGCCCAGGAAACGCACACACCTTCCGCAAGTATGCGGTCGGCCATTTTCCTCAGACAAATAAAGACTGTCCTCGATTGGTAAAAGCTCAGACTCAGTATAAATACATGTATATGGGTTCGAGATAAAAGTCAATGGCATATCAAAACTTGTTTGTGTTCTTTGATATACATTCAAAATACATCTACCTGATAAAAAAAGGTTCCGAAAAACAAACCTTTATTCATTAAAAAGCAAAATATGAGGCTGCGGGAAGTCCAGAAGTGTCAAGCAGAACGCTGATATTTTCTTCCAATAAAACCCATAAAAACTTTTAACATGTTATATGCAATATTATTATTATAAACAGCGTGAATCCACCAGCTTGTTTGTCAGTTTTACCCTCCCTCTCTCTCTCTCTCACGCACCCGTGATACCATCTCAGAAGGGGAAATTATTGACAGTCCAAAATGTAGCTTAAATAGGCTATTACAGTTGACATACGTATAATTTGTCCCCCAAAATAACTAAAATTCCATGTTAAATGTTAGCTTATCACAGTTCACACTGTTCTAACAGATCCGTTTCCATTAACCACTGTTGAATAAATAGACTACAAGCTCCACAGACACGGGCTTATCATCATGTTTTTAGAAATGATTCTTAAGAATGTGTCACTGATGTAAAAAAAGAGTGCCATAAAAGATCAATAAGGATGCGGCAGTTTTGCCATTGGGATCATTTAACGCATTGTAACATTTCTGACACTGCATTCGTACTCTATCAGTTAAATTTTAATTCGTTGTGTGTTTTGGGAAAATCTATTTTTTTCTGTCTGGCTGTCTGTTTATGTTTTTATCCATCTGTCCGTCTGAAAATGCGCATGTCTGTTTATTTCAGTCTGCCTGTCTGTAAATGCGCATGTACATAGGTTTTATCAGTCCATCCGCATATGTACACTCATGTTTCTATCAGTATTTCTGCCTCTCTATTCATGCGCATGTAAGCACAAACACCTCAGGTAACGCGCATTTTGTCGTATCTAGAGGTCCATGTCTTCTTCTGAATCTTCCTTATGCTCCTAATGCTATGTCTTGAATTTATTTTTTACATGATGACTAACTGATTTCATCCAGTTCAAAGAAGAATATATGCATACTTTATTTGTCATTACAACTGCAGACACCGGGCCTGGTAGCGCAGTCGGTAACGTGTCTGGCTACAGATGCGTGTCTGACTGCAGATCCAGGGGTCGCCAGTTTGATCCCGGCCCTGTCCCATACTTTCGGGGAGATTGATCATGAAATAATTTCTACGGTCATTCGCCTCCCTTCTGCTGATTTATTCAAGAAGGGTTGTTGTCAGTTACAAGCGAAAGTATATGCACTAATTACTGGTTAACCGCTTGTTCAAGCCTGCCCAGGGAAAAAGTGTGGTTAGGTGAACTGACCGTCCCGTCATGACCATAGCTGTTGACTTGGGACGTAAAGCAACAAAACAAACAAGCAACTGCAGACAGAGAAGATCCAGATTAAATGGCACATAATGTGGCATTTCATCAGGGTATACACTGTATGCTAAGACAAATATGATCTTCAGAGAAAACAAACTGCAATTTTATTTAGAAATTAAAACCTGTGACCCCTTGAATTAAACAATGGACCATTCCAAGTTTATTGCATCATTCCAGAAGAAAGAATTCATTATATCATTTAAGAGTTTTGCTAATTACTATATTCAACAACAAAATCTGAATTACATGCATATGATGAAACACCAAATCTTGTGAATTTTGTGCTGCTGTCACTCACTGAATTGTATTTACAGCTAATCATGCAAGTTTCATGCTGAAAGCACACCTGTTATGGAAAGTTTCTCTGAAGCCTATTTTTAGTAACTAAGATTGAATAGGGAAAACCCACAACCCATGCGAAATGTAATTATATTGACCCGAGTGGAAAGGCATCTGGGCCAATCAGATGTTATTTATAGATTATATAACAATACATTTTAGCGCCCAGATCTGTCCGATGGTGTGCTCGCTTTTGTTGGTTATTGTAGAGCAGTGGGTATTATTGCGAGACTGCGCTGATGAGCCTTCGCTACTGGAGACGAAAGCGAACATTAGAATTTTATTTTTTCAGCGCCCAGTTTATGTCCACATGAACTGTACAAATGAAGTCTGCTGATAACCTTTTAAAACAGTTCAGGCCCTACAAAATGTTCTTACAAGGATGTGTGCATGTGCAGCCTCATATAAGCCTTCGCTGCTCAAGAGGAACGTGCTATATTTCTTTCTTTTTTTCAGCGACCATCTGTGCGTTTGATGTTCATTCCTTTTGGTCCACAATCAGCTGGCCACTTTGTTAGTAATAATTGTTTTATATCAGTGAGTGTTCCTGCGAGAATACACACATAACAGCCACCAGTTTTTTTTTGCCACACCAGAATTTGGCAAAATCACATCATCTTTCTAGTGATGCAAAAGGCTCAAAACCACTAAATTACATAAATACAGACATAAGGGAGCAAAACATATATAATTATGACTAAAAAAATATATGCCATCATGGTGAAAAAAATGGTCAAAGTTAAAAACCCCGCGGGGGTTTTCAAAAACCCCGCGGGGTTTTTTCAACCCCGCGCGGGGTTTTTCCCCCACATTTTCAAATGGGGGAAAAACCCCACAGGGTTTTTTCAAAAAAATAAATATTAAAATTTGTTCAAGAAACAAGTTTGTTTGATTGTAATTATTGCAGAAAATGATTGATATGGCTTAATTCCAAACTTTGATTTCCCCCGCGGGGTTTTTCTCCCATTTCAGATTGTGGGGGAAAAACCCCGCAGGGTTTTTTGAAAAATTCAAATTGACTTTTTTGAATTATTATTCATCACAATGCATAATAAAAGGTATATCAAAAACTTTCAGCATTATATTGTGCCTCTAGAGGAAAAAGAAAATTCCCCCGCAGGGTTTTTCCCCCGCGGGGTTTTTCCCCCACAAAATAAAATGGGAGAAAAACCCTGCGGGGTTTTTTATCCAAAAATAATAGTTTCAGTTTTTAGCTCAAAGAAGCATTTTACACTTTGTGTTCAAGTTGTGAGAGTTTTATATCAAAACAGAGAGATTTCAATTTCTCCCTTGGTGAGAAATCCTAAAATATACGTTACCAAAATGGCAATGTATCATTGTTAGACTGATGGCTGAGAATGTTTTGCTCCCCATTAAAGAATTTTGCAGACACATCGTATCTTAAAAGAGCATTTCAAGCTGCGTAGAACAAGAGATGTTTGCATGTGTACGATTGGGTGTTTGCCTCTGACAGTCTGTTACATATGTTACCATATAAAATTCAGAAAATGAAAAGTAAAAGTCTGTGCAATAAGAAGGCATTAAACTCCCGATTAAACTCACTATTTAAATTACGCATATAGTTTGCCTACTGGATACCTAGAATACATATAAAAGTTTTAAAGCAAAATAACGGCATCCTAATGTGTTATGTGCGTTACTTAAATTAAACTACCCTTAAAAATGGTAATTGTGACCAATATTATTTGCTCTTACAGCTGATTTGTGCTTTTTTAAAATGCTTTTGATCTAGTTGTACTTACACACTCATTTGGCTCATAGAAAAACAAAGTGTGTTAATCTATCTTAAATATGGTGCATTATATGAGCAATTAAACAACACTACCCTAAGTTTTAAGGAGCCCAATTCGGTAGGTATTATTCAAGTAAAAATATATGAAATCTTCCATTATTTGATAGTCGTGCTAATATAATAAAGAATGATAAATTTTGCAAGTTCAACAACAAGATAGGAGAACTTGTTACAGGTTGTTACTGATGTTACATAACATTATAAATAAGCAAGGACATAGACTTGGTGTAAGAGATGATATTTCAGGGCGAAATGAATATTTTTCACATAGTTTCCTATAAATCTCTAGGTTTTGGTGCATTAATCTTAGGAATTAAATTATTACTGATTATCAAGACCTTTTTACAGATGTTATATATATCAACTTTTTCAATATTCCTTGTGTGCATAATACTAAAATATAGATAGAGGGACGTGAAAAATAATAGTTTATATTTTAACATGACAATTAAGTATTTGTTTTGGTTAAATGTAAATATCTAAACTAATCCTTATCCAAGTCATATACAATATATATCCTTATCAAAGTGACCCTTATCAAAATGATATTCACCACTCCGCCATCCCAAGAGGAATCAAAACACCAAATTTGGGATTCATACATCAAATAATATAGGAGATAAGATCCAGACAGGATTATTCTAGAAACTAGGTCATAAAACATAAACAACATCATATGTTGGTTCACTTTAGTTTTAAATATTATAATTGCCATTCTGTGATGCCACTAAAATATTTTCGGTATCATGCGACAGACTCAGAAGTTCTAAAATTAATGTCTAATGGAGGTAATCCAAATGTCTATTTGAGCACAAGAATTTCTCCAGAGTCAGAATTTCTTTCATTCATAAGTTTTGATAAAATTCTTCATTAGATTATTGTACAAAAGTGAGAGCCCTAGATAAGTCTGACATGCAGATAATGGTACCGAACAGGAAAGTGGGTCTCAGTCCCACTTATCTACCTCTTATCCGAACCTTTCTTTCAAAACAACATAAAAACGAAACATACCTACATGTATATGAGGCTCCGACAAGCGATTAACAATTACTTATAAAGACCATGACCAGCCTGAGACTGATTTTTGTTTACATTTTTGTAGTATAAATTCAAGACATTGTTTTTACAGGAACAAGTATATCATCAGGGATCCAGTTCAAATGATCTGTTACTGCGGACATTTTGTCCGATTTGCCAAATCCTATCATGATCGACATTTGAAAGTTTGCTAGATAGGAGAAATAGTCTTCATATTAAAATTGGACGATTTAATAAAAAATTATGATTCTTAACCCCTTATACACCATGTTGTATATGGTTATATCCTGTCTTTGTAAACATTGTAGATCCAGATAAGCTGGCTTTGGAGAAGCCAGCTGATCAGGATTTTTTTTTTCCTTTTAACATTTTTGTTTTAAATCTTGATAAAAATCGTCAAATATTTAGGAAAGCCAATCATTATTGTTTACATTTGCTCAGAAAATGCCCAATTTGAAATTTTAAGTGCTATTTTTAAAATTTAACATATCTTGAAAAAATATTCCAATCCTTAAGGTTGCATTACACAGTTTTTTAGCTCATTTTAGGCTCTGTCTGGCCACCCGGCAAGGAAGTACTATTATTTTCAATACAACGGGATATGGATAGTCAGTAGCAAGTTGGAAGCACTCCAGACATGCATCACAATCACTTATGAAAATAAAAGCTATTTATAAGGACACACACTGTTGTTTCATGCATGTAAACAAAGCCATACCCCTTATTAAAATGGCGTATTTTAAGCCCAAAAGACACCTTTTCACAAGTTTATATATCCCAAAAAACAAACACAAATCATGAAATAAGACTATTTGCCGGCAGACACACTTCAGAGAAATAAGTTGTATCAGCAATACATCATCAGTCAACCATGTTGATTTTTCAGCACACCTCTGCTACCTTAATGCACCAATATCAACAAGGCAAAAACAGACGACCAGTCAAAATTCAATAGTTGCGTACTTTCCACCAAACAAACACAGTTAGGTCAAGTGACACTGACAAAATGCATTTTTCTTACTGCTGGCTATGACTCTGCCAAATGCAAGTCAACATTTCTTCATTAAATTTAGAACAGACAGTTTACAGACTGACATACAGCCTTAAGATTTAAAATATTCCCCAGTGCCATTCCTGCGAAACTGTGGACTGCAACCTTAAGGAAGCCCCAAATCTGACAAAATGTATTCAAACACAATTTATTTTCTTCCAATCCATCTTTTCAGTGAGGCAATAGGGAAAATTTGCTTTAGAATGCATCTCTGTGCTTATCCAGACCACCATTAAACACCGGCCTCGCCTTGGCATCAGTCAAAATTCTGAACATTTGATGACAGATGGATGCCAGTCTAAATCTGTTAATTTACCATTTTAAAAGCCATACTTGATGTGTAAATGATAGTAATATGATAATAATAAGCTTGCAACTTCTTGTGCACGCTTTAAATGCTGTCATTTATTCTTTTTAAAGTGCCAGTTCTGGAAAAAAGGGCACTTTTTACACAAAAGAAAGACTTGAAACATGACACTCTGCCAGCCCAAGATGCAACCACATACCAAATTTAGGATTCCTAGCTCATACAATATGGAAAAAATGCTCAGAACACGGTTATTCTAAAACTAGGCAAAAAGGAAAAAGTCACAGTGACCCGAAAAGTGTATACAAGACTTGGCCATCCCAAAATGCATCCACACACTAAATTTGGAATTCCTACCTCAAAGAATAAAGAAGTTATGCCAATTCTAGAAACTAGGTCAGAGTTCAAGGTCACAGTGACCGGAAAATAGGAAGGGAAAATCCGCCATTCTAAGATGCATTCACACATCAAATTTGGGATTCCTACCTCAAATGATAAAAGAGATATGCTACATATATTATTATTCTTAAAACCAGGTCAAAGGTCAAGTTTAAGGTCACAGTGACCCAAACATGGTACGCAGGACTCCGCCATCCCAAGATTCATACACATACCAAATTTGGAATTCCTATCTCAAAGAATATAAAAGATATGCTATGGGCACAATAATTCTTAAAACTAGGTCAGAGATCAAGGTCAAGGTGATCCAAAAATGGTATGTGACACTCCATCAACCCAAGATGCATTTACACACCAAAATTGGAATTCCTATCTCAAAGAATACAGGAGATATGCACCAGACTCAATACAGTTTCTAGAAACTAGGTCAGAGGTCAAGTTCAAGGTTACAGTGACCCAATTATGGTATGTGACACTTCTTCATCCCCAGATGCATCCACACACCAAATTTGAGATTCCTACCTGAAATAATATGAAATACATGCTACGGGCATGATTATTCTAAAACTAGGTCAGAGGTCAAGGTCACAGTGATCCGGAAATGGTACGAGACACTCCACCATCTGAGGATGCATCCACACACCAAATTTAGATTTCCTACCTCAAAGCATGTAAGAGATATGCTCCAGGCACAATAATTCTTAAAACTAGGTCAGAGGTCGAGATCAAGGTCACAGTGAACCGAAAATGGTATTTGAGACTCGGTCATCCCAAGATACATTTGCATACCACATTTGGAATTCCTCTTTCAAAGAACATAGGAGATATGCACCAGACTCAATGCAGTTTCTGGAAACAAGGTCAGAGGACAAGTTCAAGGTCACAGTGACCTAATTATGGTACGTGACACTATGTCATCCCAAGATGCACCCACACACCAAATTTGAGATTCATACCTCAAATAATATTAGAGATATGCTCCGGACACAATTATTCTAGAACCTTGGTTAGATGTCAAGGTCGCAGCGACCCAAAAATGGTATGTGACACTCCGTCATGCCAGGATGAATCAACACACCAAATTTGGAATTCCTACCTCAAAGAATTTAGGAGATATGCACCGGACACGAAGCGGGACGGACGGACAGTGCGATTACTATATGCCTTCCTAAGTTCCTTTGGGGGTATTAAAATGTAAAAAAAATCAACATTTTTTTTTCCTTTAACCAAACCACAACACATGTAGTGGGTTTGTTTGTTTGTTAGATTTGATTCTTAACTTCCTATCAATAATCTTTCAGTTATAGTATAGTGGGTACTTAAAAGAACCATCTCACTGAGACCATTCTTTTGAGCACCCAAAACATATGATGTGCGGCTTAGAAAACTTCCAAGTAAATGGAGTAAACATCATCCAGACCACCTTTAACCAAACCACAACACATGTTCTGGGTTCTCAAAAGGGCCGTCTCAATGAGACATTTGACTCTTGAACAACCAAAACATATGATGTATGGCTATTAAAATTCCCATTGCAAGTAAATTGAGTAAACATTAACCAGACCTCCAGATAAGATTGTGTGCTGTAAAATCATTTTTCCTTTTACCAAACCACAACACATGTTTTGGGTACTCAAAATAACTGTCTCACAGAGACAAATGTTTTGAGCACCTAAAACATATTATGTGTGCCTAAAACAACTTTTAAGTAAATCGAGTAAACATCCACCAGACCTC
This sequence comes from Loripinus fragilis, assembly GCA_964019695.1. Classification (NCBI taxonomy): domain Eukaryota; kingdom Metazoa; phylum Mollusca; class Bivalvia; order Lucinida; family Lucinidae; genus Loripinus; species Loripinus fragilis. Next base: position 44,683,768 of record OZ026530.1, on the reverse strand, counting down.
CAGATAAGAGTGCCAGATGCATAATCACCTTTCCTTTTACCAAACTACAGAACATGTTGTGGGTACTCAAAAGAACCCTCTCACTGAGATCACTTTTTTTAAAGAAGCAATCTATTCAGGGACAAGTATTCTTTCTTTTTGTATTTTATCTATTGATAGCTAATATGTATTATAGAACTTTTTGATCTCTGTAAAGGCGGCACCTCATGAATGCGAAATTAGGCCTTGTCTACCTTAGACATAAGTAAAAGCTGAAAATGAGGCGTGGTTTTCTTCAAAAGTGACTATCATCTTGCGCCATTACCTCAGTTGAGACGCAAAACATTATTTAATCCAGCTTAGTGACTTCATCCGAAAATGTCTCATTATTGGTTAACGATAAGTATAGAGACAAACAGTGTGGACCCAGTATAGACAGCTTCCAAAGGAGCCATCTAATTTGGGTCTACACTGTTTGTCAACGTCGCTTCAACAATATTTTTGCATTGGCGCTCTAGGGGTTAATAAATGTGAGTTCTGTGTATAAACTGTTAGGATTTTCATGAAACGCACGCACGTTTACTGGCTCAAACAACTTAAACTCTTAACCAAATAGATAGAACATGATTTCCCTTCTTGAACAGATGAAATAGCCAAACCACACCCAGATATGAATATTAAAGTTGCCCTCTTTACATTGACTGAATAGCTCAATAATATAAGACCAATTCCCCAATTGGAAGATTCCATTTAAGAAATTAGAATCTTAAGGGGTGAATGATGGAAACTAATGTTCTCTTTCTAGGCTAGTATTGCTAAATGAGCAGTCTACTCAGGGACAATATTTTTTCATTTTTTGGCAGCTAGTATGGATTAAGCCAGTTTACCAAAGGGAAGATTCCATTTTAGAAATTTTGGATCTAATGTGGTGAAACATGGAAACATGATCTCATTCTAAGATCCACTAAAGAAACAATATATCCATTCCACAAGGGGAAACACACATTTTATTTAACCACTTCAATTGAACATATGAGCATTAAATTTCATTTAAAAATAACTCTGGACATGCATTTCCATCATTATTATTATTATTATTATTATTATTATTATTATTATTATTATTATTATTATTATTATCATAATAATAACTTAGCATCATAAAGAATCTTTCAATAATAGAGAAAACCTAAAAGTTTATAAAAAACACACACAAAAAAAAAAAAAAAAACCCAGCAAACTCGCAATAGGTTTCGTTAAGTTTGTATAAACACATTCCTTGTAACACATTCCTTGTAATAATCGCCAATTTCATTCTAGACTTACACATACATATCGATACAATAAACAATGATTTGCCCATTTTGTATCTGAAAGGGTCACAGGTTAAAATTTCTATATTTTAAATCTTTGCATTCTTGCTAATTGTTTTATTCTTATTCTTAGTTGTAGTCTGCTGACTTATTTCATTTTTTTCATTTTAATATCTTTCAGGAACACTAACAGAATGTCAAACATTTTGAATTCAGATCAGGACCGACATTTTATTAGTTTAGATTCAGGTCAGGACCTACAAAATGTCAGTCCTGGTCTGGATCTAAACTGTTTGCAATTTTGGTTAATAACCTATTTTATTGAACCACTTCATTTGAATATATGAAAATAACTCTGGACATTTCCATCATTATTATTATAATAACTCAGCATCAAAAAGAATCTTTCAATAATAGTGAAAACCTAATAGATTACTATTAAAACAAAAAAAAACCCAAGCAAACTCGCAATCAGTTTCCTTAAGTTTATTCGAATTTCTGATATGAAAAAAAAAATTCATTGTTATAATAATTATAACCACTTTCATTAGGATAGATTTTTACATACATATTGATACAATATACATGGATATGCCCATTTTGTATCTGAAAGGTGTCACAGGTAGAAATTTCTGTATTTTAACTATTTGCATTCTGTGTAATTGAATATTCTTATTATTTTGTTGTCTTCTACTGACTTATTTCATTTTTCCCCAAATAATTCTTTCAGGAACACTGACAGAGTGTCAAACTGTTTGAATTCAGATCAGGACCAACATTTTATCAGTTTGGATCCCAGTCAGGACTGACAAAATCTCAGTCCTGATCTGGATCCAAACTTTTTGCATAGGTTAACAGCATATGACATCAAGCTAAAGTGTTACTAATTGTCCCTGAAGAATGATTGATTTATGTTTTTGTTTGTTTTGTTGCTTTACGTCCCAAGTCAACAGCTATAGTCATGGCGGGACGGTCAGTTCACCTAAACACACTTTTTTCCTGGGCAGGCTTGAAAAAGCAGTTAACCAGTACTTCTTGCACATACTTTCGCTTGTAACTGACAACAACCCTTCTTGAATGATTCAGTGGAAGGGAGGAGAATGACCTTAGATCAATCTCCATGAAAGTATGTAGCCGGGCCGGGATCGAACTCGCAATCCCTGGGTCTGCAGACAGACTCTCATCTGTTGCCAGACACGTTACTGACTGCGCTACACGGCCCGGTGATTGATTTAGTCACTGCAATTTCGAAATATTAACTCAATGGATTCCATAACTACATTGCTCAGTTAAATACAAGACCAGCTTGAATAGTCCTAGACCAGCCTGCAAGGAGCAATCTACTATGGGACAATTATTCTTTTTATATTTCATTTATTGATAGCTCGTATGTAGAAGTTCAGGATCTTAAGTGGAGAAACTAGTGAAGGATGCTAAATGAGCAGTCTATTCAGGGACCAATAATTTTTTTCTTTCATTTATTTGCAGCTAGTATGGATTAAGTCAGTTCACCAGATGGAAGATTCCATTTTAGATATTTTGGATTTAAAGGGATGAAACACGGAAAAATGTCTCATTCTAAGTACCGCTGAAGAAACAATATATTCATTCCACAAAGAGAAATGCACATTTTATTTAACCACTTCATTTTAACCCTTAAAGCGCCAAGAAAAAAAATGCATCTGAAAATGTTGTCTGCTGAAGTCGTCTGCTGCAAATAATTGTCTAACATTACTGACAAATTAAGTATAGAAGCAAACAGCATGGACCTAGAACAGACTGCTCCTATAGGAGCAGTCTGATCTGGGTCCACACTGTTAGCCATAGAGGCTTCTTAAACATTTCAGCAGATGAGAAAAGCAGATGACTTTTGTTGCGATTGGCGCATTAAGGGTTATCAATTGAAAAATAGACTTCTTTTTAAAAAATAACTGGACATTTCCATTATTATTAGAGGTAGTATGATTAACTTCAAATAAACATCATAGTTAGCTCTGAATAGTTAGACTGTGGACACAGTGCGCTTATAGGGTGGAATACAGCTAATACTTGATAGGTATAATAAAATTTGAAAGTGGACATATAATAAGTCACCTGGCCATAATGAGCTATAATTCAGGACATCTGTAAATTAACCAATCTGTACTTTTGGTTGCATGAATGTGCAGATACTGCAGAGCATAGATAAGAAACTACTTATACTTAGATTAATCTAAGATTATATACTCAGAATGATACTATCAAGGTTTTTTGGGTCCTGTAAATAAAGGTCCTGTTAATTTACAATAGGAAAAGGTTGAAAATATCTTGAAATCAAGCCTGTAAAGTAGATTTTTCAGCAGGACAAGGGTAAACCATGGTCAGGTTTTTCTGTACTAGCAGCAACTTTTGTCATCTGATGACATTTGCAAACAGTTTGGAGCCAGATCAGGACCAAAAGAATGTTGGGCTTGATCTGGATCCAAACAGTTAATCACCTTGGTTTTGTTACTGAAAGATTTTTTGAAAAGAAGTCAGCAGACGGCAACAAAATCATGAAGAAGTATCCAGCATGTAAAGTATAAATAAAAATATAAAATGCTAACAATTCCTCCTCTTTTGTGCTTTTGTCCCAACTTGTGTCAACAATTTCTCCTCTTTTGTGCTTTTGTTCCAGCTTGTGTCCCAGTCATTTTAAGGATTCAAAGAAATGAGCATTAGCATATTATGTTAACCAAGATCAGACTATCCATAAAACAGAAGTCTGGTCAGACTTTACAGGAATTTGAATGTAAGACAAAACATCCCGGGACAAAACATCCCATGCCATTTTTTGCCATCCCGGACAAAACATCCCGCATGGATTTGCCACCCCGGACAAAACATCCCATGCAGTTTTTGTCACCCCGGAGTGGCGAAAATGGCATGGGATGTTATGTCCGGGGTGACAAAAACAGCATGGGATGTTATGTCCGGGGTGACAAAACAGCATGGGATGTTTTGTCCGGGGTGGCAAATCTTTGTGGGATGTTTTGTCGGGGTGTCAAAAAATGGCATGGGATGTTTTGTCCCGGGATGTTTTGTCCGGCTCCCCAGGATTTTACATTCACTGAATTTGGTCACAGTTAAGTCCTGTTCAAAGGGTTTGATATGTAAAATGTGTAATACCTGCAGGTGCAGATCCAGGCTTTCTGGAAAGGAGGCTAGTATGTATAAAGATTTGAGGGAGGGGGTTTGCTTTGCTGATTTTATTTCATTTTTATTAAATATCCTGTGAAAACGAAATAATTTGGTCTCAATGAAAAATACATTCAAATGATATTTAAAAGCGGGGGAGCGGAGAGGGGGTCGAGCCAAACCCTCTGGATTTGCAACTGAATACCACCATAGGGATCACACATTTCAGGGTTTTAAATGAAATCCACGACCATGTAATTTTACACCTTGTAAACAGTTTAGACAAAATGTCCAGCCTGGTCCTGATTCATGCTCAAATCAACTTAGCATGTAATTTATCATGCTCATGTTAAAAAAATGAAGAGTAACCAATAATTTTTTTCGCCATATATTGTTGAATTTCATCCCCAGTTCAGTTTTTGAAAAAAAAATTAACCTCCAACCTGATCTGGATCCAAACTATTTGCCACAAGGAATTAAACAAGTGAGATAGGTAAGCTAATTTCTCAGATTGGCTTGAGATCAGCATGCTTCAAGAAGAGCAGCCTGATCAGGGACTTTTTTTCGGTTCTGTGAACAAAATAATTTATTCAATAATTTTAATTACAGGAGGCTTTCTTAAAGAATTTAACTCTTTCCTTGTTAGCTGTTTATTAGTAAGCGACCAGGTGACCGCTTCTCACCATGTGGTCAAACGCATGCAATATGTTGTCAAGGTAACAAGAACATCCTTCAATTTAGATGAACAATAAATGTCCAGACCACATTATTGTTTTGAGGACTGCTGACTTTTAAGAAATTGATTTTTTCAAAAAATATCTTTTAGGAACACTTTCAGATTGTCAAATGGTTTGAATCCATCTCATTTTTCCTAAATATCCCATGAAAATGAAATAATTTGGTCTCACCGAGACTAAATTATTTCATTTTCATACGATATTTAAAAACAGGGGGGCAGGGAGGTGGAATCCAGCGAAACATCCTGAACACCCTCTGGATCGGCAACTGCTTGACCATTTAAACCAGAAAGATTTTTTTAACCAGTTGAATTTTTTTCTTGCTTTTTGTCGTCTGCTGACTTCTTTAAATGAGCTTTTTTCAAAAATTCTTCCAGGAACACTATTAGAATGTCAAACATTTTGGACACAGATCAGGACTGACTTTTAATCAGTGCTGATCTGGGTCCTAACTGTTTGCAAGGTTATCAGCAGACGACATTGTCAGATAAAATGGACTTGATCTAGACCTTCATTGTATGTCTAATAAAATGTTGGACCAGGGTCTTTCAACACATTTCTGACATTATCTGTATAGAATTATTAAATGCAAGCTCCACCTTAATTTCATCCCTTAAAGCAGCACCTATAATTTGCAGCAGTGGACAATTGCAAATTTTGCCACTTTTTCAAAAATTTCAAATGAGGCATTTTATTTCATGAGAATCGTCTGCTGGCAGACGATTCTCATGTAATACCATACCAAATTTTTGTCAAAAATTGGGAAAGGTGTAGCGAAATTTGTAGTCTGCTGCAGTAGTGATTGGCGCTTTAAGGGTTAAATACAATACAATTAAACCAGAAAGATTTTTTCTATTATCTTTTTGTCATCTGCTGACTATTTTTTTCAAATATAACCTTTTTCCATAAATTCTTTTAGGAACACACTATCAGAGTGTCAATCGGTTTGGATCAAGATCAGGAGTGACATTCTTTCTGGTCCTGATCTGGGTCCTTACTGTTTTTGCAAAGGTTAAAAGCACATGAAAAAAGTCTCTGCCAATAAGGAAAGTTAGATTGTTAAAATGCCGACAGAACATCGGTCCTGATCTTGATACAGACCGTTTGACACTCTGATAGTGTTCCTGAAAGATGCTTTGAAAAAGTTTATTTTGAAAAAAAAATCAGCAGATGACAAAAAAGAATTAAACTCACCCAGCGTGCAAGGAGTTATTTCGGCTTATTGAAATTATATACGTTTCTATGTGTGTGTATTTGTTGAATAAACATATGCCAGATTCAAAAAAATATATCCATGTGTACACAAAAGCAAGAATAAAGACGAAGAAATTAGCAAATTTAAAAGAAAGAAGAAAAGAAATGAAATGCTACTGGACTCGAACCCACATCTTTATCCATTAGGCTATCGAGAAATTTTGATTTTTTCATTCATAAAAGAAATCATGCCACAATCTAAAGCACCCATTTTACGAAGATTACCGAAGATTGGAAGAAAGGTCATAGAATATTCATGAGTCAGCCGTAGACAAATAATGAAGGAATAAAAGTGTCCCATTTAGCATTGGGAAGTAAAACTGATTCAATAGCTAGATCCTTTGAAGGGCATAGCATAAAGTGTCTGAATATTTATGGTTTACATATTCACGAAAGCTACCTAAATGAGATAATACACTTAGCAGTTTTAAAACTCTTAGCATGCCAGCAGAGAATTTTGTCGTCTGCTGATAGCCTTTGGAAACAGTTTGGGGACCAACAGAATGTCAAGCTTGATCTGAATCCCAACTGTTTGACATTCCGATAGTACTCCTAGGTGATTTATTTGTAAAAAATCTTGATTTTGAAAAAAGCCAGCAGAGAAAATGAAAGCATGAACAATTACCCAGCATGCAAATAGATTAGTACAGGACCTTTGCTATACAATGTTTTATTAAATAACAGTGAACTTTTTTCTTATGAAAAATGCATAAACCTTACTAATTCTACTTTTACACTTTATTTACTTCAAATTAAACTAGCACAGAATACAAATCAATTTAGGAGGTTGGTGCTAGAGAACTTCAGTGCTGTCATTATTTCCTATTCGGTAGAAAAGGCACTTTTAGGGCTTAAGCCCTGGTTTTTGCGGCTGCTTAATGTCTTTGAAGCATTTAATATGGAAAATGGATTTCACTGTCAAAGTACACAGGTCAGGGTAGCTTCACGGCGCCGAAAGGAACAATTGACAAACTTTAATTCTTACTAAAAACCATAGGCATTTACCCATAGCAGGTGTCAATGATCCTCCAATTTCCAATGCTTATCAATTGAACCCATTCATCTCCTGTTAGGATTATAATTTCACTCAAATATTAAAAGTACCTAATGTAAGGAAACAATGCAAAACCTTATGAGGGCCACATTCTGTCATATCTGATCTGGCCGATGTCCCATTAAATGAACTCTATGCTTATAGTATCCTAGCTTGGTACTGGTTCAACCCAGGAAGACAGGTCCCTGTTTAACTGAAAGATTGTTGATGGGATGTAAAGAATCAAATCAAGCGAACAAAAAACAAACTATGCTTCTATGAGTGAACCCTTGTCCTGTTGAACCAGGATATGTCATCTTTAGAAAAGAGTGTAGATGAAGAATCAGCTGGCTAAATCTAGTGAATCCATCTGTCGACAGGAAATCTAGATCTGCACTGCTTTCCAGACAGCATAAGATTCATCTGTATTATATTGCAATCATACAAATGAACTGGCTGGAAACAGAAATCAATGTGCCATATCATTTGCATTGGGTCATATAGAGGCTATTGAGAGGTTTACCTATACATGTGTACTATATGACTAAATTCCCAGTATGGGGCCCCTGTCAATTGATCTGATTTCCTTGATTTGGCTGCAGGCAGTCTCTTATCAGTTGAAAGGGAATGGCTAAATACACTTTAAGTATCCAGGTGAAAGTGCTTAAAAATCATTTTGTTATTTCTCAACCAAAAAACAATTTTCTTGATGCTCAAAAGAGCAGTCTCATTGAGACGGTTCTTTTGAGCACCCAAAACAAAGGTTCAAATGGATGAAAAATTGCAAGTGTACTCACAATTTTGTCTATAAAAGTTCACTTATCTGGACCTATGTTATACCAAACTCCACTTTGAAAAATTATACAACTTAAAATTATGCATTTTATTATAACAGAAGACATTTGATTATATCAGTTTTCTATTTAACCCTTAAAGCGCCAATCACAACTGCAGCAGACGACAAATATGGTGACAAATTTCCTAAATTTTGAAAAAATAAGGTATGATATTTCATGAGAATCTCATGAAATATCATGCCTTAAAAGCAGCAACATTTGAAATTGTCGTCTGCTGCAAATTGTAGGTGGCGCTTTATGAGTTAACTTTTTGCCTACTAATGTTGTCTGCTGATCGCCTCTGCAAAATCTAGAGGGTGCCACCAACCCACTTTTGTATCAAATGGCCCCTTGTTAAAGGTTCAACATCATGCAAATGGGCAAATATTGGACAGTGATTAATTTCCACCTGAAATCACATGAAAATGACCACCGAAAATTTCGTAGATTTAACACTGCTGTCGGTCCAAAATCTGGATCCAAAATGTTTGTTTATGGATGATTTGTTTCTTCAACCAGTGAACAATTTTTCAGTCATGTCCGGATGGGTCTTCCTTTGTTGAACAAGTACCAAGCAGTCTCAGTACCACTCCTGATTTCCTGCTGACATTGAAGCTGGCCATCATTCGACAAGTCAATCAGTTTGTCCAGCAGAACTTGTTTCTTATTTAACACATCCAGAAATAATGGGTTAGGGATTCAATCCTAATGGCCAAGTAAAATGTTATAGGTTCAACTCTTGCTGAGACCATACTTAGTAATTAAAATTTGGCTCAGTGAGTAACAAATCTGTACTGTTATCAAACATTAAAATGAAAGAGTTATAATTCCCTTGATATCACATCAGATATTGCTGTATGTTGATAACTGTGGTCAATGGACTCCTTAGAACTGGACTTTCTCTGAGACCAAACTATCTTATCTGCGAGATGCTGTTCACCCTGAAAAAAATTATTGCACTAACCAATATGACATATTGTTATATGACTAGAGAGAATCCCATCTCCTGATTCAGTGCTATCATTAACCAAAATCAACAGAAATCACCAAAATCACCAGAAAAACACCAGAAAATCACCGAAATCACCAGATAAAAATAAGAAATCACCTTTTTATTGTTAACTTAATGCAATAATATGATAAGAATTAGTATAATATGCTTATTTCTAGTCCGTTTTTAAAAATATGTTGATAAAAAAAATCACTTTCAAATTGCTATAATGTGATGCTATATTTTGTATTGAAATATTTATTTGCTGGCACATTAAAATATAAGCCTTTTGTAAACTTATCAATTATTCTACTATTATTTATATCATATTAAAGGTATAAAATTAACATTAAAATGGATATTTCCTTTTTTTCTGGTGATTTTGCCATGCCTTGAATTGGAAATTGAAATGTACATTTTTTTTCATATTTTAATCAAAGTAGAAATAAGCTTATTATACAAATTGTTATCCTATTATGGCATTAAATTAATAATAAAATTGTGATTTCCAATTTTTATCTGGTGATTTCGGTGCACTGAATTTGAAAGTGAAATCATAACATTTTTTCATTTCTTTTTAAAATCATAGTAGAAATTATTTTTGTGGAATAAGCTTATCATACTAATTCTTATTATATTATGACATTAAACTAACAATAAAATGGTAGTTTTTCTTATTTTTATCTGGTGATTTCTTGGTGATTTCTGCTGATTTCGGTTAATCCTCGGACCCTCCTGATTGACTCAATTTGTCTTCATAAATCTCTATGTCTACCTGAAAACCGGTCTAAACTGGCCTACAAGTTAATATTGCATGAAAACCAGCTCAAACTAGTTTCCAGAAGTTAATATTTTGACACTTTTTGTAGAGCTAAAAATAGCATGATTAATATAAAATTAACATGTGCTGCATGAAATTGACATGATTTGCTGTTTCACATCCCAACAGGTAAATTAAAGACTTTCATGATTTTTTTAAAAAAAGTTTTGCATTATCTTAATTGTTAATTTATATCATTGTTTTGAAAAAACAAAAAGTATAAAAAAAAAGTTTTATAGCAATTAGATTTTACATTCCACACTCAGAGAATTAGTATACTTTTCAACATGCAAAATACTATATGTTTAAAAATTTAATAACAGTTGATAAAACTTGTGAGAAAGTCCTTAGGCTGAAGGTTGAACATAACTAAAACAACAAAACAAAAAATAGAAAAGTTTCATTCTTAGTTGAAACGCCATACAACAAAACAGTTATTGACTTCAACTTTGGTAGACATAAGGATTATCTACCCTGTTTCATTCCCTTTAATTTGATATGCAACAAAACTAATTCACACTGGGTAGGCGGCAACATCGAACGCTGAACACAATCGGGGAACTGCGATCAATATGTACAGCCGCTGTTATAAATAAGTCAGTTTATCTGTTTTTTGTTTTTTTTTATAATTTATAGCAGAATTTTAATAAAATTGGTTTCGCCTATCTATTCTGAAATGAATCGTGATTTGTTCTATGCAGGTGTTGTTTCTGATTTCCAATTATAAATGTCGTGATATTAACTGATCATTTTTTACAATGTTTTCAAGATGAAAATTCAGTTTAGTGATGTTTTTTCTCTTTTTGAAAAGGGATAATACACAAGTGGCTTGTCGGTGAAACATTTGAATGTCTTCCCTAAATACCAGACAAATTTCACCATGCAATGTGCAATTTTAATTGAGCTACATATGATTTAAAAACGGAGAGGTGAATCAAAATGGCAATCGAAAACACCTTTTCAAAAATTCATTTTCAATTGGTGAACGCTGCTCATAGCAATCGATGAACTAAACATTAAAATAGCCAAAATGTCCTAAAATAAGCTTTAATGCATTATTTTGGACCCAAAGGCAGTAATTTGGGTCCCAGACCCAGTGGACCCCATTGAATGTAGTGACATGCGTATACTTCATACGATTTTAACTTTTCATTCACATGAATGGGGCGTGCAACAGCGAAAAAAAAATGCCCAGGTCCCTGGGGCCCGGGGAGGGGTTAAAAATCATTAAATTTCAGTAAAAATTTACTGTCAGCCAAAATTTCTACAATGCAAGGGAAACAACTCATTGCTAAAATGCATCACACTATCATCATACAATATGGGCTGCAGGCCCCCCAACTGAAAATTATTTATCTTATTTCGCGACCCAAACATATGTTGTGGGTACGCAAAAGAACCGTCTCAATGAGACGGTTCTTTTGAGCACCCCAGGTAGGAGCTTGTAGCTGAAAATTATTTATCTTATATCTCAACCAAAACATATATTGTGGGTACTCAAAAGAACCGTCTCAATGAGACTGGTCTTTTGAGAACCACTGATATGAGCGGGTAACTGAAAATTATTTATCTTCTCTCTCAATCAAACCATATGTTGTGGGTAGTCAATACAGTCTTTTAATACTTTTTCAGAGCCGTCTCAATGAGACGGTTCTTTTGAGCAACCAAAACACACTGCTGCAGGCCCCCAGATAAGAGCCTGTAGCAGCTGAAGATTATTTATCTTATTTCTGAACCACAACATATACTGTGGGTACTCAAAAAGACCGCCTCAATGAGACGGTCAATGAGACGGTTCTTTTGAGTGACCCCAAAACACACACTTTTACTGATGCTTAAAAAATAATTGCAATTTCACGCTGCTGGCTGCTATAATGGCACATGTCAGATCGTGTGTTCGGGTTTTTGCACCTAAAAATGAGCATGTCTTTTCTTAAGGTTTCAGTGGAGACTGATTGCTACAGACTCCTTCATACTAGAAGGCTATGGGACATGTTGAATGAGGTTTTTCACCAACACCAGCAAACAAGCCCTTCCTGTGGTGGACGGTTAGATTTCGATTATGCAAGTGAACAACAGAGAATGCTATGTTGGAAAGAAAAAGTAATCTGTGATCGCTGTCAGTACGAATCGCAGATGTATAACCTGTATGAAGAGATAAAAACCGGAAAGCCCGGAAGAAAACCTGCCATGGCCAATGTCGGACTAAATATTGGGCTTAGTAATACACCCATTGGTCCCAGCAATGTCAGAAAGATATTTCTAAGTACAAATATTCCTGCTCCTTCTAGAAGAGGTCTGCAAAAATGTGCAAATGCAGTATGCAAAATTATTGAAAATGTCAACAAGAGTGACATGAAAGCAAGGAGAAAGTCTCTGAAGACCATAAATTTATTAAGATGACAGCCAGAAACAGATATAGCCATTCAGTCTGATGGAATGTTTAACAACCCTCTATATTCAGGGATAGGGAAGACTCCATTCCAGCCTGCAACACAGTGCAGCTACTCGGTTGTTGAAAATGTGACGAGAAAGAAGCAAGTTATCGCCATGGAGAATGTAAGCAAATTGTGCAGTAAACATGGTTACCACTCTTCAACAGATGAGATACAGTGTGACATCAAGTCAGAAAAATGTAGTGCAACCATCCCAATGGAGCAGAGTATTGGGGATGAGAGACAGTGGGCGAAATCCTGTTTACTCCAGCTAAAAGAGGATCAGCAACAAGTACAATACATCACTATGGATCCAGACACCAGTGCGTTTAAAGCCACAGAAGACCTCCATCTTGCAAATATGACGTCTGTTGCCCCAGTGCACCAAATTGATACACGACATCTTTCACAGAATCATTGAAAGCATATAAAGAGTAGAAGGTCTCTTCTTAACATGATGCCTGGGGTGACAAAAAGATGTAGAGAGAAGAAATTAAACAGCTTTGCTGTTGATCTAAGCATGCGCTGCCAATCGGAGTTTCAAAACATTCATAGAAAAGTAAACGGTGACGCGCTTATGCTTTAAAAACACATCAATATGACTTCTGACGCCATCATAGCATGCTATCAGGGTGACCACAGGCTATGTCTGTCACAGTCTACTGTCTGTATGGGAGACAGTGACAACAATTGGCTTGTTAAAAGTGAATGTTTACCTTACTTTTTCAAATTGAAGGTGAAAATAAGTTAGGAAAAAGTATTACGAGACTGTATTGACTATTGTCTTGGGGGGAGCATTGTGGAAAAGACCAAACTTAATTCAAACTCACAAAAAGTTGAATCTGTGAATAATGTTATTAGACATGCATTGCCTAAAAATGTGACATTTGCCAGGAATTTTTCAGGAAGGGCTCATTGTGCAGTCTTCAAATGCAACAATGGTCCCGGAGAGGCAATATTGAAGCTTTGTGAAGCAATTGGCTGTTCTATCCCTTCAAATAGTAAAGTGTCAGCTGGACTTTTGGCCGAACAGAAATGTTTTGAAAACAACCAAGTGCGTTGTGGGTCCGCAAAAAGAAAAATCAAGCGTAAATTTAGGAGAAATAATCTTTACAAGTTATATGAAAAGCACCAAGAAAAAATATCTTATTGAAAAGGCCAATTGCTTCTTAAAAAGGCCAAAACAAGGCAATTGAGAGCCAAAGTAAGCAAGGACCATTGTTACACTTTGAAGAGCTGCACATTGAGACAAACAACTAAAAAAACAACTAAACAGGATCACACTTACAGTATAACAACAAAAAGCAATCATCCTATCCCAAAATGCAAGATGGAGAATGCTCCGTCGTGCAGCTTCCAAGTCTAAAACAAGCATCACGTGACATATTTTCTGAATGACGTTCAATAACCAGGTGATCTGGGTTTATGCACAGTTTCTCATGGCACAGGTGGCTGACGTCCATTAAATCACCAGCATCATTGGTACGGGGAAGCTCTGTTACCTTTTTATGTAGCATATAGGCCACTCTGTGAGCCAGTTCAACTTTTTGCTTGCCTGTTGTGCACCAGGTTACTGTCTTTCGACCATATCCGTGGCGGTCAGAGCTACCCGACCACAATATGCAGCCCCCACCCCCCTTTACAGAGTACTTTTGAAGGCTCCTTTCAATTTTTTCCCAAAATATGTACATGTGTTCCATGTTTAGGTATTAATTTATCAGCAGCATGCTCAAAGCATTCCTAGAAATGGACAATTTACCTCAAAAGCAACAAAATTCATCCACTTGAAGAAATAGTATAGGGCACAGTGAACTAATTATTTCTCCCATAGACCCCAATGGTGAACCCCTAGTATTCGACAGTTTATTCTGCATCTCACAATACATGTGGGGCATCACCATATGCCTTAAATTCAAGCCAAACCATGAATAAGGGGAATAAGAATTGAGAAAACATACATTCACCTGCTTTTTTTTCAACTGTTGCATGTTGATTAATGGCTGCCATATTTTTGGAAAACCCCGTCCCAGTTCCTATTAGAAATCACTATTTTTACTTTTTGCTCTAAAAAAACAAAATATAAATGCATCTGGTAGTAAATTCTATGTACCAATTTGAAGAAAATTAATTTTTGCATCTGCTAGAGAATAAAATATATTTTTACTTTAGCCTCATCATCCAATCAGATGCATCCATTTGCCAGATGATAGCCTCGGAGTTCCTCTCAGCTTTTGACTCCTAGGATATGTTGATATAATTAGTTCCCGATCCCCTTAGAGGTGATGCTACATACCAAATATCTAAGCCTTGTGGTTTCAGACAAGAAGATTTTTTCAAGTTTTCCTTTTTAAAGCCTATGTAAATCATGTGACCACTGAGGCGGGAACATTTTTGGCCCCAGGGGTATAACTTGAACAAAGTTGGTAGAGGTCTACTAGGTTATACTTCATATCAAATATCGAGAGTTTGAGAGTTTTGAGAGTTTTATTCATTGACCAAAACCCCTAACCGGGGTGCAAGTCAAAACATACTAACAAATAAAAATTTGAGGAAAGTTTAAAATATGATTACGAGAATCAGCATTTTCTCCTCAGTGGGTATTCATGTCTACTTGAAGCAAACACAGTGAGACCTCCAAGCAATTAAACACCACTTTAGATGAGAATAGCCAGGCCTCCAGATAAGAGTGCGTATTGGAATATTATTTTCTTTATTTCTTATCCAAAACATATGGTGTGGGTACTCAAAAGAACCGTCTCAATGAGACGGCCCCCTTGAGCACCCAAAACACATATTCAAATTAATGGGTAAGAAAATTAAAAGTTTGCGCAAATAAAATTTCCTTATCTGGATCTATGAATAGCAATACAAAACATATGGTGTGGGTACTCAAAAGAACCGTCTCAATGAGACGGTCCCCTTCAGCACCCAAAACACATGTTTAAATGAATGGGTAAGAAATTAATTAAAAGTTTATGCAAATAAAACAGCCAGGCCTCCAGATAAAAGTGTGTATTGGAATATTATTTTCTTTATTTCTCATCCAAAACATATGGTGTGGGTACTCAAAAGAACCGTCTCAATGAGACGGTCCCTCGAGCACCCAAAACACATGGTCAAATTAATGGGTAAGAAAACAATTAAAAGTTTACGCAAATAAAATTTCCTTATCTGGATCTATGAATAGCAATACAAAACATATGGTGTGGGTACTCAAAAGAACTGTCTCAATGAGACGGTCCCCTTCAGCACCCAAAACACATGTTTAAATTAATGGGTAAGAAATTAATTAAAAGTTTATGCAAATAAAACGGCCAGGCATCCAGATAAAAGTGTGTATTGGAATATTATTTTCTTCATTTCTCATCCAAAACATATGGTGTGGGTACTCAAAAGAACCGTCTCAATGAGACGGTCCCTCGAGCACCCAAAACACATGTTCAAATTAATGGGTAAGAAAACAATTAAAAGTTTACGCAAATAAAATTTCCTTATCTGGATCTATGAATAGCATTTACAAAACATATGGTGTGGGTACTCAAAAGAACTGTCTCAATGAGACGGTCCCCTTCAGCACCAAAAACACATGTTTAAATTAATGGGTAAGAAATTAATTAAAAGTTTACCCAAATAAAACAGCCAGGCCTCCAGATAAGAGTGCATATTAGAATATTATCCTCTTTATTTCTCATCCAAAACATATGGTGTGGGTACTCAAAAGAACCGTCTCATTGAGACGGTCGCCTTGAGTACCCAAAACACATGTTTAAATTAATGGGTAAGAAATTAATTAAAAGTTTACGCAAATAAAACAGCCAGGCCTCCAGATAAGAGTGCATATTGGAATATTATCCTCTTCATTTCTCATCCAAAACATATGGTGTGGGTACTCAAAAAAACCGTCTCAATGAGACGGTCCCCTCGAGCACCCAAATCACATGTTCAAATTAATAGGTAAGAGAATAATTAAAAGTTTACGCAATTAAAATTTCCTTATCTGGATCTATGAATAGCAATACTTCAGTGCAAAACATGAAGAAACCCTGAGAGATCATGCAGAATGTATATGGTTTCAATACTCATCAGAGTATCTTGACTAGTTCCATGATGACTAGACGCAAAAAAATTCATTAACATGTATTATAATGGCTGTGAGATCCATAATATGTCAATGAGATCTATACGAAATGGTGTAACAAACACTTATATATTCCTGAAAATTTCTTGAAATGTCTTTAGCACTATTTTACAGTATTTTGCTATCTTGAATAGTTCCTGAGTATCACCTGAACACATAAGGCACCTAAAAGTATTTGGTCTAGCAAGCAAGTTCCTTGGCAGATAAACCCTTCTAGCATCACTAAAGTAAGAACACTCAATTAAATAATGATATTCATCACCAATTTTGTTATGAAAACATAATTCACATATCCTGCAGGGGTGTGGAAATAGTAAAATTTTCTACTTGTCCAGGGTCAAGTAAATGGCCATAATGTACTTGTCCAAAGAAAATTTTACCTGTCCGATAGTGTCAGATTAGCTTAGGTTTAAATGAAATATATGTGTGGTTCCTGTTGCATACCAACAAAATTTAGGGTAGGTAGGTAGGGAAATTATTAAATTTTGTTGTAACATTTAACAAAGAAAATAGTGACAAAATCTGAAAAAGTGCCCATTTTAGGTATTTTTCTCAGAAGACCATTTTAATGTTTAGGGGGTTGAAAAAAAATAGGGTAGGTAGGCAACAGGAACCACACATATATTTCATTTAAGCCTTATTCCTATCTGTGCTTAAACAATTTACACTTTCGAAAACAGTATGAAACCATGCAGATATCAACTCTCTTGTAAAAAGTGTAGATCCAGATCAGCAGAAGCCAGCTGTTCAGGATCCACACGTTTTCAATGCAACATGTGAACTCATAATGATTAATCTAAATATGAAATACAAAATTTTATTAACTTGATGACAAATTTTGCACTTGTCCAAGGACAAGTAAATTGAAATTTTCAACTTGTCCTGAATGAAATGGGACCAGGTCGGACAAGTTGGGCATGGTATTTCCACAGCCCTGCATATCCTGTCATCCCTAGATGTATCGAGGCTCTATGATTTGTGGTTTCATACAAGAAGATTTTTTCATGTTTTCAATAAGCCTGTGTAAAACATGTGGCCCCTTGGGACAGGACCATTTTCGGGCCCCAGGATCATAATTTGAACAAACTTGGCAGAGGTCCACTAGTCTTGGTGATGCTACATACCAAATATCAAAGCTCTATGCCTTGTGGTTTTAGACAAGAAGATTTTTTATGTTTTCCCTATAGAAGCCTATGTATCACATGTAACCCCAGGGACAGGCCCATTTATGGCCCATGGGCATAATGGGCATAATTTGAACAAGTTTGGTAGAGGTTGACTAGATGATGCTACAAACCAAATATCAAATCTGTATGTCTTGTGGTACAGACAAAAACATTTTTTAAATTTTACATCTTGAAAAACTATTTTTAGCCTGTGTTGACCAAAATCATTTGAACAATTATCATAGAGGGCTATAATAAAGATCATTCCTGCCAAGTTTGGCCAAATTCCAGAAAGTAGTTTAGGAGATGTCCTTTGATGCAAATGTTGACCACAGACGACGACAGACTTCTAACGATCACAATAGCTCATTAAGTGCTTTGAAGCGGGATTTTTGTGAAGTTTGGTGAAATACCACCAATTGGTATAGGAGACGTTATTTAAAGGAAATTAATGACGGACGACGGACATCTTATGATCACAATAGCTCATCTTGAGCCTATACAATTGACTAGTAGTACTTAGTACATAACCATTGGTGACTTGCAGTGCTCTGGAAGAATGTGGGTGGGGGATTTGTGCTAAACACATCTGTCTTACTTATTTAGATAATTGTACAGCAACCTAGATTCTGGGTCAGTCTCTTAATGTATTGCAGTAATCCAATCAGCTCAAAAATATTTACTACAGTACTAAGGTCAAAATCTTACCTCATTTATCACCATTCAGCATGTTCAGCTGAGGGACCAAACTGCCTGCCTGATGTCCCTCTTGTCAGTGAAGTATGTGTTCACCATAGAAGCCTCTACAGCCTCCTGGCTACTGAAAACCATGTTAATCCTGCATTTCTGACATAGGCTGCTGGATGGCAGCTGCTGCATGTTGATGCTCTGAAGAACATTTAAATATAAACCAAGTCCTGCTGAGTCTGGATTTATCCTTTTTTTCAAATACATGTACTGTCAATTAAGATCAGCTGGTGTCTGTGGAGCTATCTGACCAGAATCCTTACTGTTTTTCAGTCTGACTGAAAATATACAAGGCTCTATATTAGGTCAGGCTAAACAGTGTTTAATCTAAAGCCATTGACCCCTTGCTGAAAAGCTAAGGTGGGCCATCTTTAACAAATATATGTGAATGGGGAAATATTGAGTTATATTATCACGTGAAATCGAATGAATATCACCCAGATTTCCAAGATTGAAGACTGGAAAAGTATTATTAGGCCCAACATCCAGCTATGAATCTTAAATGATTCGGCAGTTTCAATTGGATTAAATATTATATTTTATTCAAATTAATTTGTACATGGTATATACAGCTTGAAACAATAAGATAAGGATATGAGCACTTGAATTCCGAGAATCGGATGTGTCGCCTTGCCAAACAGCTGTCAATCAAGGCAAATTTGTCGAATTTATATCCCGGGCGAAGGGTTACTTTAGAGAAACTTATAAATGACAAAATATAAATCCCATTTCTCCAACCCCTAAGTTCACCTTGGGTATCATACAGATCAAAGTTATAAGCCTATCAACTAGTTTTCAGCGGTTAGTTCAATAAAAAATAAACTAATCTGTATAATTTCAATATCTGACTTCAACCTGACCCAGAGGTCAGGGTTGTGTGTAAGGTCAAAGTGTTTGCTTCTATGTTAGTCTATACTGCTTTACCCTAAATTTGATATGCAACATGACCACATTCAGAATTTTTACCCTTTAATCCAAACCGCAGGTTGAGGGTCTGTGTGTAAGGAGAGAATATGTGCTTGCATGGTGCTCTATGCTCCATTCCCTGTAATTTGTTATGCAACATGACCATGTTCTAAAAAGTTGAATTTAGACCTAGTGACCCCACCCCCAGGGTCGAGATGGGAGTGTAGGGGGAGGTCTGCAGACAAAATATATGCGACCATGTTGCTGCATTAGAGATTCCCTTTAATTAGATATGCAACATGACATTGATCTGAAAGAGTTAAAGTTTGACCTTTTGACCCCTAGGGTCGGAGAGCAAAATATTTACTACCGAGTTGCTGCATTTGCGATTCTCTTTCTTAATTTAATATGTTCTGAAAAAGTTGAATTTGACCTACTGACCCAATCCCCAGGGGAAGGGGGGAGGGGGTCTGCAGCCAAAATATTTGCTACTGTGTTGCTGCATTTCGTGATTCCCTTTATTTGATATGTAACAATGACCAAGTTCTGAAAAAGCTTGAACTTTGACCTATTGATCCCATCCCCAGAGTCATGGGAGGGGGACTGCAGTCAAAATATTTGGGACCATGTTGATGCAGTCTTGACTCCAATTAATTTGATATGCAACATGACCATGAAGAAACTCTCAAATCCATCTATTTAATGCCCAGGTCACACATTCACGGATCACCTCGTAGTCCGATATGGATGCACAACGCAAGTACTACTACGTGTGATTACGGATGCAATATGGAAATATACAGACTAATACGGATTGCCAAGGATGATGCAGGATCGTATCCTTGGCTTATCCTGCGTCAAATCCGTGAATGTGTGACCTGGACATAACATTTGTCCTGGATGCTCAAAAGTACTGTCTCCAAGGAAATGGCCCTCGTGAGCATCCATGACATTTTTTTCCATTGTAAACAAGAAAACCGCCCTCCAACTAGGCAAACTGGAGAAACTATGATCCCATCCATCAATTTCAATTTTAACACCTGTTTTGGGTGCTCAAAAGAACCATCTCAATGAGGTGATCCCCCCTGAGCATCCACAACATGTTTTCAATCACAAATATTAAAGCTAAATTTCAATTACTCAAACAGTGAGACCATTCTCCTTAGCTATTCTCCAATTTACCACAATTCCATCCAATTTAAGGACAATGTCATACACAATATGGCGTGGTGGCTAAAATCTGCGGGTGCTTTGAATTTTGCGCTGTCGCAAGAACAATGTCCAATTTCGCTCTAAATTTCAGAAATAATCATAAGATATATGTAATATAGTTTACAATTTTGTTGCTGAATGAAATATACACAAACAGTAAATAAGTCAAATATTACCTTGAACTTGGTCAATTTTTGCACACAGAATTCTCCTATTTTCCTTCATCAGAAATTTAAGTTTTTTGCACAAGCATGTAGTGTGATATGTGATCTAGTACAGCCGGAATTTAAAATTTACAAAATTTTATTCACAAGGTCACTTTTCTTGCTAATCCGATAACACCTAACACTCATATATAATAGCCACTGACAATAATATACATGTCAGTTATACAGGTAAGTCGGTTTACATACACGTCCACTAATCTATCTCCTTCTTCGGCAAATACAATGAATACAAAAAAAACATGAGCGGAGATTCGTGTATAATGGAGTTTTTTGGTGTCTGTAAAGGCGGTAACTTTAATATTCATATCTGGGCGTGGTTTGGCTATTTCATCTGCTCAAAAAGGGAAATCAGGTTCTATCTATTGGTAAAGAGTTATTAAGTTGTTTTAGCCATGCAAAGAAGCGTGATTTTCATGAAAATCCTGACCATATATACACTGAACTTACGTTTATTAACCCTTTAAGCGTATATTACAAAAAAAAAACGTATACCTTTGTCGTCTGCTAAAATATTTGAAGACCCTTCCATATACAGTGTAGATCCAGATCAGACTGCTTGTATAGGATCAGTCTGGTCTGGGTCCACACTGTATGCTTCTATAATTATGTTAACCAATAAACAGACATTTTTCGGATGCAGTTATTTTGCTGGTGTTTTAAGGGTTAATTCATATGATTTGTGTCTTCGCTGAGGTGTTCTGGCGCAAGATGATACTTACTTTCGAATAAAACCACGCCTCATTTTCAGCTATTACCTATGTCTTTAAAAGGTTGACCAGTCCTAATTTCCCATTCATGATGTGCCGCTGTTACAGTACCCCAATAGTCCTATAATAGGTAATATCGTGTTCTTTGGTCACTATCTATATCTTGCACTCTGAGAGTCATTTTATAAAAACCCGGAGAATGCTATTCAATGGGCCAATGACTTGACTTAAATTACCTGTGGGCGCTTCAGAAGGCTATCATTTCCAATTAATATAGAATACATTTCTCTTAAGATCACTTTTGTCTCAGCAACATAGGTTAACAAATAGTTAAGATTAAGGCCATATTTTAAATAAAATTTCATATCTTTCGGCAGTCTTAATTGTTTGAAAATTACTGATTTGGGTGATGTGTCGTTTTCAGTGTGTTGCACATTGAGGATTATGGTCATCAGTCTGGCGGTTTGTACACCCGTTTTACTTCATTGTCGTTCACTGACTTTTAAAAAAACGCTGTGTCATTTTTTTTGCGTTAAATGTCAATTCCTGTATTGAAATGTATATCACGCACTAATATAAAATGTTTATTTTATTTATTGCCTAAGCTTTTCTTCAATTTCTTAATTTGATTAAAACGTCAAATTGAATCCAAGGCTGTGAAAGCTCACACGCTCTTGTGTAAGCATTCCTTTCCATTGAATCCAGTGAGCAGGCATCATGCCACAGACGATCTATTGGTGTAAAAGAGAAGCTAAATGAGAAATCAAACAACAATCTCCGAATTTTGAAACATCTAAGAAAATGAGAGTACTTGTAATCACATAATCGATGGGGTGCCATCGCTAACACCCCACGTTCTCGAAGAAATTTAATGATAATTGACCTATTGACTATACCTCGCAATCACAAGTTTGACCATAACGTGAAAATTTAACTTGTATCCCATTCTGCTCATCATCCCCTTCAATTTGATATGCCACACGACCATGTTTGGGAAAAAAAATTGACCCCAAGCAACCCCAAGTCCCACCTCTGGAGTACGACCCAAGCGACATAATGAAAACCTCATTCTTTTATTTTTGAGAACAAACATAAAGTTTAGTATAAAAATCTTTGAAATTGACTTTTCAAATATGATAGTTGACCTTTGAACCCTCCCCTGGGCCCTGGAGGGACGGCCCCAAAAGAGTGCTGTCGCACAACCCACTCATATGAAAATTTCGCACACCAAACTTGGTTGGATTTCGTCCAATGGTTAAGGAGGATAGAGCATAACATTCAGACAGACGGACGAACGAATGAACGGACAGACGGGCAGAGGCGATAACAATACCCCCTTTAAAAAGGGGTGGTGATAATAAAGAAGAACACCATGTCACGTGCACTAATTGGATTCTGCTTTATATTCATACTGGGAAGTCCTGCTCATAGATATGTATTACAACTATACATGTATGTATTATTTGTATTTTCCTATGCAGGATATGGATTGGTAGCCTTGTTTACAGGTGTAGATAAACATGTACATTAGGCCTGGTCCGCTATTATATGAGTGTTATGTACTATCGGATTAGCAAGAAAAGTGACCTTTTGAATTAAGTTTTGTTAAATTTAAAGCCGGCTGTACTAGATCACATATCACACTACGTGCCTGTGCAAAAAACGTAATTTTTTGATGGAGGAAAATAGGAGAATTCTGTGTGCAAAAATTGACCAAGTTCAAGGTAATATTTGACTTATTTACTGTTTGTGTATATTTCATTCAGCAACAAAATTGTAAACTATATTACATATATCTTATGATTATCTCTGAAATTCAGAGCGAAATTGGACATTGTTCTTGTGACAGCGCAAAATTCAAAGCACCCGCAGATTTTAGCCACCACGCCATATTGTGTATGACATTGTCCTTAATACTTGTCCTGGGTGCTCAAAAGTTATTAACAGCCCTTTGACTGTATTGTCTCGCAAGTAGTCAACTCTTTCACTCAACTCAACTCAACACAAATTTATTTGCAAATCACAGTTAATCACTGGTTATTTTCTGTGTACAGAGGCAGGGCCAGGGGGTGGGGAACTTGTCAGCTTTTATGCAAAATGAAAGAAGCTAAAAACTAATTAACAAGGCAAAATCAATTTACCTTTCATCAGCTAGTTGTCAAAGTGAACACATTCCGGTAATACTTTTCTTGTAAATCTCCATACTTTAGTAACAAGTTGAAAATAGATTGCCAGGCAGATTTAGTAATCGTGTCTGCCATCTTAGTTTTTTTTTTTATTCCCAATCCGTACTCCTCAGGAGTCTGGTGCATTGCTATAGGCGCGACCCACGTCATGGACCGTTGGATGCATGGAAGACACTGCGCGGAGCCGGAATTGGTACATCAAGATCTGTGAAATTGGCGTGCTTTAGACCAGGATCTTTCTATAGGATACTTACAGGGTTGTAGAAAAGACCCAAATTTCTTGAATCATAGAATGGGTTGGGTATCTTGTCTTCCGCACAAGACAAGATGCCCAACCCATTCTATGATTTCTAAACAATCAATGTAGACCGTGATCAGATGCTACATTCTGCTGCATCTGATCCTGGTCTGCACTGTCTGTCAATGTACTACATATTAACTAGTTTATAAGATTGCAGTTATGTATGACCCGTACTGCAATGGCCGTTATTAATTTTATTGCCTTTATCTGCTGTTAGAACTGTTTCAACCCATAAGACGCATCCTAACATGACGGATAAATGGTGACTGGGATGTAATGAATCATGCTAAACAAATAATATCAGTGCTACCTGAACAATATTTTTTGGGCAGTTCGGTGGTGCAAACTTGGTAGTGATCATGGGGGGGGGGGGGGGGCAGACGAGGAGGGGGGGCATCGAGGGAATTGTTTTATGGCCTTTAATTACTGTAAAAACTTAAATTATATGAGCTCTAACTGTATAACTGATCTCAATCATTAATAAAACTGATAATTACTCTTTGGTGAAAACCCCGCAGGGTTTTTCTCCCATTTCATTTTGTGGGGGAAAAACCCCGCGGGGGGTTTCCCCCGCGGGTTTTTTATATTTTGCTTGAAACGCTTCAAATGATGAGAAAAACTTCAATTCAGTTTCTATATTGTTTTGTAAAGCAATACAGTTAAAAACAAACCTTTTTATTTTTTTAAAAAACCCTGCGGGGTTTTTCCGCCACAATCTGAAATGGGAGAAAAACCCCGCGGGGGAAATTAAAGGTTGAAATTAAGCCATACCAATCATTTTCTGAAATAATTACAATCAAACAAACTTATTTCTTGAACTTATTTTGATATTAATTTTTTTGTAAAAACCCTGCGGGGTTTTTCCCCCATTTGAAAATGTGGGGGAAAAACCCCGCGCAGGGTTTTAAAAACACCGCGGGGTTTTGAAAACCCCGCGGGGTTTTCGAAAAACCCCGCGGGGTTTTTAACTTTGACCTTTTTTTTCACTATGACAGAATTTTTATTTTGGGGTCTAAATGCATATGTTTTACTAATTTAAGACTGTATTTATGTATTAAAGTGGTTTTGAGTATTTTGTACCACTAGAAAGGTGATGTGATTTTGCCAAATTCTGGTGCGGCTAAAAAAAACTGGTGGCTGTTACATGAGCCTTCGCTGCTCGAGAGGAAATTTTATATATTTTTGGCCGAGTTGTCGTACACCCAAGATGAATTCATACATGATGCGACATGGGAAAATTTTGCACATGCACTTAAATAATGCAACATATATTTCAAAAATGATTTCATGTATAGGTTCTTTACAGGAATATATATATGTAGTAGTTGAAAATGTCACCATTGAAATCAGACTTTTCAGTTGAAGTAGTTACGATGTACATTAAATAAATTTAAAAAACTACCGCTTTGTTAATTGTTAGCAAACGCTTTTTAAAGAAAAAATGAAGTGTGTTTCTATACAATATACATCTCTAAATAAAGATGTCTTGGTCATTGACATGAATAGAAGTCACGTGGTAGCGTAAGACAATTATTAGGCCAAGCTAATTTATTATTGTCTTTTTGTAACTTAAAGTCTTAGAATAGAACTTATTTTTATGACATTTTTTGTGTGTTTCCTTGCCTGTTTTTTGAGTCATAACCTCAATAAATTCTGCACCAGAAAAGAATTCAGAGCCTCCAAAGGTCTACGCCCATGATGCACTGACAAATGCCTACATTCAGTGTGTAGATAATAAGATGCCGGTGAGAAAAGCTGCAAAACTGTACATCATACCCCACACTACTTTGAGAGACAGAATGCCTGATACAGTGCATATAGATACTTTGCTTTTACATATTGAAAAACAATTATTTTTCACAATTTTGTATTTTATGAAAGTTGTTCAAACACAATATTAAATTATGCTAGGTCTTAATATTGAGTTTTTGAGCGAGAATAGTGTGACGTCACTCACATTCGGAAGTAGGTTAAACCAAAATGGCAGACATCAATTTTACCATGTTTACATAAGCTTCGGTTTTCATAGTAGGATGTTGGTTCGGAGTAAGGATTTATCTGCAGTCGAATGCAAAAATGATGCATAAATAAAGCAAGCATATTTAATTTTGCATGCTTCATTTGTTTTAAGGCTATAATTACCAATAAAGCTTAGCAGGGCGCAGTATGGTTACTCGACGATAGTTGCCTTTTAAAAAATGGTAAATTCTTGTTGTGTTAAATTGAATTCAAAAATCTATGTTTTGTTGACGTTGACACAATGTTGTATGATAACTCAAATTACTTACTCCAATGTCGTATGGTAATTCTCTAAGATCGATAGTTTCCGACATCTTTGATAGAAAGCTTGCCTGAGGTTTCCCATTGTTAGGCCACGTGACATCGGGGGGGCGTAGCGTTTTATCGATTCGCCTTTTGTTAATTGGTTGGTGCCACGTTATAAATTTCCGTAGAGAGCTAACTTTAAGGAGAAAAAAGAAAAAAAACTTGGCCAATCTTCGAGTGACAACTGTGGAAATATACGCATTATTTGCATGATCTCAATTCTGTTCTTATCCTTGGTAGTGTCGGGCGAAAATATTTCCATTATTTCCATTGGATAATATACAATCTATTTACTATGAATATTAAAATAGGGGTTCCACTGTAGTCATACCACATGCTGCTTCCTAAGGTAAAATTACCTTCAAATAAAGGCTAACAAAAATGAGAACTATTGAATATATTTTCTTCGAGGTTGCATCCTCTAGTTAGCAACCTCTGCGTTACTTTGCCAAAACGAAAATAAAATCAAGATTTTAAATGTATTACAGTTATACAGTATTAAAAATGTCCATTCTAAAATAGAGATTATGTGTTGGCATCAGGAAATGAGATGACTTTATGACGGTCCTGACGTAAAGCTTTAATCTGTTGCTTGATGCCTGATACTTGTCGTTGGCTAGGCCCGCAGTAGCTCAATTTGAGGTTTTCTTCAGCCCTGACTATCAGGGAGTCATGAGCCTTTTTTTGTACCATTATAATGTGTTAATTTGATTCGATTGTACATTTCATTATGTAGGAAGCCTCCATGCGAGCTTAACAATTTTGTATTTTAACAACAACAGTATCTAGGGCGAAGATTGAGTGCTTGTAAAATGCACTTAAGCCCCCGGTGGCTTAGGCTGCTGTCTGTTCTATGGCAGTGGTTCGAAGAAAAATCTGGTTGCTTTGTTATTATTGTCTTACAGATGTATTATTACTAATGCTTTAAATGTATATGACTCTTCTCCACGCGGTGCCGTGGATGGGTCTGCAGTATGTGATTGGGATATTTCCTTGTCATATAGTACTCACTAACTTTTTGCGATACTGGATATATTTCAAGGTGCGAAGACAAGCGTCCATTCCATTCAAGGACAATCCATCCGTGACACCTACTGATCCCTTCCCCAGGGTCGGGAGGTAGGGGGTTGGTCTGCTGGTAAATATTTGCTAACATGTTGCTGCATTTGTGAAGTTCTTTGATTTGATATGCAACATCACAATGTTCTGAAGAAGTTAAATTTTGACCTTTTGACCCAAACCCCAGGGTAAGGGGTGGGGTAGGCGTCTGCGGGCAAAATATTTGCTTCCATGCTGCTGCATATTGACAATTTACTGAGTTATTGCGAAATTTATATATTTGACCTTTGACCCCACCTAAGGGGTTGGGGGGGGTAAAATTTTAACCTTTGTCATGCTTGTGACGTTTATTCCACAAAAAGCCAATATAGCTTTTGCATAAACTTAAACCTAACCCAAAAAAGGGTCATAACTCAGTCAAAACAATTTGTGAATGACCTCCAAATTCGAACTTATCTTGTATTTTATGATGCTTTACCCCTTCTGTAAAATTTGAAAGAAATTGTTACATACCTTCAAGAGTTATTTATCAGAAACCACAAATTGACAATTTTGCAAAAATCTAAGTAAAAAAGTGCTTTTATTCAGTCAAAACTCTGCGGATTACCCCCTCTTCAAACTTGACCTGCATTTAATGATGATAGACCTTTCTGTAAAGTTCAAGAGTTATCGATTGGAAACCAAAAGTGTGACACCGCCGACAACGATGACGCCGACGCTGCCAGAGTCATGATCCCTATGTGTCATTCTTGCTTCTCAGGCGACACAATAGGCATTTGAAACATTTAACTCAATTTTCACTGTTATATGGTTTATTTACCTAGTACTTTCGATCCAAAAGTGTCTTTAAATCGTTACCACAGGCGGCACAGATATATGCCTTCCTATTCCTCAAGTAGTGGAGGCAGTCATCAATTCAACTTATCAAGTTAAATATTAACCAGAAATGTTACAGTTTGATGGCTTTTTAACCAGTGAAGAAGCTTATGTGCCTTCACCTGTATGAATAAGCATATGTGTCTTCAAAACAGATAGTCTAGTAAAACCTTTACCACAAGTGTCACAACTATATGGCTTTTCTCCTGAGTGAACCCGTTCATGTGCCTTCAAGGTAGATAACTGAGTAAAACATTTACCACAAATGTCACAGCTATATGGCTTTTCTCCTGAATGAACCCTTTCATGTGCCTTCAAGGTAGATAACTGAGTAAAACATTACCCACAAATGTCACAACCATGTGTATATGGCTTTTCACCTGAATGAATACGCTTGTGTGTCTTTAATGTAGTTGCATGACTATAACATTTACCACAAATGTCACAGCTATACGGCTTTTCTCCTGAGTGAATCCGTTCATGTGCCTTCAAGTTAGATAATTGAGTAAAACATTTACCACAAATGACACAGCTATATGGCTTTTTTCCTGAGTGAATCCGTTCATGGTCCTTCAAGTTAGATAACTGAGTAAAACCTTTACCACAAATGTCACAGCTATATGGCCTTTCACCTGTATGAACACGTGTATGCGCCTTCAAGTTATATGATTTATTGAAACACTTTCCACACGTGTCACATTTGTATCGCCTATCTCCTGTATGGACAAACTTATCCTCTTTAAAGCAAGATTCATAGTTAATTGTCTTCTCTTCTGTATGGACAGGCGTATCCTCTTTAAAGCAAGAGTCATAGTTATATGTCTTCTCTCCTGTATGGACAGGCGTATCCTCTTTAAAGCAAGGTTCATAGTTATATGTCTTCTCTTCTGTATGGACAGGCGTATCCTCTTTAAAGCAAGATTCATAGTTATATGTCTTCTCTTCTGTATGGACAGGCGTATCCTCTTTAAAGCAAGATTCATAGTTATATGTCTTCTCTTCTGCATGGACAGGCGTATCCTCTTTAAAGCAAGATTCATAGTTATATGTCTTCTCTTCTGTATGGACAGGCGTATCCTCTTTAAAGCAAGATTCATAGTTATATGTCATCTCTTCTGTATGAACAAGCATATGATTCTTCAAAAGAGCTAACAGAGTGAAACAGTCACCACAATGTCCACACGTATATGGCTTCTCCAATATATGAACAGATAAATAGCTAGACATATCAATTGGTTGAGTGATACATTTACTTCAAGATAAACAAGCATGCAGCTTCAGGTTCTACCCTGGAGGAAACAAAAAGTAGTACTTGTCGGATTAAATGATTAAGTACATCGTTTATTGCTGCATGAACCAGCCCATGTGTCCTCAAGATAGATGCTCTCGATCAAGTATTTGTATTTAATTGAATAAAACCAGGTCTGCTCAACCAAGCTGCATGAGTATAGCTTTAACAATCTCTTGATATGGCCAATCCCAAGGGGGTGTTCAAATCTTTAGTCTATACCAATGGCAACACCATCATATTCTAGCAGCGTATTAGCAAAGCTGTGCCTCAATGTTCTTCATAAATCTAAAAAAGGTAAACGTTACAAGTTAAACATGTGCAATGTGCATAATGGACATGTTAATACAAATACATAACATACAGTTTGCAATAGAATGGTTATATTTATTTAGGTCTGTTTACTCAGTCATATTCATTCTCCTTGGGGGTTGAAAGTCTGCAATCATAGCTAATGCTAAATAAGTCAGCTTGTCAGCAAGTCACCCTGAAAGTCTCAGTGATATCATTGAACTGCTAATTGTATGGATATTGAAAATGGTTCAAGTCATAACGTTAAACATTATGCTAGCAACAGAGATCTAGATTAGTCTGTGCGTACATTAGGCTGAATGTGGCTAGTTTGTCATATTATGTTGTGCCCTATTTTAAATGATGTTAAACAGTGTATGACTGTAGATCTCTTCTCCCCTATTCTGATATGGCACATTGACGAAAAATTGTTTTAAGGACTGGGCAGTCTAGTATGCTCCCACAAAACAAACTATAATTGACATGTCAATTCGTACTAGTCCTTTGATGCACCTTGAACTGTTGTTTAATCACGAGAAATGGAGGGCTGCCGCATCAAAAGAGCTACGTGCATAAAGGAACTTTTTTGCCCCTCCCCCTTTTTTGGCTAAAATATAAAAATATCATAACTTAAATGGTAATGTCATACTACAGAGCATAATAGCTTTTTCTGACACCTTCAAGGATCTGATGGAACCAGTATTCAACCAGGCACTAAAGACAGGGCATGTTGGTTTTTGTCACTGATACATATGTACTATATATAAGCAGCAGTCTATAAAGTCTTACAAACATTCTGTCAGAGGATCACCTGGGTGTTTTGTTCAACACTGGAGTATGCAACAGAAGGTGATCCTTCTGATTGTCAACAACATTTGCCAGAATATGGGGGAAGAGATCTACAGTCATACACTGTTTAACATATTGTTACATTACCAATGAGTTAGTAAGACGGAAAGGTTGTTCCTATCAATTTGAGAGAGAACCCCTCCCAACTACCTCATCTACATCCTAAGCAGGGTAGGAAAACAAACAAAAATTGCTCTTGGCGCTTATCAGTGACATGAAGCCCTAACATGTGCTATTTATGTAAATGTGAATAAGCTGCAGTACGACATGATTCTGAAAAAAACCCATAGCCATTCACATATACTGACTATTTCATTTGGCATGAACATGAGTTTACTTCAATCCTGCTTTTCTGTCATTAAGATGTTAATACAAAGCTTAAACTATCAAGTCTTTCCTATGAAAACAAGTGAGGCTTTCTAGATATAGACAAAATGTGTGGAAAATAAATGAGAAGGAAATCGAGTACCTCTGGTGTAAGAAAACTTGATTGTACTTAATAAAAGAATCACAAAATTATATTTCAAATTTTTCGTTATATGGGGTTACCATGCTCAAAACTTAATCAAACCTTGTAAAAGATAGAAACATAATATTTTCTGTTTCCAAAAGGTGCATAAATCATTTTAAAAAATATCAAACTATATTAGTTTAATAAATCATTTATATAAGAATAATGAAAAAAAATGTAACATAGGTAACACTTTGGGGTGCATATTCGTTTTTAAAGGTCCATACCTGTGATGCAAAAATAGCTTACTTGGATGATATAGCCAATTTGGAAATATTACCTTATGGTTTGCACTTTTTAGAAGTCGTGCCATTTACTAAAATTTTCAAAGATAGTGAATGGTTATACATGTAATTGGCTGTTACAAGGTAATGGTGCCATTACCAGAGTGCTAGCATATTGCAAAATCCTGGCAAGATGAATCTGATTGAGGATTAATAAGCTGTATTGGAAAATTCTTAAAAGCCTTGAATAAAAGTTGATAGCTTGGCAAAAAAACCGCTCTATTAACTTCTGCCAGGTGGGTTTTCTTTGATCTTTTAAGTTGTTACTCACATATTGAACTGTATGATACAAAATTTACACGAGTATTATGTTAACTATATTTGTTGTCTCTATAAAAGAAAAGAGGGTTTATGGTAGTCTGTTTTGAGCTACTTCCTCAGCACAGTACATAGACCTGTGCCAGCATGCAAATAAATACAAACAGGTCGTGTTGGAGACCTTATCTTGATAGTTTAATGGTATTCTGAGAGTAACGTATGTAACCTGGGCTGTAAAATAGTGTAAGACACCATAACACGGAACGTAAATTCATTTGAATAGCAGCCTTATAGATTTGCTATATTCACTGATAGATGTAATACATGTATAGTCAATAACTGCGATACTGATCCTTGGAAATAACATATGAAACACTAAGTAACATATACAACGGCAAAAACTCAAGGCATTTATAAAATAAATGCTAAAATTATGCGTCTGTGTTATAAGATGTTCTAAAACCTGTACCAGCCATCAAAAAAGTGTGAATATGTCATGTTGGAGACATTATCAGAAAATTTTAATTTTATTTTGCGTGTAACGTACGTAACATGATGTTACACGCTAATGCTGCCACTCTTAGAGGGCTAACATATTTCATTTTGTGGCTAATATAATGTAGTATATAGAGAATAGTAAACTGTGTTTCTGTGATATGAAAATTATGTCACGAAGGAATGGTGGTGACTCGGTAAACAACGAGTCCGCAGGACAAGTTGTTTACCAAGTCACCACCATTACTGAGTGACATAATTTT
Organism: Loripinus fragilis; assembly: GCA_964019695.1. NCBI lineage: Eukaryota > Metazoa > Mollusca > Bivalvia > Lucinida > Lucinidae > Loripinus > Loripinus fragilis. Next base: position 44,651,125 of record OZ026530.1, on the reverse strand, counting down.
CATATCACAGAAACACAGTTTTACTATTCTGTATATTATATACCTTCCACTGATGTTTCAATAAAAAAAACGAAGAAAGAAAAAGTCTTTTAACGACCCCCTTCCCCCGACTGCCCAACGATAAAATGGTGCGTAGTAATAATTACTTAGCCACGCCTACATCGGCATGTCAAGGCTCGCCACGCTCTACGACGAACAACAACAACCTGTAGGCATATATACTCGCAAGTCCCGGGAGTCTGACTTATTTTTTATTATTATTAGAAGCTAAAGAAATGTGACTGCGTTGCGATAATTTAACATATTATATTTGGGTTGTTTCCCTTACAACGTAATGTTGCAACGGAGCCAAGGGAAAGCGCTCTAAAAGCCTGCAGAAATGAAATGTCGCGGGGAACTGAAACTGAAAAACAATTTGCTCGGTTTTTTTTTGCCATTCGCTGGTCCGTTTCTTTCTCTAGTGGATCAGCAATAGCTTGAGAAACTGATTGAAATGTGTTTGTCAAGCATAATGGGGATGGACTTGTGACGAGAAAAGGATTATTTGAGTGGAGATAGAGAACTGGAACAGGTCTAGGAATGCAGGAGAACAACACGGCTCAGATGTAAATATTTGGCTGGTGTCTGATCTAGGTCTAATAATAACATCGGATCAGCATTGTCAATTTTTATGTAGAATGCCGTATAATCTTCAAAATCCCCAAATTCCTCTAAGCTAGACCGGGAGGCAGGAAGGCAGGTTGGTGAGTCTGATTTTTTCTCCTAAATGTGTTGTGCATATGTGTATTGAAAAATAAGTAGTTCCGACAAAAATATCGACATGGAGCAGTGATGATATGACTTTTTCATATCATCACTTGTCTAGTGAAATATTTCACTCCTCAAAGATACTAAAATTATCTCACTGCAAAACAATAGGAAATTAATGCTAGGTATATAATATTTGGAAATCATTGTGCACAAAAGTCGCCCTGGGGAGGTGGTCTATAGCCAACGCAAGGCATATAGAATTACATTTGACATTTTTGTGGGATCTGGGGCTACCATGTTAAACATCTAATAACTCGAAAAGTATATAAGATTAAAGCATAATGCTTGCAGTTTTGAAAAGGTAAATAAAACGTCGTTAATAGAATACCAAATTAATGCACATAAACTGGTTTCAATGAAATTTAAGACAAACTAAATTAGATTCATTTATCATTTAAAGGATGTTCAATGAAAAATGTAACATACACTACTTCGTGGGTGACTATGTTTGTTTTCAAATGTCAATATATATAGGGCCCAGTAATAGCTTACTTTGAAGATATAAACAATTGGAAAGCTTACCATTTCTTTTGCTCTTTTCTGAAGTCTTAAAAATGATAAGTATCTAATATTTTGTTGGGTAACATATGTAACAGGCTGTTACAGCTTAACCCTGCCATTTTCAGAGGGCTAACATGTTGACTTTCAAGAAAAATATGGTCTAAAAAATTCCCCCTGGGGGAGCACAGGTGTTTGTAGTTATGTCCAAAATTATGTTATTGATGCTCAAGAAGGCAGTTTCTTGTGAACGAAGTGAGCAAAATACGAAACATTGTGTTTGCGCAACTGCAGGATATTTTTTATTTCGAGCATCATTTCCAGCAATAGAATCTCAGTTTTCAGGCAGCGAGAGAAAGTTAATGTAAACATTAAAGATTTTTTTGCAAAGTAAGGAGCTAACGATAACAATGTCCATGTAAGTTGAAAGAGTAAAGATGCAGTGAGGGCCAGTTAATTTGAGCCAAAATTTGCCGCACAGGCGACTAGGAGAACAAAGTTACAGTTTATGAACCCAAAAATAAAAACAATAACAAACACAATGTTTCGTAACTTGCTCACTTTGTTCGCATATCGAGCCAGTCACCTACTTTTGAGATACTGGATATATTTCAACGTGCGAAGACAGGACAGGCGTCTATTCCAATCAAGAACAGCATTCTATTGTTAAGTCATCCGGGTGTTTTAGGCTTTATGTAACCTCATGCTGAAGAGCTCCGCTGAAATACTCGGTGAAAATAATGTCAGACGCTTATTAAAAAGAGTTCAAAATCCCGAAATTTTAATCGATAATATGTCCGTAAATGTGTCCGATTATTTTATAATCACTTTCTATATCTAATGAAAATCATATTTCTAATCGATACTGAAAATTTCAGCGCAAAATTTTGAGTAGTTTTAAAGATATTGCAAGTTATAAATTCACCAAATTACGTTGGGATAACGGAGAATTACCTGTGTTTTCACCGAGCGCGCAAAGCGCCTCGATGATCCAGAGCAGGATATGACGTATCACTATTTAAGAGAATAGTGTTACTACTATCACCGATCAAATTGAACCAAAGAAAGGTAAAAATATATAAATTAGCATACTTACAAAGCGAGTCAACTTTGTCAAGGTGAAAAGCAAATGACGTGAACTAACTCTTGCCATTTGAATATATGTATTTCTGCAACTGCAATTAAATACTTTCAATGGAACATAATATACACTGCTCAATATATATAAGACTTTCACTGCCAAACGCGACTGTAGTCGAGTTTACCGTTCACTGCCAAACTCGACTACAGTAGTAATTAAAAGGCACCGTTTATAGCTCTCTATTTTTAACTGTTATAGGGGACGCAAATATTTGTTCTTTATTTCAAAATGTTCACGGGACATAATAGTATCGTGTATGGATGTTTAATCAATTTTCTGTACAAGAAATGACTTTACAAAAATGCTTGTAATGTCATTAGATTTCGCGGACGTCAAAAAAATCGAAAACATGTCCAACGGAATGACATACAGGACGCGTTAAGCCCTTCAACTACTATATTTTGATTTATTTCTGATGAAACATTAACAATATAATATCAGCATATCCAACAATGGTTCCTGTCCAATGAAGCGAAATCGATAGCTTTATCAGCAATGGGATTAGGGAGTCTTCGGGATAAAATCCGTAGTTTTACGATGTGGTCAGCTCTTCATGACACAGCGGGAGTCGTTCATCTGTGTTGAGGTGTGAAAAAAGCTGATAAGACTCTATGGCCTTCAGCGAGTTGCTCTGTGTTCTTATCGAGGATGAATTTTTGTACATTTTTCAACATTATAGCTACAGATCGACCAATTCCGAAGAATTTTTAATTCAAAATTTGGAAAAGCCGAAATAATAAAATTAAGGAAATCTAAGGCAGAAAGAAAACAGTACTTTGCGCCTCTTTGAACAAAGCACTTAAATGAATAATATCTGAATTCTGCAAGCTGTGCAGACTTAAACCAGATCAGTGACGTATATAGGTCACTGGTCAGATGGCGCACGTCACGACTGTACTGATGTGCAGGCCGATCTGCTTCTTTTTATTGCGCATGCAGCAAAATCGTGGTTTGTCGCGACTTGGACTGAGCGTTCAGATGAGACTTTTTCATAATCGGGTGCTATAGCAGATCCCGAATTATTGAACAGTTTGGATCAAGATCAGACCCCGCATTTTGTCAAGCCTTAATCAGGGTCCAAATTGATGGAAAAAGTTGTCACAATATGGCATTCATATGCAACCAAATCAGGTTTTCTCGCGACTGGGCCTATTTATTTGACACGTATTTTCTAATTAAATAGTTTGGATCTAGATAAAGCTCGGCTTTTGTCGAGCCTGATCAATCTCCAAACTGTTTGGTTATCACTATCTGACACTCGCATGGAACAGAATCAAGTCTTCTCGTGACTTGACATATATTCAATACTTTAGACCAAGGGCAAGCCACACACTCTGCCGAGGCTGATCAGGGTCCAAACTGTTTGAAAAGACAATGGCAATAGTTTAAACCGTTGTCATGCTGTCTATACGAAATGACATATATTAACCCAGTAACCTTATTATCGAATGAGCAAAGCGTGCCATTTTAAAGTTTCAAACAGATTGATTGTCATGCAGACGGATAATATTCATACCAATAAGTGAAATTGACCAATGACATGTGATGTCCAACAAGGTGGCAATTTGACAAGTGTACACTCAGACGAGTCTGCGCAGCTTTCTTCTTTTGACCCATAAAAGCATAGCGTCCTTTTTGTGGGATGTAGACATACAATGCAGATCAAGACCAGACGCCACAGAATGCGGCGTCTGATCTGGGTCTCCACTGTTTGCTTGCACAATGTTCTATTAAAATTTGAATAAAATGAAAAATACCACCTAACACCTATTGAGACAAAAATGGACTGTTCCAATTGAATACAGTGGGAAACTCCATTCGGCTTAAATGGGTTTAGCTTAGAATGTTCTAAATGCTGTTCGGTCAGTAGCTTTACAGTCATAGTACGTTCAAGCGACTTGCGTATGCTCAGGTTGATCTGAGGCTTTGCTGGTTGCACCTATCGCATTGTTGGAAATATCATGTTTCGGCTCAATATCACAAACGACCGCTAATGCTTAAACATATATCGCATAGAAAAGGAATTGAGATTTTGCCAAATTTAGATACTAATAATATACTCAGAAGAAAAAGTTTAGTCAGTACAGACACTGTGAGCAATAATTTTGTTATACAGTCATAATATTGACAAAAACCTTACTCAACATGAAATTCATTTAATTTCCTTTAAATGTGAACATTTTCAACAAAAGATTCTGAAAATAAACCGATTTTCTTCATCAAAATCACACATCAAAATTCAAATTTCAAAACTCAAAAATCAGTGGTGCACCCCTCAGACGATTTCTGACTAATAGCCGGATTTTCTCGTACTTGTTGCATGTCTAAGACGTTTCAGAAGCTTCTGAGCGGTCATGAAGCAATAACGTCATGTTGACGTCACTATGACCCTAACTTCAAGTGGCGTCGTTATCCGTGGTCTCCCTGGCGGGGGTTTGTCATTTTTACTGCCAGACTGTCGAAAACGTGTTTGCAGACGATAAATTAATCGTTCATTACATCCAAAACTACGTGGCACGTCAGCAGCACGTGCACCTACTTCAAGAAGTACAAACGCTGTATTTCTGTAATTTGTCGATAGCCTGGACGGCGACTTAAGCTTGCTTACACTGAATTTTCTCCGGATAATTGCAATAGGAACAACTCTCTTTCAATATCAAACAGCATATGCGAAAATAACCCTGCCGGTTTACCGCAGCACGTGCACATCATGCATTTTGAAATTTGGTTGATACAGTCTAATGAGGCATTTTTATCACACAATAAACAGGTACATGTAAAGTTACGTTAATACAACTCATGTATACACTTTGACAATGGTATATCCAGTATTGTTGATTTTATGCGAAAACATAAATACTGACTAAACTTTTTCTTCTGAGTATAGTAATAATAATAATAATAATAATAATAATAATAATAATAATGATAACAACATGTATATGACAAATCAAGCAGATATTGATCACTTAATTGAGCTTCCAACAATGAGGTGTTTGTGATGAGCAAATGCTCAGACCAGTCAGTGCATACGCGCAGTCTGATCAGAGCCTTTGCTGGTCTCGTAAATATCCTATGGCTCTTAGGCTACTGATCATTATTTGGATTTTTTAGCTTAATAGGAGCTGCACAGGCTTTTCTGAGTCCACTTGTCAAAATGCCACATTGTTGTAAATCTCATGTTGCGGCTCAATTATATCTTAAGTTATAGCAATTGCTATTTGATAAGCAAATTGTCATCTCTTAAAAACATTATAACCCATAATCACAGCGTAAGAGAAAACCAATCAACATATAAACAAGGCCTCCTGTGTATTGTTTGTCAAAATTGACCCGAGACATATTAATATTCAATGACCTTTTACTCGGTCTTCGAGAATCTTCGTAAAAAGTGCGCTTTAGATTGTTGTACAATTACTAATCTAAATGAAGTTATTCACAATTCCCCAATAGCCTAGTGGATAGTCGAGTGTTTTAGCACTCAAAATATGTGGGTTCGAGTCCTGTAGCATTTAAGTATTTTTTGTTCAATTTTATATCTATTTGCTAGTTTCTTTGTCTTTATTCATGTTTTTGTGCACAAATGGATGCATATATTTGATTTGGCATGTGTTTATGTAATAAATACAGCACCGTGAATAATTTCACTAAGCCTACATGTGATTAACTATTTGCACGCTGAATACTTTTTGAGACTTTTGTTATCATCTGCTGACTTTTAATCAATATTAACTTTTTAAAAACTCTTACAGGAACACTATCAGAGTGTTCAATGGTCTGTATCCAGTTCAGAACATACGTTCTGTTGGTACTGAACTGGGTCCAAACTTCAGGTGACAAGGAAAGAGTGGGGAACTTAGGGAATAATTAATACAAAAGCGGCATCACAAGATGAAGTAAAATATACGAACAATATTAGCTTAAAAAAGAAAGAAATTTGACAATTATTTAAAAAAGGTTCGTTCCAAGTTGCGATCCAGGTATGTTTGATTTGTAAGTAGTCAACTAGCCACTAGGCTATCAGACCATTTGCATTAACGAATTGACATTATCTCATATTCTCTGTTAAAGCGTGACCAAGGTCTGAGTACTCCACGAAAACGCACGAATATCACGAAAATTTTGGCGAAATTAATCAGTCTAAGGTTAATTTTGGCAGACAATACTTAATTCCTACACTGTGGTCATGGTGACACAGGTATACGTCTCGGAATCTCGGAAACTCAATCGTGACTTTCCGCTCGGGCGAGGAAAAATTGATGACCCTTACTCATCCAAATCTAAAAAAAGTCAGTGAAATTATTATTTAACATGTACAAAAAATACACCAAATTAATCAGAAATGAAATAAGAAGAATATCTGATCAGCGCCTTAAAGAAATGATTTCAAATAATCTCAAAAACGCTATTAAAGGAACAAAAGTCACTTCGTCATTTTACTTTACATAGAAGTCAATGGGAGGTTTTTCTTACCTTTAAAGTTAAAACAGTCGGTCTTACCCAAATCATAGAATAAAGATAAAATATCCTTTGAATAGCTAAGATAAATAGCTTTAAGATGAAATCAGCGCCTTAAAAATAAACTGAAAAATAAAGATTTTATAAGACTTTTTATGATAACTTCCCATTAAACCTAATACAAAGTAGTTTATTGGTTATCGACCAGGTAAAAATCCATAGTTGGATATGAATAGATCCTTTTGTTTGATACTTGATGTAGGATGTTTTATTTATTTTTGCAAAAATAGTTGTTCATAGGCATTTTCATATTTTCAATATGGCTTCCAAAATGGCCGCCAACGGTCACGTGACTATTTTTATTATTATTGCTTCAAATGAAAGTTTTATATATTAGCAACATTCTGTTAAAGTTTCACAGCTATATGTTGAATGGTTCTCGGGATACTCTGTGTTGAACCCATATACCCTCAATATTCAGGAGTCCTTGAAACATGCTTGGCACTGAGGTATTGGTTTTTCGAGGTGCTTGGCAGCGAAAGTGCTAAAGGAACACCTGATAATTTTCCATTGGTGATAATGTTAACCCCTGTCCAATAGACAAGAAATGCGTTTCACTAGACAATACGGCAGAAACCCTTGCAGTTTCTTTTGTCATTTTTTCTAAGATAGTCAAAGTTTGGGATCAAAAACAATCGCTGCTTCAGTTCATGGCTCAAGGTTTGTAATGATATTGTTTCTATCAAAATTTATGATAAACGTGACGACTTTGATTTTGAAATTGTCAATTTCCCATTTTTAGATAAAATTTAAGACAAACTAAATTAGATTCATTTATCATTTAAAAGGGTGTTCAATGAAAAATGTAACATACACTTCTTAGGGGGTGACTATATTTGTTTTCAAATGTCAATATATATATATATAGGGCCCAGTAATAGCTTACTTAGAAGATATAAACAATTCCGAAATCTTGCCATATCTTTTGCTCTTTTCTGAAGTCTTAAAAATGTTAATTATCAAATATTTTGTTGGGTAACGTATGTAACAGGCTGTTACAGCTTAACGCTGCCATTTTCAGAAGGCTAGCATTTTCACCTTCAAGAAAAATATGGTCTACAAAATTCCACTTGGGGGAGCACAAGTGTTTTAAGTTATGTTCAAAAACATGTTATTGATGCAGCTGTTGAAGGCAGTTTCATGCGACCAAAGTGAGCAAAGTACGAAACATTGTGTTTGCGCAACTGCAGGATAGTTTTCATTTCGAGCATCATTTCCAGCAATAGAATCTCAGGTTTCAGGCAGCGAGAGAAAGTTATTGTAAACCTTTAAGATTTTTTTGCAAAGTACGGAGCTTACGATATCAATGTCCATGTAAGTTGAACGAGTAAAGATGCAGTGAGGGCCAGATAATTTCAGCCAAAATTTGCCGCACGGGCGTCTAGGAGAACAAAGTTGCAGTTTACGAACCCAAAAATAAAAACAGCAACAAACACAATGTTTCGTAACTTGCTCCCGTTGTTTGCAAGAAACTGGGAAAAGCCTTCTACACAGGGGGTTAACTCAGTCACAGTGCGGGGTGATTCTTTATGAAAGTTGTCAATGATGCTTTATGAAAGGGTTACAGGTGCTTTATGATTTCCTTAATCAGTATAAGGTAGGTGATGGGAAACCGCATTAAACGTAAGATTCTCGAAACCCGAAAGTATTTTATTTTTATTAATTCATATAATTGAAAAGCTAATTGTTTTACTCTGTCAGTCTTTGCGATGATAGTCTATGTGTCAGGGATTAATAAGCGGTTTAATTCAGATATTGTTAAAACCCATAACAAAACTCAGTATATTTATCAAAGTACATATTCCATCAAAGATAGTGTGCATACAACTTCAAGTTCAATCTAAATGTGTTTGAAAAAATCAATTTTCTCCTCATGTAAAACTATAAAGGGCTTATTTTAAATGACTAATATTGACAAGCAAAAAAAGTGGTAAAGAATCAGTAACATATTTTGGTAACAGGTTCTTTACCTGTACGAATGATGGATAACTGGTTCTTTATGAAAGGGTTTGGATGCTTTATGAAAGAATTTGCAAAGATGTTAATGGTTTTAGAATCAAATATCAAGGCAATCAGACCTTGTACTGAAGCCCTGACTTATTTATTGATTGAATTAAGACTTAACGGCCCAGTCAACAATATTTCTGTCATGTTGGGACTCCTCCAAGAGACAGGGAGAGACTAAAAGGGCCCAATCCCATCCATATTTGCCGCAAGTCAAGCAAATCACGCCCTATCATTACGATTAAGGTTAAGATTTATTTCAATATTATATCAGTGATGCCGAGACATAGTCTCTGATTTCCTTTGATTAAACTGTTGTTTGATTTGATTTGTTGTCTATGGTAAACAGCTGTGGTCAACTTAACTACAGTGTTCCTATGCAATCCTCCTGTAGGGCAGTTTACCATTACTTTTGCTCATTCTTATACAAGTAACTGACAACTTAGAAGAGAGAGCTGATTGCTTTGCTTAATTTGTCTTCCTGGTGTCTCGTGATGGTTGAGCGGCTCTTCCTCGCGGTTCCACGGGGTTGTCTGCAGTTTGTGATTGTGGTATTTCCTGATCATACTCACTTACTATTTTTTTTGGTCTTCTTGAATCATCAGGAGAGGAAACAACTCTCCATGAAAAATATGCTGGGTGCGATCTCCTGTCTGCTTGCATATTAATCAGATAGGCAACTGACTGAGCTACAGAGTTCAGATTGTTAGCTAAGCATTGCATGTGCGTGTCCCAAGGGTGGGGGACAGAGGGTTTGCATCCCACCTGCAAGATCACAAGTTGTTATATGTTTCCTTAGAAATACTGTTATTGACAACCTCGAGAAGAAGTAGGACCCCTTGGGTCCAAATGCTTTGAAAAGGAGGCCAGGTCCGCACTGCCCTCTGTGAAAAAACTAAAATAGAGTTTTCAGGACACACAACCCCCCAGACAGAATTTTCTGGATCCTCCCATGCATCATCAATATCCAAACCTTGCTATCAGCATCCAGTACTGTAGCATTGTATCCGGGACATCAATATGTCTTTTTCGAAACTCCCAAAAGGAGCATGCGGTGGATTGATGGGGTTGGGGTGGCTCAGCATATTTGGAGGGACTTCACATGAATCAGTGAGAGTTGAGCCTGACAGGGCAGAGTAGGAGCATTTGGTTTGTTCGTTTGCTTGTTTTGACTTGCATGCCTTGATTCTTTACGCCCGAGTCAACAATCTTTCGGTCTTGTCGGGATGGTCTACCTGGATGGATCCAGTAATAAGCAGCCGTTAAAATATCTGTTTGCTTTGATATTTATCATCCCAGTCGGATCGGGACGATTTCTTATCCTTCTGTTTTATGCCAGTTTAGGTGTCTTGCTCTAGGACACAACACAGTGACTCTGACGTCTGTGAGTCTCGAACTAGCAAACTACAATTGAGCCACTGCGCCCCACACAGGCATGAAAGATTAAGGCAAACATTGTCCATAATAACTTTAATCTTACTTGTTAGTCTGCTCTTGATAACAAAAATAGACATGTAGACAACAACTATTTACATGTTTTGATTCTCAAAAGAAACGTCTCATTTAGACGATTCTTTTGAGTACCCAAAGGAAATACAAATGTTGTTTTTTTCAAATTTCGCAAACTTGCCTCGCCTAATGATATATCAAATCATTAGAATCTAACAAATAACCAATACAAAAAAAGACTATTTGTGAACCCTGTCCCAGACGCCAGATTTCTCGTTCTGGATACCTGCAGTTGCAGTTATAGTTCTCTTCGCTGGAGTTGTTTACTCATAATTTGAAAACGAAACAACATAAGCTTGTGCAGTATTGAGATTAAACAAACCGGGTAGGCGGCAATTGAAAACGCTCTTAACAATCGACGAACGCGGATAATAATCGCAAGAAACGGTGTTTACGATTGCCAATCGAGCGACAAATGACAATAGAAAACCCTATTTTATCGATTTTTGATCTGCGTTCGTCGATAGTATAAACGTTTTCGATTGCCACCTACCTGGTGTGATAAAGAAAAGAGTACAGCTTTTGTGTCTGTACGGGCGATAATCCTCACTTACGCTTACGGCACATCTAAAGTTTTGGCCCTTCATCGGTTCCTTCATGTACATGTGTATATGCGAACATTATCCTTTTATGCATTATCCAAGTCACATACCTCGGGGAAAGGGTGCGTGTGATTTTGGGGAGGGGGTACCCTCAAGTACTCTTTCTACAAAGGCTTGGTCCCCCTTCCCCGCATCCCGACAGAAATTTCATGATCAGCCCTTGAATAGCGTTTGACACGGCTGACAATCTGTCGCATGCGAAACTGGCGGTTCAGCAAAGACATCCTGGCGATTAATTTCCGGTTTCGCAAAGAGGATCCGCAAAAGGTAGACAAAGTGTACCTGTTTCAATTTTAATGATGGATATTTACTTATACAGAAAGTAAATCAAAAATCTTAGAATGCTATTTTGTCAGTTAATCATTAGTGTTTTGACACGCCAAAGTCATTTACTTAATTTCGGCAAGGCTTTCAAGGAATTTATTCCCTCCTCTAAAACTCCTGTTTAAACACGGTCAAGGTCACCAAAAATACAAAGGAAAATAAAGCATTTTGCCATTATCAGTGAGTCTCGATGAAAAAAAATCACTGTCTAATTGTTTGAATTATATTTTCGTAAGTCGGCAATTGCGCCCCAACTAACACAGCGTTTAGCATATTTTAGAATATTGATTGAAAGGGAAGATTGTTCCTGGTTCGGCATGTAATCATTTAAATATGAAGGAATTAGTTCAACCCTTATGGAACATTTACATGCGAAACCAAAAACTTGAGAATGAATTAGCCTACAAATCTGCAAAATGTAATACCTTACGCCAATGTGGAGTTATTACAGACCCCCCGCATTATAAACACACTCAGCATGGCGTCTTTTTTGTAGCCCACAAGGCAATAATTGTCAGAACTAGCAAAATATCGTCGTGTTTATCCTATATTTTCCTCATCTTAACAGGTGTTTCAAGGGACGGAAGAAAAATCACAACAACGAGGAAACACCTAACCATATCCTTTGGTGCACGAAGAAACCGATATAAAAATGACAAAATAGCATTCTTTAATTTCAAAAATATTCATTTTAGTTCAAATTAACGGCTTTCAAACGCGAGCACTCGACCTTTTGCGGATCCTCTTTGCGAAACCGGAAATTAATCGCCCGGATGTCTTTGCTGAACCGTCGGTTTCGCATGCGACAGATTGTCAGCCGTGGTTTGATGTAGCACGAAAAGTGATTAAAGTATACAAGCTGGCTCCAAGGCGCTCCGTGCATTTTCTTCTTGAGCTATAAAAGCTAGCTAGACTTGAAATGTTGGGTGTAGTTTTTGAATTGACAGAAAACAACATAGATGCGGACAAATCTGCACCATCTGTCTGCAAAAATGCAAAAACATGTCTTCATTCGGTGAGTGACAATCAAGCATAAAAGTCTAAGGATGACATGGCTTACGTATGATGCAACCTCAAAAAGCTAGCCAAAAACTGCATTTGATCATTACACCCAAGTCGGCTGCTGCATATATTTGTCTAGATTATTGACAATTATATTAGCACAGACGCAAACTGCAACAGTCTGTTCTTGGTCTACATTGTTTGCATAATGCCCAGGTCACACATTTACGGATCACCTCGCCGGTTCTACGACGGATTAAATCTCACGGATGACCCAGGAAATGCCAATTTCCGTAGTCCGATAGGATGCACTATACGTGTATGATCAATTACTACTACGAATGATTACGGATGCAATACGGAAAGCTACGGACCAATACGGATTGACACGAATGTACATCCGTGGCTAATCCGGCGTCCAGTCCATGAATGTGTAACCTGGGCATTAGAGGCTTCAAAATTATTCAGCATACGACAAAAGCAGACAGCTTTTGTTGTAATTGGCAAGAGGATCAATTTATCGATGTCCATGCACGTTAGGAGAAAATATTTCTAGTCTTACCATATAATAAACTGTTTTTTTTTTTTGGGGGGGGGGGGGGGGGCGAGGTACTTCTATTACAGAGCGGACACGATTAAATTGCAAAATCTACAATTTTTCGTTTTAACGGGTCATTTTTTTTTAGAAAGGTAAAACAGAGTTAAAGTCCTTGTGTATTACACGTCGTCTTATGTTGATTGATAGCTGTTTCATGAAGATGTCTTAAACTGTTATTGAGATACAGAGAGGACTCGAAGCACGTATGGTCGATGGACAGACATCTGAATTGAAGTTGTTACCTTGAACTTGGGAGATGGTGGATGATAGTGGTACCAATACTTTAGATTCCAGACCAGGTTTGAGCCAAAGTTGTGTCCTTGACTTTGGGAGTTGGTGGTTACACACCTTCGTGGGATCAGTTATAACCATGTGAAGTTATAATCAAAATATAATGAGATTGGCCTACCCGGGCACGAAACCGATATTTACAGAGTGGCTCACAGGGCCTCTCCACATTAACGTAGTTGTTTTCTTCTAGCTATACATTGTATAATTAGCTGTTTTAGACACTCAAGTTGCATGATCAATTCTACAGCTGACAAACGAGGAACGTTCATTTTGGAACTGATTAACCCCCAAGCATGGATGGGCTTTTTTTATAACTGTCGTGAGAGGTGAGAGAAAATCTCGAGAATCATCACGAATCGTCCCGGATTTCTGTTAATTCGTACCGAATTCGTGCTGCATTCGGCGATTCCTCAACTAACTCGTGATCTATTCTTTAACTTATTAATAGGGTTATTGTACATCGTAGGCCTCAGGCCGAATTCAGACGAATTCTGCGAACATTCTTAATTGTTTCTTACCTATTTCGCAACTGAATCGTAGAACATAACGAATAAATTGAAAAAAATACAATTCTCCACGAATCCTAACATCGATTCTTGATGATTCGGGGATTTGTGGTCCGTGGGGAAATAAGGCAAGCTTGCCCAGTAAAGTGTGGGATGCCCTAACATGACGGAAAAATTGTTGACTTTTCTCTCTCCTACCCCCCTCTCCTACCTCCCCAGACCCTGGGGATGGGGTCTTAAGGTCGAAATTCAACTTTTTTTCCAGTACAGCATCAACACAACCCAACACCACCAAAGATATTTGTACAGGGACACCATGCGTGGATCCAGGAATTTTTTGTCGGGGGGGGGGGGGGGGGGAGGAGGGGGTGGGGGGTCCAGGCTCCTCAACTTTTTTTACAGTTTAAAGAGGGGGCCCAATGATTTTATTACACATTTTCCAGGGGGGTCCAACTTTTTCCAGGGGTGGGGGTCCAATAGAAACCCAAATAACTAAAAATTGTGATTTTCCAGGGGTGTCTGGACCCCCTATCCCCCCTCTGGATCCGCACATGGACATTGTGGCATTTTGGCACGAAAAGGCTCAGACGAGCCTGTGCGGCGTCCTTTTAAGCTAAGAAACTTCAAATGCTAATTGGTCAATAGGTTTTAAGCGACTAGCAAAGGCTCTGATCAGACTACACATATGGGCAGGCTGGTCTAAGCCTTTGGTGCTCGCACATACCACATTGTGGGAAATCTCATATTGCGGCCCATTTATTGGTGCAAAAATGCATTACGGCTGTATATCAGGACGAAATTGCATTTGTCTCAAAAAGAACCTGTAATTTGTTTCATAAAGAATATGTAACAACTTTCTAAAAGAACCTGTAACCCAAATTGTAGGCTCATAAAGCATTTGTAACCTTTCATAAAGAACCATTAACTTCGTAAATTTTTGAAATTGGCTAAAACGTATATTTAAGGAAGAATTTAAGCTTCATATACCAAATATATAATATAATGGTTTGTTTCCAAGCATGTTTTGCTCGATAAAACTATGAAATATACACATATGGCATTTGTTGCAACTAAGCATCTCTATTGTAATTGGTGAATTGTTGGACAGCTAAACTGTATGATAAATGCATAGACTATCATAAAACATGCTGCTTATATGTCTTTTAACAAAATTTGACTCTAAAACTGTCTAATATAACCATTTTCACCCCGTTTCTGGCATGAGCATCGCATCTTGTCAAGAATCATTAACCCAAAGTAAAGAATCTGTAACCCTTTTCATAAAGCATCATTGACAACTTTCATAAAGAATCACCCCGCACTGTGACTGAGTTAACCCCCTAGGTGAGGGGGTGGACAGGGGGGTACCCCATCCCCAGTTCCCTCCCCCACTTCCCTCCCCCTTCTCCCCCACTTCCCTCCCCCTTTTCCCCCGCTTCCCTCCCCCTTCTCCCCCACTTCCCTCCCCTATCAGATTTTTCCCTCCCCCTGATAAAATTTTGTTCTTATTCAAGAACTAAAGCGTATATATGTAAGTGAAGAACTAAGAATGGTTCACCATAGACTCAGCTGTCGTATTTTCATGCACAATTACTCAGTAGGCAAAGAACCAGACTATCTCCAGATCAATGTCTTCTAGAAGCAGCAAAGGAAACATTATTTACACCAGGCAAAACAAAAACCTCTTGTTTATGGTCACTTTTGGCGCCTACTCATTTTGAGCCTTTTTGGGATATTAAGGTCTATTTCTAGACTTTTTAAAGGATTCTTGTTTTACTTTTTCATACAAAAAGTTTATAAAAAAAAGTTTGCCAACCTATCGACCTCTTAACATATTGAAGATATTGAACAGGTAACGGCAAAACAATATTGATTTTTTTAATTTTTGGCCTTACTTCTAAAATCATAAATACAGGTACATGCTTTGCGCTGCTCTGAAAAATTGTGTGTCAATTAACTCTTTTTGCATACTTGGTATGCTGATTTGTTTTCAAAGCTAACTTTTTCTCAAAAATAATAATCAGAAGTACCTGCCGCCATCAGAGTGCCAAAAGTGTTGGGTCAAGACCAGGGCCGGCAGAATCAAGATCAGGCCTGATAGAAGCCGATCTGGGTCCAAACTGTTTGCAAAGGTTATTAGCAGACTACAAAAGTGTATAAGTATTAGGATATATTGCTGGTGTTAATTTATTGTTGATTTGTGTTACTCCAATCGTGGGATTCTGTAGTTGTTCTATGTTTTGTTGTACGTTACCTTATGTCCATTCTAGTTTTGCAGTTTGCCTTCCTGGTGTCTCGTGATTGTTGTGGGGCTCTGCCTGGCGGTGCCATGGGTTTGTCTGCAGTTTGTGATTGTGGTATTTCCTGATCATACTCACTTAATATTCTTGTAAAAAGTTTGCTTTAGAAGAACTATAAGGGAAACAAGGAAGGGTTCATATGCATGATTTTGAGTTGGCGAGATATATGCTCTAAGGAACCTTCATAAAACACTTTCACATTTGTGGAAAAATAGATTCTAGTATGAACATTGTAGGGTGTAGGCCTAACTCTTTTGAGCACGAATCTCAATACTTGATTCTTGTGAATGTCACTTTAAAGCTGCATAGTATGTAACTTTTGATCTTTTAATTTTAGAAATAATGTTTCTATTTTTCAAGAACACAGTAAAAAAATTAAAATTCAGGCATACATTTTTACCAATTTCGTAAATCTTAACAAATTATCAGTATCAAAACAACTGCATTTATGTTAATAATTAACCGTCTCTAATTATTGGAGGGACGCAAATAATAACCAACAAGAGAAAAAAAACACCTGTTTTTATAAGATAATTCACTTTTCCATGCAAGTTTCAGCTATAGTGAACAGATTCATTGAGAAAACATGACTTAATTCTACTTTTGCAAACACCATTTTTAGAATAGAAAAATTTTCGAAAAATGTTCATAGTTGCAGACTTAGTCTCTTTAAAATACGCCATTCATCGATATTTTGACAGATCAAAACACTAGCATACCATGGAGGTCAGTCTTATAAGATTTTTATATATATATATATATATATATATATAAAAGTCATTCTCTAGCGCGGACAGGGACGCAACTTGCCTTAAATTAATAGTCTGCACCTAAAAATAGCGTATGCTGATGAATAACCTAGATGAGACGCCGTAAGGATGAGAGTAGTAATGCACGACACCATTTCTACTGATGAGACGCCACAAAATGAAAATGCGGCATCACGGTCTGCGCGCCACGATATAACACACTCTGGGTAGTGGTGTACAATATAAAATCTTTAAAAAATCAGGGCCTCTTTTTTACTTCGATTTTGGGTGCCGAACCTTCAAAGAAAGTAATGCCTCCATAAACATGACAATACCTGTCACAATTGGAAACACCTGCCACAATTGGATTTAGGCAGATTAGAATTGCTTTTCTACACACACTTTGTATACGTATTACCAGGAATAAAACTGGCATATAATAATTCACTAGTTTCGGTATAATACGTACTCTAATGCGTTTTTGCGTAAGCGGTAGCAATTCTCGAAGTCGAACATCACGTGACCGGTCGTAACAACACGTCCGCCATATTTGATTGGGGGTAAGCCAACATAGTTTTGTGCATTGGCTAAAACGTGTTATTAAAAGCTGATGTATTGTCGGTTTCACGGCAAATGAACAAAAATCGAGAAGAATCGTTAAATGCACTAAACGAAAGTCAATTATGTAAAAAATATAAGAAAACTTCTCACCTTACATTGAATTACTAGCCAGATACACGGAAAACCATCCGTGGACCAGGCACTCTCACGTAACTGGATTTGATTTGCATCTGAGCAAGTCGATTTTTTCATCATGTTTTTTAAGAACAAGTTGAGACAATAATCAAGCCGGCCTTTAAAAATAGTGAGCATTGACTGTAAACTCCTATTGCCGACCTGAAATAGCTTAATTTCACCAGGCTCTGAGTCTGTACTGTCTGAATCACAGGGGCCTGTATCATATTGTTGTAAGTTTTAGGGACCAATTTAGGTGTCACAATGTGCATACCTTGGTCCCTAAAGCTTAAATAACGATATAGGCAGACCCCTGTGATCTGATTGCTTATCTTGAAAAGAAATACAATAGTTTGGGGAATTATCATACCTGTGACCCCCACCCCCCCCCCCCCCAAAAAAAAAAAAAAAAAAAAAAAAATATATATATACATATATATATCAATGCAGGTGCGGATCCAGGATTTCTTGATAGGGGGTTCAAATTTACAAGTTCTATAAACGTCTACAAAAATTAGCAATTTGACCCCCTGGAAAAGTTTAGGCCCCCTGGAAATGTTGGACCCTCTCTGGGACCATAAAAATTAAGGGTTTCCTTAAAATATACAATTGACACCCTCCGTTAAACTGTAAAATAGGAGCCGAGTGGCTCAGTGGTAGAGTGCTTAACTCAAGACCGAGGGGCTGCTGTTTCATACCTCACCGGGGTCACTGCGTCGTGTCATGAAGCAAGACACATTAGTCCTTGCTAATTACTGGTTCAACCCAGGAAGACCCGTCCCTACATAACTAAAAATTTGTTGACGGGACGTAAAAAATCAAATCAAACAAAACACACTAAAACTGTAAAATGCGTTGAAGACTAAAAAAGGTGTTGTCAAAGGTAGGTTCCTCCTGTCAGTTGAGCCTGGACCCCCGCCCCAAACGAAATTTCCTGGATCCGCACATGGATTGGATAGATAATGTTCTCATTATCAACTTCGACTTCTAGATATTTAAAAGGAAGATTTGGATATTGCATTTTGTCAAAATTGAAACAGTGAGCCATCTCGTACGACCAGATTATAGGATATAAAGTGTCTGCCACACACACACACACACACGCGCGCGCGCATGTACACACGCAGGCGCGCGCATCAGATATGTTGATTGCTCACTTTGTTTCAATAATCGAGAGCTAGCCCCCCCCTCCACCCCCCCCCCTCTCTCTCTACTGACATTTCTTGCCTGTCACTAACAATTACAAACAGTTTGTACCCAGATCAGACCCAACGTTTTGTCGGATCTGATTTTGATACTGACATAGTTCAAGAAACCTAAAGAGTTTTCTCAGTTGGCCTCTGTATTATAGGCATGCAGCATGCAACAACTTATACCCCTGACAGAATGATGGACCCACGCAAAACATTGTGTTCTGAGAATCTAAGACAACAATATGTGCGCACGTAATATTTGAAGGTTGCACCATTTGATTTTAAACAATAATTTGACTATGTTGACGATTAGCTTCTTACAACAGTGTTTTTGAGGGGAAAACTAGCAGTGAGAATCTTTAGACACTGTTTTGGCCTCTAGAAGTTAGCTGAAGAAGACGATTAAAATGTATTCCGCAGCCAGCATATCATGTCGGGCCACGATCGGCCGCCCGCGAAATCTCTTGGGGTGTGTGGATCCGCCCATGGTCCTGGCAAGATGTCAAAAAATAAAATCCATCATTAAATGTGGACCTATTCTATTGATATTCCTGTCCTGCAAACGTAAGACAAATATTCTCAAAAATTAGACAAAAGAGAACTTACATCATACAGCCCCCCCCCACACACACACACACACTATCATCACGAGACTTGGTCATTTCTTGGACCCAGTCCGAGATCATTTTCGGCATCATCCTATCAAAACAGAAGCCCCATGTCAATGTTAGAAACTCCCAGAATCAAACTTCATGTATTTTACAGCTTCAACTTTCAAGATTGTTCCCTTTATTTTCGATCTTGTTTTAAAATATCATCTTGTATACAGTCTCACTGTCATTCTTTTACATTTTCCTCGTTTTTAAGGGCCGACGCGCAGTCACCTTGCCAAAATGCCCGCGAGGGCGTCGGCAATATAAAAAGAAAGATAAATAGATATTACTTTTTCACACAATGGTTGGCATTTACGGATGATAATAAAGGTGGAATACATTGCTTCAGGTCATTAATTAAACGGGTCATCATTAAACGATCAGCAGGTAGTTTTTAAAAGGACATTGATCTCAAACAAGCATCATTGTCCAATAACGGGTGTAATCACGGGAGCTTTTATTATTGATTTCTTTTCATACTGAGTTTATCGCTTGACTTACCCCCAAACATTAATGGCGGACGTGTTGTTAGGTAAATCACGTGACTCATGACGTCACGCCGACTTCGAGAATATATACGTCCCTGGCGAAATAAATAAAATAGTTATCGACGGCAGCTGAACGCCGTTTAAATGTGTAAACTCCAAGCGGCATAGAAGCAAAGGGACACAATCCAATACGGAGACAGAAACATCGATCGAGTTTGCTACTTTTAAGACGCCCGAAATTACTCGAAACCAAGACTCGAAAGTGAACTGCGGCCTTCTAGGCCCTTATATGACTTAAAGGGTATCGTTATGATTCATTTTTTATGAATTTTCTAGTATATAAAAGCAATTTCGCCCTCCAATTTTTTCAGACCCCCGCCCACAATTGCCCCTCTTCCCGCCCCCTCTACTCCCGCTTCCCGCCCCCTCTACCCCCGATTCCGCACCCTCTACCCCCGATTCCGCACCCTCTATCCCCGTACCCCCGCCCCCCCTGTCCATCCCCTCCTAGGTTCTAGAGCACCAATAACATGTTTTTGGAACTACAAACACCTAAACCATATCCAGACAGTGACTAGTCCGAGTTTTCTCTGACGTTTTAGTGGCTTTTCTATATTTTGATATTTGCCACTACTAGTGGCAAATATCAAAATATGGAAAAGTCGCTTCAACATCAGAGAAGGCTCGGATTAGCCAGTGACCTACTTTTGCGATACTGGATTTATTTCAACGTGCGAAGACAAGCGTCTATTCCTATCAAGAACAGCATAGTGTTACTACTATCACCGATCAAATTGAACCAAAGGAAGGTAAAAAAATATAAATTAGCATACTTACAAAGCGAGTCAACTTTTTGTCAAGGTGAAAAGCAAATGACGTGAACTAACTCTTGCCATTTGAATACATGTATATCTGCAAATGCAATTAAGTACTTTCACTGGAACATAATACACACTGCTCATTATATATAAGACTTTCACTGCCAAACGCGACTGTAGTCGAATTTACCGTTCACTGTCAAACGCGACTACAGACGAAATTAAAAGGCACCGTTTATAGCTCTTTATTTTTAACTGTTATAAGGGACGCAAATATTTGTTCTTTATTTCAAAATGTTCAGGGGACATAATAGTATCGTATATGGATGTTTAAACAATTTTCTGTACAAGAAATGACTTTACAAAAATGTTTGTAATGTCATTAGATTTCGGGGACGTATAAAACAACGAAAACATGCCCAATGGAATGACATTCAGGACGCATTAAGCCCTTTAACTGCTATATTTTGATTTATTTCTGATGAAACATTAACAATATAATATCAGAAACCATAAATTTTATAAAAAGGGATTGAACATTTGAATCCTCTTTTTACACCAAGAATGCTTAATTTGGGGGGGGGGGTTAAAAGCTTCAAAAACAGCTACATTTTTTCAACTTTCCAATTTTTCAAGAAAGTAATCCCTCTAAATCCTTGTTTTAGAATCGCTATCCTGTTGGAGACTGCTTCCAAAGTGGTACATGTACCACTTTGGTATTCAACAATTTTAACCCTGGCTGATCTATCATTTGAATGCAAAGTGGTACGAAAACCACCCCCCGCACAAAGTTTCGTCTAACATGATGGCTACTTTAGAAATTTAACCTAACTGAACTGAATCTAAAGTGATACATGCGCCACTTTGATATGGACGTAATTCTGAGCATGTGGTATATGTATCAACTTGCCTTCCAACGATAGAGCAGTCCGAGCTAAAATGGCTGAATATCAAAGTGGTACATGTACCACTTGAGAGTCAGTGACGTTTTAAATTTATTCCTAATCAGCCATATTGTGAGACTTTATTCCAAGGGGGTGGTATATGTACCACTTGGCTTTCAAATGATAGAGCAGCCAGGATTAAAACACTGCATACAAAGTGGTACAAGTAGGGGCAGTGGAGTTTGAAATTAATTTTAATCAGCCATATTTCGAGACTGAATTTTGAGGGTTGGTTTATGTACCACTTTGCATTAAAATGCCTTGATTAGAATCACCGCATATCAAAGTGGTACATGTACCATTTTGGAGTCAGTGAAGCATATTTTGAGCTGGTGGCTACCACTCTGCATTCAAGATTAGAGCAGTCATGACTACAGTTTCTGAATATCAAAGTGGTACATGTACCACTTTAGAGGCAGTGTAGTTAGATTTTTTTTCTATTCAGTCCTTCTGCGAGGCTCAAATCTTAGAGTCGTATTTTCCCAGAAGTACCCGAAAGCTGAACCATCAGTGGGTCTGGTTTAAAGCGAATCAGAAGACAGGGACACAGCCTAAAGATATATTTTTTCTAGATTAATTTTACAGAAGCACTTAATATATAAAGATTGAGGATAAGAAATCAAAAACATAAATTGGGCTTATATTTATTTATTGTAATAAAATACCTTAATCAAAATACTAATCCACACAACATTATTTTGAAAACTAGCAAAAAATAACAATCCAGCTTTAAAACACAGTATGTAGTTGGTCGCTGACGAATTATACCCCTATTCCACACATGCCCCGAATCCCACAAATTGGCAAATATTTGGATTCGTGGCTGAAACGCACTCAGTTTGTGAAGATCTTAACTGAATCGCTCAGTCCGTAGTCAGTTCTTGCAATTCGTAGGTATATCGGGAATTCAGCCCAACAGTTTTGAACTGTTCAAAACATTAGCTACGAATTCCCCGATTCGAAAAATCGTGCTTGATTCGTAACAAGCTCCTAATGCATTCTTGGACATCGTAACTTAATCGTAATCAATTAGGAGGTGTTCTTAGGCATTCGTAGCTACTATTAGCTCCTTCGTGGGGAATCGGGAGACTAAGACAAGCAATAAAACCAACATGGGGTCCTCAAAATCTTGAGAATTTATTCCAAATGAAAGCCAATCAGCGACTTTTTTAAAGAAACTACGCCGACCTTTTCTACCTGCACTCCATGTTTGCAAAAGTTCAGCTCTGAAAATTTCGCAATCACTGATTGGTTAATGCTAAGCCGAGGTTAAAAATACGTCACATGGAAAAGGCAAAATCCGTTAGGAAAATCCCCACATTGACGTGGTGTATTTTCGGAGTGCTCTAGTTTACACCATTGCACTCACTAGATTGCATTACTTCCCTTGATATAAAATCGCAAAATCATACCATGTCGATGACGTCACAGGACTATAGTGAATGGGATTTCAAAAAAAGTAAGTAATGGTGCAAAGATCAGGAAACGATACAATCAAGTACCACACCTGACCCAGGATACCAATGGGAAAGTGACAAACTCACAGAAGACACCACAAACGAGAGCCAAGAGGTCAGCCCTTTCCCAGCAGGTGACCACAAAGCACATATAAACAGACGCGCACAAAACATAACAAACACAAGACAGAACAAAAACATAAAAGATCCACAAAAGAAGTACCGCCTTGGAACGGTCAGTAAAATATTTTACTGGAGGGCTTAAACCGGTTTAACGGCGCCAACCTCACCCTTAATTCAGATGTGGATCAAGACACATAGATATTTGGTTTGCATGAAAGACCCCTAACATGGAGGTCGGATAGAAAAAGGTTGGCGTAATTTCTTTAAAAAGTCGCCGTTTGGCTTTCATTTGGAATAAATTCTCAAGAACTTGGTGACTGCATGGAAAAAAAAACTTTTGAAAACCATGACTTATCACTTTGAATCGGCATTTCTTTGATGAAAGTCAGAAAAGAATGATTGAACTGTGTTTTTACCATCTCCAGAGGAAAGTGCAAACGAACGAGTTTAAAGAGGACGCTAATATCTGTGCTGTTCTTGATTATTTCATGGGACTTAATCAACGAAAGAACAAAAGGTTGGTATCGTTAGACAGACTTGTTTCACTTGAAGCCAGGACACTATAAGTTGCTCATACAAGTTGAGTTTTCCGACTGTTTTGATTAGTCATATAATGTACCCCCACAACAACCGTTACAGTCCTTCTCTATAACAGTAAATATAGGCCTACTTTTTCTATTTTAAGGGTTTGTGACTAGTGCCTGTGGCAAATATAAGCATGAAAATTGGAACATATGTTCATTATAGGGTCTTCTTAAAAATGGTTACACAGATTTTTATGACCCTTGGTTAATTTTGTTAAACAGCCAAAATACCAGACCCTGTCAATCATTTTAGACCTGGGACCAGTTTTTGCGATAATGACGATGTCAAGTATATTAAAAAATTTCACTAGAAAAACCTTTTTGATTCCAACTGTTTTCATTTGTTATCTACCAAGATCCCAAGAGTAAAAAAATGAAAAAAAAAATTGAATTGATTGAGCATTCTAAGAGATAATCAGCCTGGGACAAAAATCGCCATTAATTTTTCTATTGGGGTATTGATGACGTCAAGCATAATCAAAATTTTCACTAGAGAAACCTATTTGATAAAAACTGTTTTTTATTTTGTTATCTACAAAGATTCCCAAAGAGTATAAAAAACCAAACAATATTTGAATTGGTTGAGTATTCTAAGAGATAATCAACCTGGGACCAACCCTGGACCAAAATCGTCATTTGTTTTTCTATTGAGGTATTGACGATGTCAAGTTTATTTAAAAAGTTTACTAGAGAAACTTTTTTGATCCCATTTTTTTTCATATTGTCATCTACAAAGATCCCAAAGAGTATAAAAAAATATTTGATTTGATCAAATATCCTAAGAGATAATCAGCCCGGGACCAGACCAAAATCGTCATTATTTTTTCTATTTCGGTATTAACGATGTTGAGGGAATTTCAATTATTAAGCCTAGAGAAACGTTTTAGATATCAATCTTATTTGGTACTTATCACATCTTCAAGCAGAGAAGGCTCAGCCGAGTTTATGCCAATGCACAGCTTCGCCTGAGCTTTCGCTGCTTGCATCATTTAACTAGAAAGAAAATCGTGAAATTAGGTATTTGTCGCAATTTAAAGCAACGAAAGCTCAGTCGATTTTATGCCAAAGCACAGACTCGTCTGAGCCTTCACTGATCGCTGAAATAAGAAATAATATTGAAATCTGCTATTACTTGAATTTTGAAGCTCAGTCGAGTTTGTAACAATGCAAAGACTCGCCTGAGCCTTCGCTGAAATGAGAAATAATATGGAAATTTGCTACTAGCTAAGTCGAATTTACAACAATGCACAGACTCGCATGAGCCTTCACTGAAATGAGAAAATCAGAAAGCTTGGTATTTATTGTATTATCTCTATCCACATTGAAGGAATGTTTTTTCTGGCATTTCTCACAAACCCAAGAACATTCCTGGCCTGATAAGTGAAAACCTAGTGGTTGTTCCCATTAAAATGAATTTGAGGGGATGGCGCTTCTTGTTTCTTGAATTGTTTCCTTATCATCCATTTATCCTGTGAATCCGAATAATGTGGGTGTTACGATGTATAATGTAAGCAACAACAGAATCAGTGATGGTTGCTTATACGCACAAATACACAAAGGTTTAGGTATGCACCTGGTCACCTATACTAACCGTAATACGGTACCTTTTCTACTATTAGTCCAATAGAAGGGCGGTTTGTCTGAGATGGAATTCATTGTGTCTATATCTAGTAACGCTTGCACGATTTTGTTACTTTTCTTGAAGATCTTGGAGATCTTGTGCACTTTTCACTATATAAAGGGTGGAATTTCCCATTCTTGTTAGGGGACATTATAAAGATACCGTAGAGAGGTAGGATATAGAGACGCTATTCTTTATTATTGAAAGGTACGTGAAGTTATATATATTTGACTGTGTTGAAATTGTACATGACAGGGCAATGGCGATTTGTGTTATTGCATTGAATCGCGATGTCTCTCGTTTTCTATTTTGTCGTCTGTTGAATCGGCCAGCATTCCTTGTACGAGTTCTATCGGATGTTATCAATAACGTCCCGTTTTTTTGTTACGCACTTGCATATTAATCTACGCACATGCGTAGTGCCTAAAAATCTGTTGGGACCGTTCTTGTGGCTATTGCAAAGCTGTCCGGATGGTGGCGACGGGTTATTTTGGCCAAAGGTAGTCCCAGGCCATGTCGGATCTGCACATAAAACTATAATTGTATGCTGGAAGATTACGGGGGATCGATAGGTGAATAAACAATTTTAGTAGCTAGGTTTTAAGATGTTGTGATTTATATTGCGTTGTTGGAAAGACGATTTATCTGCCAGTGATAGTAGACTTTCTGTAGCGACCTGTATGTGTCACATCGAGTTATATCTAACGCATATAAGAATAAGGGTTAGGTGCATACACTACAACACACTTACATAAATAAGGTGATAACTGACATGTATGTTTAGAGATTAGGTAGGTGGTTTATTCACCAAAATACATGTAGAAATATTGTACGTTTTTCACACATAAAACAGCAGAATGTAATCTCTCAATATTGATGTAAATATGTTTGACTTGAGGTCATAATTAGCTGTTTACAGTGGCGACAGAGTTTTTCTTTACTGTTATAAATGTTTCCTAAACGTTGCCAAAACGAACGGTAAACGCTACGTTTACCTAACGCTTTGTGCGTTTGCTTAACGCTGTGCAAGCGTTTACCAATTCAACCAATCATATTTTAGATTAAGAAACATTAAAAGCGTTTTCGAAACGTATAATGCGTTTTCGAAACGATAAACGGTTCCGATGTTTCAGCCAATCAAATCAGTCGTTTGTCGTTTATCGTTTACCGTTCGTTTCCATGCGTTTCTCGAACGAAACGAACGGTGCGAACGGTCCCGTTATTCCTTGGGTTAACATGTTCCAAGAACCCTTACGATTACTAATCGAGCAGGTCTGTTAAAACTCTCTTCCGCTTCAAAAACGAAAGTAGCCGATTTTATCTTTTCTAAAACTACAAGTCAAAGAACGCCATTATTATGGTTTTATATGTATTTTTTTCAACGTAGAATTTTATACTTTGATCTTCATGTAAATACGACTTCTTCTAAAATTTGTTACACGCCATTCAACAAATTCAGTATCCAATTTACTGCGCCATGGCCGAGGAGTTACTTGGACCGTTTTGCTTTCTTTCTATAATTATTGCTGACGATTAATGGCAGGTGTTCTTTAAATGCTCCTGATTACAATGTGAATTCTGATAAAGTTTTTATTATTCTCTTCATGCAAAACGGTATCCAAAATGGTTATGTCACCAAACATAAACAAAACAAACTATTTCTTCAGATCTATTTTTTTGTTGATACACTTGTGTTCTGAGAGGTAAGGTTGGAGATGGATGCAATAACAATCCCCATGGGAAATCCCCCCCCCCCCACCCCTGGAAAAATCTTAGACCCCCGACTCCTTGGAAAATTAGTTTTCTTAAAAAATTGGACCCCTCTGTTGCTTTGTAAAATAAGGTCAGATGTTAGAGCATTTCTCTACCAGTTCAGCATAGAATCCCCTGGCAGTTGGTCGGTCCAGATTTGATACATACTGTTTAAAAATTGCCAGATGACAAAGATAAATTAAAATTACACAGCATGCAAATAGTTCATTACGATGCATGTTAGAAATGAAAATCACTACCTTAGCCTAGCTTCTATCGTTCAACAAATTTTAAATGGGGACCTGTTTTACATAACGGCATTGTTGCTAAATACATATATACTTATTGAAATCATTCAGTGCTGCATACATGTGTATCTGCATTAATATGTGTCAGATTCATATTAAAATATCTCTTTGTGTGCAAAATTTAGAAAAAATACCGCAAAAATTGGACGACGTGAAAATTTCCCATTTTACGATATATCGTCTAACAGTGGTACAAAACGTAAGCCTCTTCGGCCTTCCTTGCTTTTCCTCAACGTTAATTATGAAAAGAACAGAAAAGGAACCATGTTTCTAAAAATAGCAAGTATTGTGTGATTTCGAGAAATTCCTTTTGTGTGTTTCCGGTGGCAGAAACATGGTGTCATTGTCGTTGACACTTCCTATTCGAAATTCTAGAGACAGATTTGGTTAAAAAAGCCTTCCGAAAGTCAAGAACTAAATTCACCATCAAGATCAAACACAGTCATTGTGTTTGAAATGTGTGTCATGTCAACTTCTGTCAGGACTATCGGTGTTCCATGCCGATGGGTAAAGGTCTGGCCATCATATTGTAGAACTGGACATCCTACTTTCTGCACTGAAATACTGTTGAAGCCTCAAAGGTGCAGAATGAGGCCTGTCCCCTTGACCTACAACAACATCATTGGAGAAATGAGACGTGGACTAAGTGACTACCTTTATGTGAAATGCCAGAATCCTGACTGTGGGGAAATCAACAGATTGAGGAAGACGAAACCGGGGATGCCTTGCTTTGATGTTAATACCAAGCTAGGGACAGGTAAGTGATAATTATTTTTTGAAATACAGCTGCTATTTATTCCATTTTGTTAAACTGTCAAAGCCCCAGTTATGTACTAGACATGGGTTTTGGGTGCTCAAAAGAACCGTCTCATTGAGACGGTTCTTTTGAGTACCCACAGCATATGCTATGGTGTAGAAAGAAGAAAAATAATTTTCCAGTACGCACTCTTTAAGTCTCTTAGCTGAAGGCCTGCAAGCCAGACAATTTCACAGAATGTATGATCTGGCCGTGGCTCTATACTGTTTGACATTAGATGAGCTCTATATCTTTATAACTGCTTAAACTTGAAGGATGGCTGCTCATGACATTTGTTTAAAATGTTTTAAAACAAGTTGGACCCAGATCAAGCTTGATAAAATATTAAGTGTTGGTTGGTGGAGGGGGGAGGGGATTATAAGTCTGATGACTCAATTTTCTTGCTACATAGGCATTGTCTGTTGTACATCCAAAAATAATGTCAAGCGTATCAAGCACACCCCAAAAATATGAAATTACAGCATAAATACTCATTGAAACAACCGCAACCCATCAACAGTCATGCTATTGGTTAAATTGCCACTACTGGGGCTCATACTCGTGCAGCAGAGGTATGTAGCTATTCGCAAAATGAGGTTGCTACCAACTGAGCTCCCCAATCGGTGACAAATACATTACAGAGCTCCGCATCTATGAGCTAACATCCAAGGTTCTGGCAAGACAGTGCTGATGCCCAACCTTCCTCATCTGAAACTTCACCGCATTTTCAGCCCTATAGTTTTAGTTTTGAAAGCTTTGCAAATGTTAGAAATTTACACAAATATCTGAAATAATGAAATTGTTTAGAATGCACACTTTTTTTTCTCTCCAGTTTTTTTTTTAAAGAAATAACAAGCACCGTAATTAGCCTAATTTTTCAGACTGTCTGGTATGAGCACACATTGTGGACTCAGATCAGACTGCTACTTGAATCTGATTCTCAAAGAGTCCACAATGTTTGCCATTAAACTATAACTATATACATGTATTGTGATCAAACCAGTTTAAACCACTTTATGCAGATATTAGAAAACTATTTTTTTTCAGGTGTCTGAAAATTTAGGAATTTTACAGTAATCCTATACTTTCTATTCTTTTACAGGAATATAACCCAGGATGAATCCCTTATTTTGGAGTCTATCATGGAGGGTTTGACCAGAGAAATTTGTGTCAGTCCACTTCCAGATGTTTACCCATCTGTCAAGTAAGTTCCTTTGTACACCTCTTTCAACCAATATTCATGGGTGAAAGTTTTCAGGATTATTCCTGAATTCAGGATTATGAGGCTGACTTTCCATAGAAAGTCAGCCTCAAATACTGAACTAGGCAGATTATAAAAGCTTTTCGGATATATTTACAGTTTATCTAAAGACTATTAACCATTTAAACTTGAAATATTGATATTTTGAAGGCATACTGCCGGTTTTAAAATTTGAATTTCAAAAGTTCAGGATTTTGGAAATTCTGAACTTTCACCCATGAATATTAGACCGTAGTCCTTGATGTTTTAAAAGGTTGTATTTTTTCAGATACATTATTTAAGATGCATGTCTGAAACCTACAATTTACATGTGCATCATCAACATTTGAACATCTGCCTAGAATGATCAGTTTTTGCTGGCAGCCTAAGTAAGCATGGGGTGCCTAGAGACACATTTAATGCCTTTTGAAGAATGTGATTTAATTGCATAGAGGCCTAGGTTGAATTTATCTTCATTGGGCATACACTATAAAACTGAATCTGTTCCCCCTCATTTTTTTCAGTTTCATGCATTTTATTCCTTAACCCGAATAGAATTTTCCAGTTTTATCAAGTGGACCAGTCCATTTCTGTTTTAATGGTTGTTAGGTGGACCGTGGTATTTTTCATTGTCATTCAAATTTTAAGAGAACATTCTGTAAGCAAACAGCGAAGATCGAGATCAGACGCCACATTCTGTAGCGTCTGATCTGAGTCTGCACTGTTTGCCTATGTCCTTTAAAAAGGACACTCAAAGGCTTATATAGGTCAAAAAAGCAAAGTTTGTCATGAATTTTTAAATCCAGAGACAAACCGTCTGGACCCAGATCAAACTGCTCCTATATGACCAGTCTGATTCTGGCCAAAGGGCTTCTAAAACAATCCAGCAGACGACAAAACAGACAAGTTTTTTTGTGATTGGCCCTTTCAGGGTTAAATCTTGTAAAATATTGATATGTGAACAAGAAAGAATGCTGAGAGAACAGCATAAAAAATTACTGTTATGAGCCTAATAATTGGGACAGTCAGTTGTGAACTAATATTGTGGATTCAGCTCAGACTGCAAGTGGAGCAACCTCATTAGGGTCTACAATTTTTGGCCATTCTGTTTGTTTCTTTTAAACCAATAATTTGATGTGAAATGAAGCCTTACAATTTTATGATTTACAGTATTTGCCATCTGAAAGAAGACACATACTCCATGGAATGTCTTGTGCATTTGATGCAGCTTAGCAGAAGATAGGTTTTGACAGCTTGATATGTAAGTACCACATTTTATTATTTATTGTAGTAACATTTTCTAGACTTCCTGTAAAGGGAATCATCAGAATGAAATGTACATGGTACTTACTTAAGTTATTTTTCCCCCTAAAAATTCAAACAACTGAAAAACCTGGGACTAAAAGGTCAAAAATCAACTTTATCAGAACATGGTCATGTTGCATATCAAATTATATAGATTCACAAATGCAGCAACATGGTAGTAAATAGATTACCTACAGACCCCTGGTGTGTGTGTGGGGGGTCAAAAGGTCGAAATTCAACTTTCAGAACATGATCATGTTGCATACAGTGGCGACAGCGTTTTTCTTTACCGTTATAAATGTTTCCTAAACGTTGCCAAAACGAACGGTAAACGCTACGTTTACCTAACGCTTTGTGCGTTTGCTTAACGCTGTGCAAGCGTTTACCAATTCAACCAATCATAATTTAGATTAAGAAACGTTAAAAGCGTTTTCGAAACGAATAATGCGTTTTCGAAACGATAAACGGTTCCGATGTTTCAGCCAATCAAATCAGTCGTTTGTCGTTTATCGTTTACCGTTCGTTTCCATGCGTTTCTCGAACGAAACGAACGGTCCCGTTATTCTTTGGGTTAACATGTTTCAAGAACCCTTACGATTACTAATCGAGCAGGTCTGTTAAAAGTCTCTTCCGCTTCAAAAACGAAAGTAGCCAATTTTATCTTTTCTGAAACTTCAAGTCAAAGAACGCCTTTATTATGGTTTTATATGTATTTTTCAGCATAGAATTTTTTACTTTTATCTTCATGTAAATACGACTTCTTCTAAAATTTGTTACACGCCATTCAACAAATTCAGTATCCAATTTACTGAGCCATGGCCGAGGAGTTACTTCGACCATTTTGCTTTCTTTCTGTAATTATTGCTGACGATTAATGGCAGGTGCTCTTTAAATGCTCCTGATTACAATGTAAATTATGATAAAGTTTTTATTATTCTCTTCGTGCAAAACGGTATCCAAAATGGTTACGTCAGCAAACATGAACAAAACAAACTATTTCTTCAGATCTAATTTTTGTTGATACACTTGTGTTCTGAGAGGTAAGGTTGGGGATGGATGCAATAACAAATCCCCATGGGAAATTCTCCCCCGCACCCCTGGAAAAATCTTAGACCCCCGACTCCTTGGAAAATTAGTTTTCTTAAAAAATTGGACCCCTCTGTTGCTTTGTAAAATAAGGTCAGATGTTAGAGCATTTCTCTACCAGTTCAGCATAGAATCCCCTGGCAGTTGGTCGGTCCAGATTTGAATACATACTGTTTAAAAATTGCCAGATTACAAAGATAAATTAAAATTACACAGCATGCAAATAGTTCATTACGATGCATGTTAGAAATGAAAATCACTACCTTAGCCTAGCTTCTATCGTTCAACAAATTTTAAATGGGGACCTGTTTTACATAACGGCATTGTTGCGAAATACATATATACTTATTGAAATCATTCAGTGCTGCATACACGTGTATCTGCATTAATATGTGTCAGATTCATATTAAAATATCTCTTTGTGTGCAAAATTTAGAAAAAATACCGCAAAAATTGGACGACGTGAAAATTTCCCATTTTACGATATATCGTCTAACAGTGGTACAAAACGTAAGCCTCTTCGGCCTTCCTTGCTTTTCCTCAACGTTAATTATGAAAAGAACAGAAAAGGAACCATGTTTCTAAAAATAGCAAGTATTGTGTGATTTCGAGAAATTCCTTTTGTGTGTTTCCGGTGGCAGAAACATGGTGTCATTGTCGTTGACACTTCCTATTTGAAATTCTAGAGACAGATTTGGTTAAAAAAAAACTTCTGAAAGTCAAGAACTAAATCCACCATCCAGATCAAACACAGTCATTGTGTTTGAAATGTGTGTCATGTCAACTTCTGTCAGGACTATCGGTGTTCCATGCTGATGGGTAAAGGTCTGGCCATCATATTGTAGAACTGGACATCCTACTTTCTGCACTGAAATACTGTTGAAGCCTCAAAGGTGCAGAATGAGGCCTGTTCCCTTGACCTACAACAACATCATTGGAGAAATGAGACGTGGACTAAGTGACTACCTTTATGTGAAATGCCAGAATCCTGACTGTGTGGAAATCAAACACGTCCCCGATGGAAAAACACACAGATTGAGGAAGACGAAACCGGGGATGCCTTGCTTTGATGTTAATACCAAGCTTTTGTTTTGTTTGATTTTCAACAATCTTTCAGTTATATAGGGACGAGTCTTCCTGGGTTGAACCAGTACTAAGCTAGGATAAATGTGTCTTACTCAAGGACCACAATGCAGTGATGCCGGTGAGGCTCGAACCCACCGCCCTTCGGTCTTGAGTCAAGCACTCTACCACTGAGCCACTGCGCTCCCTTAATACCAAGCTAGGGACAGGTAAGTGATAATTATTTTTTGAAATACAGCTGCCATTTATTCCATTTTGTTAAACTGTCAAAGCCCCAGTTATGTACTAGACATGGGTTTTGGGTGCTCAAAAGAACCGTCTCATTGTGACGGTTCTTTTGAGTACCCACAGCATATGCTATGGTTGAGAAAGAAGAAAAATAATTTTCCAGTAAGCACTCTTTAAGTCTCTTAGCTGAAGGCCTGCAAGCCAGACAATTTCACAGAATGTATGATCTGGCCGTGGCTCCAAACTGTTTGACTTTAGATGAGCTCTATATCTTTATAACTGCTTAAACTTGAAGGATGGCTGCTCATGACATTTGTTTAAAATGTTTTAATACAAGTTGGACCCAGATCAAGCTCGATAAAAAATATGTAGTGTTGGTTGGTGGAGGGGGGAGGGGATTATAAGTCTGATGACTCAATTTTCTTGCTACATAGGCATTGTCTGTTGTTCATCCAAAAATAATGTCAAGCGTATCAGGCACACTCCAAAAATATGAAATTACAGCATAAATACTCATTGAAACAACCGCAACCCATCAACAGTCATGCTAATGGTTAAATTGCCACTACCGGGGCTCATACTCGTGCAGCAGAGGTATGTAGCTATTCACAAAATGAGGTTGCTACCAACTGAGCTCCCCAATCGGTGACAAATACGTTACAGAGCTCCGCATCAATGAGCTAACATCCAAGGTTCTGGCAAGACAGCCCCAACCTTCCTCATATGAAACTTCACCGCATTTTCAGCCTTATAGTTTTAGTTTTGAAAGCTTTGCAAATGTTAGAAATCTACACAAATATCTGAAATAATCAAATTGTTTAGAATGCACACTTTTTTTTCTCTCCATTTTTTTAAAGAAATAACAAGTACCATAATCAGCCTAATTTTTCAGACTGTCTGGTAAGAGCACACATTGTGGACCCAGATCAGACTGCTCCTTGAATCTGATTCTCAAAGAGTCCACAATGTTTGCCATTTAACTATAACTGTATACATGTATTGTGATCAAACCAGTTTAAACCACTTTATGCAGATATTAGAAAACTATTTTTTTTCAGGTGTCTGAAAATTTAGGAATTTTACAGTAATCCTATACTTTCTATTCTTTTACAGGGATATAACCCATGATGAATCCCTTATTTTGGAGTCTATCATGGAGGGTTTGATCAGAGAAATTTGTGTAAGTCCACTTCCAGATGTTTATCCATCTGTCAAGTAAGTTCCTTTGTACACCTCTTTCAACCAATATTCATGGCCGAATGTTTTCAGGATTATTCCTGAATTCAGGATTATGAGGCTGACTTTCCATAGAAAGTCAGCCTCAAAATACTGAACTAGGCAGATCATAAAAGCTTTTCGGATATATTTACAGTTTATCTAAAGACAATTAACCATTTAAACTTGAAATATTGATATTTTGAAGGCATACTGCCGGTTTTAAAATTTGAATTTCAAAAGTTCAGGATTTTGGAAATTTTGAACTTTTACCCATGAATATTAGACCGTAGTCCTTGATGTTTTAAAAGGTTGTATTTTTTTCAGATACTTTGTTTAAGATGCATGACTGAAACCTACAATTTACATGTGCATCATCAACATTTGAACATCTGCCTAGAATGATCAGTTTTTGCTGGCAGCCTAAGTAAGCATGGGGTGCCTAGAGACACATTTAATGCCTTTTGAAGAATGTGATTTAATTGCATAGAGGCCTAGGTTGAATTTATCTTCATTGGGCATACACTATAAAACTGAATCTGTTCCCACTCATTTTTTTCAGTTTCATGCATTTTACTCCTTAACCCGAATAGAATTTTCCAGTTTTATCAAGTGGACCAGTCCATTTCTGTTTTAATGGTTGTTAGGTGGTATTTTTCATTGTCGTTCAAATTTTAAGAGAACATTCTGTAAGCAAACAGCGAAGATCGAGATCAGATGCCACATTCTGTGGCGTCTGATCTGGGTCTGCACTGTTTGCCTATGTCCTTTAAAAAGGACACTCAAAGGCTTATATAGGTCTAAAAAAGCAAAGTTTGTCATGAATTTTTAAATCCAGAGACAAACCGTCTGGACCCAGATCAAACTGCTCCTCCTATATGACCAGTCTGATTCTGACCAAAAGGCTTCTAAAACAATCCAGCGGACGACAAAACAGACAAGTTTTTTTTTTGTAATTGGCCCTTTCAGGGTTAAATCTTGTAACATATTGATATGTGAACAAGAAAGAATGCTGAGAGAACAGCATAAAAAATTACTGTTATGAGCCTAATAATTGGGACAGTCAGTTGTGAACTAATATTGTGGATTCAGCTCAGACTGCAAGTGGAGCAACCTCATTAGGGTCTACAATATTTGGCCATTCTGTCTGTTTCTTTTAAACCAATAATTTGATGTGAAATGAAGCCTTACAATTTTATGATTTACAGTATTTGCCATCTGAAAGAAGACACATACTCCATGGAATGTCTTGTGCATTTGATGCAGCTTAGCAGAAGATAGGTTTTGACAGCTTGACATGTAAGTACCACATTTTATATTGATTGTAGTAACATTTTCTAGACTTCCTGTAAAGGGAATCATCAGAATGAAATGTACATGGTACTTACTTAAGTTATTTTTTCCCCCTAAAAATTCAAACAACTGAAAAACCTGGGGCTAAAAGGTCAAAATTCAACTTTATCAGAACATGGTCATGTTGCATATCAAATTATATAGATTCACAAATGCAGCAACATGGTAGTAAATAGATTACCTACAGACCCCTGGTGGGGGGTGTCAAAAGGTCGAAATTCAACTTTCAGAACATGGTCATGTTGCATATGTAATTAAATGGAATCTCAAATGCAGCAACATGCAAGCACATATTCTGTGACTAAGACTTTAATACACCCACAACCCCTGGGTGGTGTCAAAGGTCTATACATTTTTTTTTTTGAAGTAGAGTCTAGTCATATTGCATATCAAATTAGAAGGGAATGGAGCATAGAGCACCATGTAAGCACATATTCTGTTCTTTGACACTTCCTCGACCCCTGGGGTGGTGTCAAAAGTCTAAACATTTTGTTTTTGGAAAGTATTCGTGTTGCATTTCAAATTAAGGGAGCACCATGCAGGCATATAATCTGTCTGTACACACACCCTCAACCTGTGGATTGGATTAAAAAGGTAAACATAATGTGGTCATGTTGCATATCAAATTAAGGGGAAAGAAGTATAGACTAACATAGAAGCAAACATTTTGACCTACACACACCCCTGATCTCTGAATCAGGTTATTATTTTTTTTATTGAACTAAGCAATTGGCTTTTAACTTTGATCTGTAAACCCTAGGTGAACTTAGGGCTTTGAGAAATGGGATCCATGTTTTGTGATTTTTAAGCTTCTCTAATATAACCCTCACCGGTTGTATAAATTCGACAAATTTGCCTTGTTTTACGTCTGTTTTTCAGGGGACACAACTAATTCTGGGAATTCTAGTAAAGTTTTATTTACTAACATTCAGATAAAAAAAAATTTTAGCGCAAAATATTTTCTTACCCATTAGTTTTAACATATAATTTAGGGTGCACAAAAGAACCATCTCATTGAGACGGTCCTTTTGATTACCCATAACATACGTATTGTTTGAGAAAAAAAGAATATTACTTTTGTTACACACTCAACTTAAAGCCTGTATTTAGGTGTCAAATTTTTAGGTGAATTGTGGTACAGTACAATTACACAGATTACAGCATGATATTTTCTATGTATTTCAAAGGTCTATGAGAAAGCAGGCTTGTCACCAGGGCAATATACTGTTCTATATGCCGAGAAATGTGTGAAGAAGCACAATAGAGGACAGGAGAGGGACCAGCTGCCCTCAACTAAAAGACGGCGTTTGCTATTGAAGCAGGAATGTGCAAAAACACAGGGAGCTGAGGAAGCACTAGAAGGCATTTCTTATTAATCAGGTATCCTAGCACAAAGAGATAAAAACTGTTTTGTTGAATGTGAATTTTTCAGCATCTATATTTCAGAGAGGTATTTATTACACGGCAAGCATGTCTCATCTGGATATTGACACCCAGCTAATAAAGGCTATTCCAAGCTACTGATAACTGCCTCTTAGCTATTAATTGCATTTTCTAATTTCTGTCAATTGATGTGCATGTGTGTGTGTGTGTGTGTGTGTGTGTGTGTGTGTGTGTGTGTGTGTGTGTGTGTGTGTGTGTGTGTGTGTGTGTGTGTGTGTGTGTGTGTGTGTAAACCTGTCTTTGAGGTTTCTTAGCAGGTCCAACATTAACCAGACTGTACAGCCATAAAAAATGGGGAGAGACTTGAAATTTTGGATTAGAATGTAAAGGGATTGTACTATCTCAGTAAACCTTCTTTGATGCTTTATATCTTTAAGATAGGCTTTATATAAACTGCATTGTACAAAAGCAGAGGTTATCGAATAATACAAGTGGACCAAAGCGCCCTAAATCGCTCACCTGAGTCTTGTTTAAAGCTTGCATATAGGTATCTGTTGAAAGCTGACCATGTCCATGGTGACACCTGGGGAGGGGCCATTTTTGGCCTTAGGGGCATAATCTGACCAAACTTGGTAGAGGTCCACTAGGTGATGCTACATACCAAATATCAAAGCTCTAAGCCTAATGGTTTCAGACAAGAAGATTTTTTCATGTTTTCCCTGTATAGGCCTATGTAAAACATGTCACTCTCGGGGCAGGCCATTTTTGGCCCCAGGGATATAATTTGAACAAACTTGAAAGAGGTTCACTAGGTGATGCTTCATTCCAATTATCAAGACTCTTGGCCTTGTGGTTTCAGACAAGAAGATTTTTTCATGTTTATCTCCTTATATAAGCCTATGTAAAACATGTTTGCTGCTTAGATAGTATATACATCTAGTATATATACTTTGTACATGGAGACTGTAGCTTGCTTCTCTAGTCAGCCAGGCTGGCTGGCTTGAGTCATGCCTGGTCACAGAAAAACTCAAAGACACACTTGCGCTGGACTTATTCTTATGATTTCTTGTGAGACATACTGTTTTGTTATCCTAGTTATGACCAGCATGATGAATTACACACACACACACACACACACACACACACACACACACACACACACACACACACACACACACACACACACACACACACACACACTAAATAAATGACTAAATAAACAATTGTCACAGAAATTTGCCTCTTTCTGGAAAATGGTTTACATTCTTAGCCTTCATTGTGTGAGTGGAGATACATTTCAAGATGCAGTGTTAGTGGTAATAGTCTTTTATTTGCCTTTTTCAGTTCGATGAGGATAGATGCCACACATCACAAAGTTATTCTAGTGGCCAATAATGGCAGAAGATTTGACTTCCCTGTTCTTATTTCGGTTTCATTAACGGAGATATGTAAACAACTAGTCCACAACAGTGTGTGGTTTCATAGATTCTTTGGCAGTGTTTGGTAAGAAATATCCAGGCAGACATAGGAACAAGCAAGAACACCTTGTCAAAGATATTCTTCAAACATCTGACAATGCCCATATTGGTAATGTAGATTCACTTGGCAGTTTTATCATAAAAACTAGTTTGTCTTGTTAAGAACTTCTGCAACACTATTTTCATCTTAAGGCTGTGTTTAACTCTATGTTGTTTAGTAGGGAAAAATAAGAATGTGGGGACTCTTGGCATTCTTGTAGCAAAGGCATTATATATAAACAAGTAATATCTGAGATCATAGCCGGACCTGGACTACAGCTATACCATCTGCATATCATATTTGATCGTGAAGACGAGGATGGTCTACTAAGAACATTTACATCATAGAATCATATAATTCAAAAGGACAGCCATGGGTCTCCAGCTGTAAAATACTCTGGAAAATGTGATTCCAAAAATGGCAGACTGTTTTCTGTAATTTTCCTATTTTTTCAGATACATGAATTACAAGTTATCATTATACTTTACACATAGATTTAGATAAACAAAAAAAATTCAGCCTAAAATTGTTAATATTTTCTAACCTTTAATTTTGGCATATGTTTTGGATGCTCAAAAGAAACGTCTCATTGAGACGATTCTTTTGAGTGCTCACAACATATGTTTTGGTGGATAAGAAAAATATTTTTTGTTACGCACACTTAGCTAAAGGCCTGCTTTAAGGCAGAATATTTTCAAAACATGAAGTTGTAAATAGTGCGAGCTCAGATCAGAATGTGCATGCTGGAGTCTGATCTGGATCCATTCTGTTTGCACAGGCCGAACTGTCTAAAAACTTTTTGTGGTAATCATAGTAAGGACATCCTGTTATCCACTGGGCTATCAAGGATTGTAGAGTTCTTTCATTCAGATAAGAAATTGTGACACATTCTAAAGCACAGTTTTAAGAACATTTCCAAAGATTTGCGCGAAAGGTCATTAAATATTCATATGGCACCGGTCTATTTTGTCAGATAATACCTTGACCCTCAGACACAACAAAACATCACAGCCAATAATTTTTTAACAGTATAATACTATCGGCTTAAGCATCTCATTAAAATTATAATGACACAGCACAGTGCCTCTGATGAGGCCTCCATCCCAGGCCAAGCACTGGTAGATACGACTGAAAGTGTGTACAGTAAAGCCTCGAAAAATTTGAACGTCACTTTTTCGAAATACACTCGCTAATTTGAAATAAATTTGGGGCACAATGGATTGGGAGACTATGACCTGTTCATTATCTATTTTAATAACTGTCTATATTAACATGTTATGGGTACGTAAAAGAAATGTCTCGTTGAGACGTTTCTTTTATGCATTCAAAATTTATGTTTGGTAGAAAAACAACTTATAATAATCAATTTTGGGGGTTATATTGTTTTATGTTTACCTCCCTATAATTGGAACTGCTGAAAATTCAAAATAAAACCTCTAGTCTACAAGATTTGGCTGTGCTTGAATTTTTTTTTCTTATTCCTTAACCAAAACATATAATGTCAGTTCTCAAAAGAACCTTCTTGTCGTCTCGACAAGAAGGTTCTTTTGAACACCTACAACTTATGTGACAGTTTCACACATCCAAACTGACTGTAATTATTTTCATGGTTGTGTTTCACACCAATTTAAACAATTTTCAGTCATGTAAGGACATTTCCTGGGTTGAACCAATACTAAGTAGAGGCTTACTCGCGTCTTGATCAATGAGACAGCACAGTACCGTACTACCAGTGAGACTTAACTAGAAACCCTCAATCCCAAGGCGCGCACTCTTTCACTTAGAGTGTTTACATTTGAAAATTACATTTCTTACTTCTCAGCCTGAAAAATTGTTGACAATGGTGTAAAGCACAAACACAAACAAAGTTTACATTTCAGTTTGGATGTGTGTTGTAAATACTCAAAAGAACCGCCTCTTTAAAACAGTTCTTTTAAGTTATCAAAACACACATCCAAACTGAAATGTAAATTTTGTTTGTGTTTGTGCTTTACACCATTGTCAACAATTTTTCAGACAAGCCTGGACATTTCCTGGGCTAAATTGTGTTTGTCTTTGTGCTTTACACCATTTACAACAATTTTTCAGTCTTGTAGGGACATTTCCTGGGCTAAATTTTGTTTGTCTTTGTACTTTACACCATTGTCAACAATTTTCCAGTCCTGTAGCGATATTTCCTGGGCTAAATTTTGTTTGTGTTTGTGCTTTACACCAATGTCAACAATTTTTCAGTCATGCCAGGACATTTCCTGGGCTAAATTGTGTTTGTCTTTGTGCTTTACACCATTGTCAACAATTTTTCAGTCTTGTAGGGATATTTCCTAGGCTAAATTTTTATTGTGTTTGTGCTTTACACCAATGTCATCAATTTTGCAGTCAGGTCTAAACTTTTCCTGGGCTGAAACAGTACTAAACAAATGTTTTTAGTGTCTCACTCAAATGCCAAAGCACAGTGACTCTTGCGAGGCTCAAACCAGCGATCCTCAATCACAAGTAGAGTACTCTTGTATAAAGTTTAAGGGTATGAATTTCTTATACCTTAACCAAAACATGTCAAAATTTTGACTGAGTTATAGCCTTTTTGGTTAATGAAAAGCTATATTGGCTTTATTGTGTACAATGAACTTTGCATTTCCCCAAAGCTTTTATATCTGACAATTTCTCACTATAGGGGGTGGGGTGGAGGCCAAATTCAACTTTTTCGAATATGGTCATGCTGCATATCAAATTTAAGGGGATTTAGTCATACAGCAACATGGTAGCAAATATTTTGCCACTAGACAAACCCTTGACCAGGAGAAATCTAAAGGTAAAACTTTTTTTTTCTGGAAGGAGTAATGTTGTATATCAAATTAAAGGAAATGGAGCACAAAATACCATGCCTGCCTGTTTGTGGTGAATTTTGTGGTCTGCTCATGATGATCTTTCCAATCAGTTTGAACCCAGGTCAAAACTTCGTGATTTTTTTTTTATATTTTCCTTACCTGGAGCACTGCATACTTATGAACATATACTAGACCCTGATTATATCATTTGAATCCGGTAAGGCCCAACAAAAAGTCCAGCTTGATCTGGATTCAAGCTGTTTGCAGAATTTCATACAGCTAGCTGATATGACTCCAAAAATAATCGCTACCATGTTGCTGCATACCTGATTCCCTTTAATTTGATATGCAACATGACCATGTTTTGAAAAAGTTGGTGTTTTCCTTTTGACCCCATCCCCAGGGTCAGGTGGTGGGGAGGGTAGGGGTCTTCGGGCAAAATCTAAGTTGCTACCACGTTGCTGCATTAGAAATTATATTAAATTTGATATACAATACGACCATGTTTTTGAAAAAGTTGAATTTTGACCAATTGAGCCCACCCCTTGGGTTGGGGGGGGGGGGAGTTGCGGGCAAAATATTTATTACCATGTTGCGTTTGATATGCACATGACCATGTTGTCAAAAAGTTGAATTTTGACCCCACCCCTTAAGCCCACCCAGGGGTTCGGACCCAGGCCTTCGATCAAAAATCATATTTGACCTTTGACCCCACCTAAGAGATCAGGGGGTGTGGTAAAATTTAAATCGATGTCATGCTTATATACAGGCACTTTGTAAGTATGGCCTTAGTGAGAAGTTGTCAGATTTTATAGTTTTGGAGAAATGTCAAGCTTAATCCACAAAAAAACCCAATAAAGCTTTTGCATTAGCCTAAACCTAAGTCAAAAAAGGCCATAACTCAAATGACCCCCAAATTCAAACTTGACCTGTATTTTATGATACTTGGTCCTTCTGTGAATGAAATTGATGCATCCCTTCAAGAGTTAAAGATCAGAAATAAAAAGTGTGACAAGGCCGACATGATCCCTTTGTGTCAATCATGCTTCGCAGGCAACACAAAAATGAGGTCAGAAATTCTTACCCCCATCCAGCTACTCCCTCCCATTGTAACCCTGATTGCCCATCAGTTTTGCTTCAAATAGAGTTCTCAGATTTTCCAAACTATCTCGTTTAACTATATGAAGCCCATATTAGGGTTGTTCATGTTGAGGAAAATAATATTTTATACCTAACTCTTTGCCTACTGAGTAATTCTCCTTTTATTATTGTTGTCTGCTGATTTGTTTCACAATCATATTTTTAGAAAAATTCTTTTAGGATCGATACCATCAGAGTGTCATACAGTTTGGATCCAGATCAGGCCAGACAAACTGGCCAAAACTGCTTGCAACAGGCATCAGCATATGACAATAGTGGGCAAAGAGTTAAAGCCACTGC
This sequence comes from Loripinus fragilis, assembly GCA_964019695.1. Taxonomy (NCBI): domain Eukaryota; kingdom Metazoa; phylum Mollusca; class Bivalvia; order Lucinida; family Lucinidae; genus Loripinus; species Loripinus fragilis. The sequence goes on along the minus strand of OZ026530.1, from coordinate 44,608,125 downwards.
AAAAATTTATCGTAAAATGCTGTCTGTGTGTATTTTTTGATGGGTGTATTTAAAGAGGCCCAGATCAGACTGCTCCATTGCAGGAGCAGCCCAATATCACACTGCTTATCCAAAAGGCTTCTAAAACATTTCAGCAGATGACAAAATTTATCTATTTTGGTGTGTTTTTTACATTATTTTTATCTGGAGCACTCAATACTGGTCATTTCATGACCATTTAGGCCCTGATTAGATCTTCTTCCTATTTTCTCATGAAACATGTCCTCCTGAAAAGTAAATCTAAGGATTTTTACTCCAATTATTTTAATGGATTTAATTTCAATCTGATGGAAGATGATTCTTATGATACATATGTGTTCATCAAAAGAATGACAAACTATTGAAAGTCCAGTGTCCTATCAAACCAAAGTTGAAATGTGATCATATTCAGCAGGGAAATGGTCACGGTTATTAAACATCCTGTGAAAAGGTGTCAAAAGATATACTGTCATAGAGGATTAGATTAAGTCTTAAGAAAAGGGTTCATTTCTTTCATTTGATAGCACACCAAGAAAAAAAAGCTGCCATTATAATAGTAACTGACTTAAACTGCCACCGGAATTTTTTTGCCAAACCAGTTTTTGGCAAAATGACCTAGTACTTTTAGTTGACATAGAAAGCTAAAGTGACTTAATTTCAGTAGAATAGACCCTACTGAGGAAATTCTATAGGTTTTTGGCTTAAAATCTGTAATGACCTAGAAAATATTCCACGACAAAGGTCAAAATCCCCGCGGGGATTTGCAAATCCCCGCGGGGAAAATATTTCCCCGCGGGGATTTTTCACCATCCCCGCGGGGATTTTTTCCCCGTGCGGAAAATTTCCCCGCGGGGATTTTCGAAAATTATAAAACTCAGTTTTTTATTCAAATATGACAAGATCTCACGTTTATGGTGAGTAAAAATGAATGTCCACCAGTAATAACAATTTTTCATTTTTCCCCGCGGGGATTTTTCCCCGCGGGGATTTTTTGGATTTTTTAAAACATCTGTTTAAGGGTCTAAAATCAAGCTTAGGTTCACTCTTGCAATCTGTATGACACATTTGAGTATGTTTCAAGTATATATTAACATTTTGATTTTCCCCATGGGGAAAAATCCCCGCGGGGATATTTCCCCGCAGGAATTTTTCCCCGCAGGGATTATTCCCCATGGGGATTTTTTTCTGCACAGTATTCATCCTTAGAGGATCTTATTCAATGGCAAAGTATTTTTTCTGCATTTATTCACATTTATATTGTATATGGTATGGATCCAGCTCAGTTGCTGCATGTTGTGATGAAGCAAGCGGGTAAACTGTATTTTAGATTTACTTGGTCACAAACCCAAAGACAGTTTTTCACATTATGCTGCCCATATACCTGTATTCACAGTAAAGTTGCACCTGTTAGGGCCACCTCCCAGGGGGGGGGGGGGGGGGTACTCTGAAATTTTCACACATACGTAGGCTCGGTCCATTTTTTTGGGGGGTTCAAAATTCTGAATTTCCATATTTTTTGGGGTTTTCAGAAAAATGAATATTTTTTTGGGGTATTAAGATTTTGTGGATATTTTTTGGGGGTCATCACAAAATTGGGCTAGTTTGAGGGTCATTTCTATGCAATTTAGGATCTTTTTTAAGGTCAAGGTACAGAATTGGGATATTTTTGGGGATTGCTATAATTTCAAATATTTTTTTGGGGTGTTTGAAATTCCTGACATTTTTTGGGGGGTGAACAGTAGATGCTGGGTCCGAGCGTACGTATACGGAAAAAATTAGAGTACCCCCCTGGGGGCCACCTGCTTGTTCCATCTCTTTGTTCACTTTGCAAAGAGTTTAGATCCAGATCAGGCCCTACATTTCAGGTACAGATTACAGGATAAGGATCCAAGTTGTTTGATATTGTGGTGTTTTTTCTGAATTTGCTTGGGCATAGTAATAAAACTAATATTATTAATATCAGCTAATAAAAATAAAACAGTTGTTAATTAGTTGAGAGGTAATATGATTTTAGCATTTGTGTTGTCTGCTGATTCTTCATGATTTTACTTCTTCAAAACAAATTCAGTAATACCAACAGAATGACAAACAGTTGGATTCCGACTTTGTCTTAAGGAATAATTAGTAGATTTGTTTTGACATGCACAGTCAAACAAGCTGTGCCTCCTTTAAGCAATAACTGTTTGAATCCAGATCAGGCCCAACAATGTGTTAGACCTGATCTGGGTCCAAACTGTTTGCTTAATATTTTGTTTATCAGCAGACAACATTAGCGGATAAAAGGTCGGAGAGGTGCTATGCTTATGACTTAATTACTGGCAATAGTACAGTGTACTGGGTCGACTGGATTAGTACTCGGCATATGCCAGAACAACCACCTAACACAAGTAAAACTGGACACTTTTGAGTACTCCACAATAGGAGAATTATAAATCTATAATCTTTAATTATGCGACGTGTTTTCTTAGTTCCGTTTTGTACACTTTATTAGTGCTGGGTTTTATCACAACATATTTTCTCGATGTAAGGAGCTTTCTGATTGGCGCAAGCCTCATACAAAAAGAAATTTTAGGCGGCAGACCGCACAGTTAGAAATTTACAGCAGGGGCTTGCTAGTTTATTTGAAATTTTATTATTTTGTATATATTTTGGTTTTAGTTATTTGCCAGTACAAACAGAAACTTTGAGCTTATATGCTCAGTTTTTGAGTAGATCATTTAAGTCTACTCAGTCCATTAAGAATTATTTAAGTGGGGTTAAAACCATGCATCTTTTATTGGGATATTCCACAGATCATATTAATGAATTCTTGATTAATCTTGGATTGAAGGGTATTGCAAGGAGTCATCCTCATTTAGTGAAACAGGCTAGAGCCATAACACCAGAAATACTTCTTAAATTGTTTAGTTACCTAGATGTACAAGATCCATTTGATGCTACTATTTGGTGTCTTTTTTTTATTTGCCTTCTTTTTATTTGCTAGAAAGTCTAATTTAGTGCCTAATTCCAAAAAAGAGTTTAAGTCTGGAAAATTTTTGAGAAGGGAGGATGTTTATTTTCAAGATGACATTTTATTGGTTATCATGAGATGGTCAAAAACTAATCAGTTTGGGCAGAGGGTGCTAAAAATTCCCTTGTTGAGGATTCCGGGGTCAGTATTATGTCCTGTTACAGCTTATTTGCAGATGTGTAAGTTGATTCGGGCTAAATCTGATGATCCGTTATTTGTATTACCTCATAAGAAAGTGGTAACTTACAAAATTTTTCAAGTTGTGCTGAAGGATTTAATTAGTAAAATAGGTTTGGATGCACAAGAATTTTCTTCTCATAGTTTTAGGCGGGGAGGCACCACTTTTGCTTTTCAATCAAGAGTACCTACAGATCTAATAAAGTTGCATGGTGACTGGAAGAGTGATTGCTATCAAAAATATTTGTCTTTTTCGCTCGAAGATAAATTATTAGTAGTTGCAAAAATGAAAGAGATTTTGATTCAGTTTAGTACTTAATTAATTTGATGCCGGTTTGTTAAAGCTGGGGCTAAGTACTTGGTAGTCGGTACTGTTTAACTATTGAGTATAACTGTTTTCTTTATTTTTTCAGATATCTACTGACGTTAAAGTGTAGAAGTTGATCTGCATCGGTTTCAATTACAAGCCGGTGGACAACTATTTTATCTGTTGAAATTTGGGAAACTTTTGGTAAGAATTGAGATTGATTTTTTTTTGTTTTTGTTTTTGCAGAGGCCAAAAAAGTCACCATAGTGACTGATTCTTTTGCTAAGTATGTGTCTGGTATAGATGGGGTGGTAGTTCAAGTTTTTAGTGGTGCTACGATTGGAAGAATAGTTTATGGTATCACACACAGAGAAGTTAAATTAAGAGCATTTGACTATGTTATTTTTCATGTGGGTACGAATGATGTCGGTAATCAGTCATCTTTTGAGAATATTATCTTAAATTTCGGAAATTTAGTCGGTGCCTGCAGGAAAATTCACCCATCCATTCACATTTTGATTTCTGCCATACTTCCAAGGCCGATAGATCATACTTATACTGATGACTTTATTCGTAGTGTCAATGGACACTTGGATAAGTTCATGAGTAAACATTTGAATTTTAGGTTTATGAAGACATACAGACCGTTCATGTTCGGTGGTAAAGTGAGACCGGAACTTTTTGCCCATCGGGATGGAGGGTTGCATTTGAACATTGCGGATACCGAGAAGCTCAGATATTATTTTTTGAGAACTATTGCTTCCATGTAAAGTATATGTCTGGTTCAGGACTTTTCAATTTGAAATTCAAATTGTTTATGTACTATAGCCTTTATGATGGTATAGTGGAATGTTTGCAAATGTCTCGCATAGGATATTTGGACTTTCCTTTTTTTCTGATTGAGCAGTCTTGCAGCAATATACTATTATGGAATGAAGGATTATATGTGACTATTTTCTATCCTTTAGATTTGTTGTTCGATGTATTTTCCATTGAAGATCAGGGTAAGGTTAGTTTAACAAGTTGAAGTTTTTTTTTTTTTTTTTTTTTTTTTGGTTTTTCTGTTGCTGTAGTATAGCTGATTTTTGTTTTACTTGATGATTTTGGCTTTAGGGCTTGAGTGGAATTTTTATTAGCCTTGTATTTCAGATTAGTAAAAAGGAATATCTCAGAAATTTGTTATACTACTGCGCTTTTTGCTAATTTTAAAATTTTACGTTGATTCGAAGAGCCATTAATCCTAGATGATTAGTTTGGCCTTTTCTTTCCTTCATTTTTAGTTTCCACTTTCCAACTATTTTGTATATTCTGCTCATTTTAGTGAAGCGAGATTTGAGAAGAAAATAATTATTTGGTTTGTTAGTTGGAAGCTTCAATTTGAATGGAAGGTTATTTGTTGTCCGTCATTCTGAGTTTGCGTACAAGAATGGAGGGCAATTTATGTACATATATATATATATATATAGGGGCTCATAAGTTGCAAGAATTTTGCTTGCTTTAGTTTTTGTTTGTTATGCTTTGCTTTGTTACGCTTTGCTGAGCATGCTTCTGAGTCTCTGGATCCGAGTATGTGCCTTTTTCTTCGAGGTAGTCTGGATAACATGCTTGTCATTCCATTCATAATGGGTTGATTGGCTGTATTTATCTATTTCTTGTCGAATTTTTATATTCGGATCTCGGGACTGATCTTTACCGTATTTTTTTATTTTTTTATTTATTTTTATTTTTTGCTTTGCTTCGCAGTGCTTTGCTTTTTGGCCGTTGGGTTGGTGGCATTTTAAATATTAATGTTCAATTAATGATTACGGACATTTTGAGTATATTCTTTAAGTCAATTTATATTTAGATCCTAGGCATTATACTTAAAATTATGTGAGTAAATTGTTTGAAAAAGTTTATATGCCTGAAAAGCCCCTTGCGGATTGAAGATATAAGCATAATAATTTTGGAGAAAATTCTTTGTTTGTTTTGTATTTTATGGTTGTTCATAGACTAGACGAGGTATCCTGTCGTTGAGGGGAGTGTCTATTCCTTTCTGCTTGGGTGAGCTAGGCGAAGAGGAATAAGGTCGCTTAGTGCTCGGCAGGACATCTTTCTAGTTCTATGGAGTTTTTAAGGATCCGAGATGGAAATTATGGTGCCTGTGCGTATTTGGGCAATTACATCCTTTTGCGTTATCTGCCCCTAAAGAATTTGGTCTGTGATACCTTGTCAACAATTGCTAACAAATGAATTCCTTAGTGGACTTCAGTTGAATTTAAGTATCAGAGATGTTGTCAACAGTTGCTTTATAAGTACTAGAATAAAGGAGGTCCCTTATGAGCCACAGTTGGATGTTGTGGTGTGCGTTGTCAACATTTGCTTCAATAAATCACTAGTTAGTGTGATCAGTGTATATTGGCTGGCTCCAGCTATGCCCTGGTCTATGCTTTAGTCCCGTGGACGTCAATTGAATTTAAGTATAAGAGACGTCGTCAACCGTTGCTTTATAAGTCCTGTAATAAAGGAGGTCCCTCATGAGCCCTTGGTGGATGTTGTGCTGTGCGTTGTCAACATTTGCTTCAATAAATCACTAGTGAGTGTTATACATTGTGTTTGGCCTGACATTGGCTAGGTCTTTGTCTATGCTTTAGTCCCGTGATCTTGACAATTTTTTGGGCTGCATTTCTCATTAATGATAGTTTAACCAGGAGAATAATTAATCAAGTTATACAAATACTTACACCCATTTAGGCAGTGCTCCACCTTCTTGTTTGGAACTAAAAAATCACCACCTTCTACCACCTGACCGCCCCCCAACCCCCTTCTTTTTTCTTTAGACACTTGTTCAATCGATACTGATCATTACGCAAATTTTAGAATTTTGAGAAAAAAGAAAATAGAATCTGTTTGCTGTGCTTTTTAATAATTTAGGAGTGCCCTAAACTCCTCAGTGGTCTGGGAATTGACCAACGAAGAAGAAAAACTATTCCACTGTGGAATAGTCCGCAAAAAAAAGTTCTTCAGGGCACCTGTGTTTCGCCATCTCCGGCAGGTCCAGCGGGCTGCTGTCCTCTGAACTTTCTCTACCTGATTAATCTGAGGTTTTGAGTAAGGGCTCCAAAAAGGTGCTGCATACTCTAGTTTATGCCTAACCAAATTTTTGTATGCAACTTATTAGTACTTGTAGTTGCAAAAGCCAAATTCCTGCGAAGGAAACTGAGTGTCTTAGTTGCTTTGGAAGAAATGTCTGAAATGTGTTGACCCCAATCCATATTATCAGAGATGGTTATACCAAGGTATTTTGCTGACTGAACTTTTCCAAAGTTTTCTTGTGAAGGGAATAATCAAAGATAATTTGTTTGTAATGCTGATGCCGAGTCACTCTATGACGGAGTCACTCTCATGGAGTGACATTTGGCCACATTGAACTTCATTTGCCAATGATTGGCCACAGATTAATGACCTTATGTTATCGGGCAGGTCATTTATAAAAGTAAGGAACAGGATCGGTCATACATACCCCCCCCCCCCCACACACACACACATACATACATACTTCCTGACTTAAATCAATTAAACTCTAGATCTTACTGGATCCAGACACGGAACAATTTTATATAATGTTTATTTTGCTCTTACTCACATTCTGTAAAGAGATTTTATTTAAGCCCTCCAATTAAAAAATTTAACTGTCCGTTCTAAGGCGGTGCTTCTTTTTGTGGATCATTTATGTTATTTCTGTTATGTATTTGTTATGCGTTTGTGCACCTCTGTTTATTGATGCCTTGTGGGACCTCTTGGCTCTCGTTTGTGATGTTAATTGTGAATTTGTCACTCTCCCATTGGTATCCTGGGTCAGGTGTGGATGCTTGATTGTGTATCGATTCCTGATCTTTCCCCTCTTTGTTACTTTTAGTGAAAGCCGATACTTGGTTAAGCCGGAGACTAAAGCAAAATGTGTGTACGAACAAATGTGCCACAGAAAATGTTTTTTGTTTTTTTGTTTAAATAACTAGTCATCTGTATTCAATGGCAGAAAAAGAGAGAAAGAATGTTTTGGAGGTAAAAAATCATACAGATCGCGTTGTTTCATTCCTAATTCGTCTGTTGAAGCGAAAAAATTGTTGCGTTTCGTCCCCAAAGCAGTTCGTACTCAGTCCATTGGCTTTATTCATTCTGCCAGTCGTTTCCGCTAAGTGTCTGTTGTAAAGGGTGAGGCACTCAAGGCCTCTGTCCTGTCAAGATTTAAATTCGAAAAGAAAGTTTCTACCAAGATACAAGAAACTTTATTTAAAGTCAGCATTCAATTTTAACATATCAAACATTAGCCATCAAGGCTATTTTACTGACAAACAAAGTGAAAGACTGTACAAGGATAAACATATAACAAATCACAAGAAATTTGGGTTAATATCACAGAAATTTACATTGCTATAGCACAGATATTTATAAGTTAAGATCATATGTAGGATAAAATCTTATAAAGATATTTTTTTTTATAAAACTGCTAATTTTTCTATTGTTAAAATATATATTATGAGCATATAAATAAGAGATCCTTCTTTGCGATCTATCAAGGGGAAGGAATTGACGAAACTAAGGTGGGATAAAAGGGGCTCAAGAGACCCTGATCGCCATGATAGCTGCATGGTTTCAAGGCTCTTAGGCGAAAGACGAAACCTAGATCACTGTAGTCAATCCACTACGGCAATTTGGGTCTCGTCACCCACTCCGGTGTTATAGTAAAATTACCTTCAAATAAAGGCTGACAAAAATGAGAACTTTTCAATATGTTTGCTTCGAGATTGCATCGTTTAGTTAACAACCTCTGTGTTGTTTTGTCAAACGGAGATAAAATCAGATTTTAAATGTGTGTTTTTACAGTTATATTGAAAAAATGTCAATTACGGTTTAGTCATAATTGTACGGTTTTGTCATTGATTAATTGTCCACTATGACGAAACCGTAATTAGTTATTTCATGCCTAGACATCGAACGTTAAAGTTTTCATATAATTGTAAAGCTAAAAAATACAATGTGATTTTGATGAACAAAAATCATCCGGAACCCCAGCATTTATGGGCGTTTATCTGTCATTAAATGAAGATATTGAACATGATGAGAAAGTTACCCTAACACCGGAATAAGTGACGAGACCCAAATTCCCATAGTGGTATGACTACAGTGTAGATAGGGCGCAGATAGACCAAAAGATGAGGTTGATCAATGGAGAGCAGACCTTATCAGCTGTATATAATACAGCTATAATTTATTCAGCCTTCCAGATAAGAGCGTTCGTTGGAAAACCATTTTCTCCATTTAATTCTCATCCAAAACATATGTTGTGGGTACTCAAAAGAACCGTCTCAATAAGGCGGTCCTTTCGAGCACCCAAACACATGTTTAATATTGGTGAGAAAAAAAATATGTTCTGGGTACAAAAAAGAACCATCTCATTGAGACGGTTCTTTTGAGCAACTAAGAAGACACATGCTTAATATTGGTGAGAAAAATCATACCAAATTTACCATTTAAAATTATAAGAACTATGGATTATAGTGGCACTTTGGAAGCTTAGCAAAAAGCTTAAATTAGATTAGGCATTTAATTAATTAAAATAACTTAAAATGTCCACTTCTTTAATTTTCATCTTTTGACAGATAGATCTACACTAAAATGATTTCAAAGATTCAAAATCAGTAAGCTTGATGTTTAATGTTAATTACATTTGTGGAAACTTTACATTTTAGTCACTCAACCTACATCGTGAGACGTTTACATTGAAGATAGTGCCACAAGGCCTGATACAGAATTTCACATTGATAACTTTTTATTTTTGATTAAAGCAAACTACTGAATCCTTAAAACAGGAGCTTTCCTATGTATCCATTTAAACAATTCTCGGGACCACACTTCCAGTTAGCAGTGGTTGTCAAGGACTTAGTGTACCGAATATGAAAACCACATGTTTTTTCGATATTTTGATTTTTGTGTTTCCCTCATGATAACCTTCAAAAAATGGCAAAATAGTAGTTTGCATTAGACTGCAACAATCATAACACGATGAAAGACAAGAAAATACAGGTCTTTAGCTCCCAAATTATTATGTCAAACGCTTAGAAATATCGATCTTTGCAGTCACGTTTGTATTTGGTGAATTCGTATATAGACACTAAATGTCAACAGTTAAGCAACAACAATTTTAAAAGACCATTTCAGTACAGATATGTTTGTCGCAGTGCACATAGACAGATAGATAGATAGATAGATAGATAGATAGATAGATAGATAGATAGATAGATAGATAGATAGATAGATAGATAGATAGATAGATAGATAGATTAGTCACTGAAATATCCTGAGTGAGTACAGTATGGGTTGTTATACACTATGGACTTTTGATGTCAATTTCTTTGGGTAGCTCAATTTCATAAATGTGGTCTTCACAAGGAGTGTAGATATTCATGACTGCGAAGCCATGTATCATGTCACATCTCAGCAGACTGCCTTCTGTTTGTTTGTTTGTATTGTTGCTTTTGTCCCAGTCAACAGCTATGGTCATTGTGGGATGGTCAGTTCACCTAACCATGCACACTTTTTCCTGGGCAGGCTTGAACAAGCGGTTAACCAGTACTTCGTGCACATACTTTCGCTTGTAGCTGACCACAACCCGTCTTAAATGATTCAGCGGAAGGAGGAATGACAGCAGAAATTGTTTCAGGACAATCTCCACAAAAGTATGGGACCGGACCAGGATCTAACTCATGACCCCTGCAAGCACGTTATCAACTGGGCTACGCTGCCCGATAGACTGCCCTCTGTAGTTGCATTAGGGCTGGGACGATACAGCTGTCATCCGATACGATACGTATCGCGATACATGCAATACGATACGTATCAGGATATATCGACACTGATACACCAACACTTTGAAGCACTATTTCTGTAGTATATTGATAAAAAATGTTTGCACTTTTTTCTATCCCATTTGCCAATTATTCAATAAGACAAATATTTTTGTCACTCTTTTTGCAGGTCCTGTGTACCATGCAGCTCTGCTAAACCTTAAAAGTTATCCCTATTTTGTGAAAGTACCAAACCTAAATTTAAAAAAAATTCTATACAGGCATTTGAATAACAGCAAGTAATCGTCATGTGGTTGCGCTATGAGAGCACAATAGATTTTTTTTATCTATCATTACTTTTGACTATTTGTCCATTTGATCTTGTTTTAAGTAGCGAACATTTACACTGTAAGAATAGAATGTACCTGAATATATATTTTGAGGTTAGAAATTACCAAATTTTTTACTAGTAAATATCTGAAAGTATCGCGATACGGCACCCAAGCGTATCGATACGGTATCGGCCAAGTCTGTATCGATACATATCGATATATCGTCACAGCCCTAAGTTGTATCATGTTTCATCTCAACAGACTGCCCTTTGTGGATACTACAGTTGCAAAAATAAAATGAATGTTAAATCACAAACGGGTGTATCATGTTTCAACTTGGCAGACTGCTTTCAGTTGGTAGAGTTGCAAATCAGTGTAGCAGGTTTCGTCTCGGCACATTGCTCTCTGTTGGTAGAATCGCAATCTGTGTACCGGGCCGCGTAGCGCAGTCGGTAACGTGTCTGGCTACAGATGCGTGTCTGACTGCAGATCCAGGGGTCGCGAGTTCGATCCCGGCCCGGTCCCATACTTTCGTGGAGATTGATCATGAAATAATTTCTACGGTCATTCTCCTCCCTTCCTCTGATTCATTCAAGAAGGGTTGTTGTCAGTTACAAGCGAAAGTATGTGCACAAATTACTGGTTAACCGCTTGTTCAAGCCTGCCCAGGAAAAAGTGTGGTTAAGTGAACTGACCGTCCCGCAATGACCATAGCTGTTGACATGGGACGTAAAGCAACAAAAACAAACAAACAAAACAAAGCAATCTGTGTATAATGTTTCAGCTCAGCAGACCGCACTCTGTAGATAGAGTCGCAAACTGTTATATTATGTTTAATCTCAGCAGACTGCCCTCTGTAGGCCTGGTTGTAAACCGGTTTCTCATATTAATTCTCAGCAGATTACTCTCTGTAGATATGGCTGGAAACTGATGTATCACACTATACTCAGCAGACTGCCCTCTGTAGATAGATTTGGAAACCTGTTTATCATGTTTCATCTCAGCAGGCTGCTCTCTGTTGATAAGAGCTACAAACCTGTGTATCATGTTTCTTTTCAGCAGACTGTCCTCTGTAGATAGAGTAACTGTTGTGAGCTGGTCTATGATCTTACATCTCAGCAGACTGTTCTATGTACTGATGTATCATGTTTGCAAAGGTTGAAGGCAGATGACAATTTCAGGTAAAGCTTCTAAGCAGAGAGGAAATACAGGGGACAGAATGTCAGGCCTGATCTGAGTCCAAATTGTTTGAAATGCATATAGGCAGATAACAATGTCACATGAAAATTTAATGGAAAGTTAAAATACAGGTTCAACATCAACTTGTCGTAACCTCTAAAGTGCCAAACATTCTGAACCTCGATAAAAAATGTCGCGCCTCATCTGGGTCCGAATTGTTTGAAAGGGTTATCAGCAGATGACAATGTCATGTACAGATGTAACGCAAAGTTAAAAAACATCGGTTTAACTCCAACTTGTCATATCCTTTAAAGTGCCATATATTCTGAACCCTGATAAGTCTGGACAAAATGTCAGCCTGATCTGGTTCCAAGTTATTTGAAAGGGTTAAAGCAGATGACAATGTCATGTAAATGTTTTTTGCTTAGTTAAAATACATAGGTTCAACTTCAACTTGTCATAAGCTCAAAAGTGTCAAACAGTGTGGAACCTGATAAGGCCCAGACAGAATGCCGGACCTTATCTGGGTCCAAACTGTTGTAAAGGTTACAGATTTAATGCAAAGGGTAAACTGCAATTGTTTAAATTGACCTAAATTTGTCAGAACCATAAGGGTTAGGCCAACCTTAGAAATATTGTTGTTTCCCCTTGGAGCATTCTGCAATACTTTTGACCTACATTAAGTGATGATTTGCCTTGAAAGCAATTTTTACTCTTTTTGAGAGTGGTTGTTTTAGGCTGGTTTTTCTGCACATAAACAATTTGCTTTAGAATATATTTTAAAGATAACACTGTTTACAATTGACAATCTCTAAGTTTGCAATGAAATTTTAAAAAAAAAAATCTTGACAAAAGATTGTAATAGAATTTTTTGTGTAGGGGCTTTTTCAGGGTCAGTCGGGTAAGGGGAAAAAATAAAATTTTAATTTAGGCCAGTATCAGGCCTCTATGGCCGTTTTCCAAGACACCATGTATTCAGGGAGGTTCAAAATTGATAAAACTTTTTCAAATATCTAACTTTTGTCACAGCATCCAGATAATCCAAGCATTGCATGCTTGGATCCAGAGGGGAGACCAGACCCCCTTGAAAAACACAAGTTATATGGGCTTAGATAGGGAATACTTAAGCACCTGGATACCCCCCCCCCTCCCCCTGGAAAAAGTTGGCCACCATCCTCACCCCTGGAAGAATTGATGAACCCCCTCTGGAACCATGGAAAATTAAAATTTTCTTTGAAATAAACCAATTGACTTCTATAAAATAAGTTCAGGACAAAAAAAAAAGATTTTTTATGGCAGATGGTGTATCTGTTGAATCCATCCTCCTGGACGAGAATTCTTGGACCCTCGCTATTGTTGCTTCATATGAAAATCCATATAATAATTGCTGAGAACATTTTTTGAAAAGGATATCTTTTATGACAGGTTGCATTGTACCAAAGGTGTTGAGTGTCAAACTTGGAGGTGTGAGAATGTCAGAATTCAGATTCAAAATAGTCATTTATCTATCTAGAGCTTGATAACTTCTCGGGATATATAGAATTTCAAGTCTGTTCTTTTGTTGTTAAAGCTCCTCCTTTTTTTGCCATACATTATTTTTTTTTGAAATTTTAACCGGTGACCTTTTAATGTATATGCAATGCACAATCCCAACTTCATTTTATAAAAATCTATGGGATGTTCTATTGGCATAAAAAGAGTTAAAGGGATCATTTGTGTGCAATTATTTACAATTGGCACAGGAATTCAGCTCAATTCATTTAGAAACAAAATGGGGCATTCTTACTTTGGTCAAAATTAGGCATTTCAAAGTGCTGATCTGACCTTGAAATTAAGGTTAATGAATTGAACACAAACCTAATACCCCTCCCCCTACCCTCCTAACTATCAAAGGCCCTGATAAACACAAATTTGAGCCTTTTCAGAATAATTTTGTGTTTTGTGTTTCAGAAGAACCGACTCATTGAGACGCTTCCTTTGAGTACCCACGTTTGCACAACAAATGTTTTATTTTGAGAAAAATGAAATATGATTTTCAAATATGCTCTCTGGAGGCCTGAACAATGTTTCAATCATTGGTTTTGCAGAAAATGTGCGGAACAGAAGCTACACCGTCTAAGCAACACAGATGGTGACATGGAATCACAACGCCAACAGGATCAGCGCTAAAGCCACAATGTACCCCACATAATTTGTGCCAGTAGTTTAGGAGCAACGATGTCTGTTTTGTGTGCTTGCTTAATAAAAAGGGTAAGTAAATTACCCCTATACCAGCTAGTGATAATTTTGTCATCTGCTGATGTTCTATGCAAACAGTTTGGAAGGCCTCCAGTAAAATATTTTACTGACCGTTCCAAGGCTGTACTTCTTATATGTTTTTTCTGTCTTTCGTTTGCTATACCTTTGTGCACGTCTGTTTATGTGTGCCTTGTGGTCACCTGCTGTGAAAAGGTTGACCTCTTGGCTCTCGTTTGTGGGTCGGGCTGTGAGTTTGTCACTTTCCCATTGGTATCCTGGGTCAGGTGTGGTACTTGATTGTATCGATTCCTGATCTTTGCACCCGTACTTACTTTAATACAGGGGTTGCCAGTGCTCAAGATGAGAAATGTCTTTAAATGACATCTTCTCCTGAACCACTGGTCCAAATTTTAAATAATTTCACAGAAATGTTCCTCATGATTCCCTCTACCAAAATTGCACAAACAGTTTTGCCCCATCGAAAAAGGGGTTGGCATACAGTTTGGACCCTGATCAGACTGGACACATAATGTTATCATTAGTGTAAAACTTTGATGTTTTTTGCCTTTAAACAAATTATTATTTATACAATTACAAGTTAAATCTTTTGTAAAATGCTTGTGATCTTTCAGCATTTTTTTCTGTGAGTGACACCACAGTAGAATAAAAACATGACAGTCTTTTAAAGTATGAAAGAACATAAGGGGTATAGATTAACTTAGGGGTGAGCAGCTAACAGACAACAGCAAAAGCATGAACAAAATTATCGATCATGCTAAGAGTTAAAGCATGCATTCATAGTTAAAGCATAAAGAAAAATCACAAAAAGTCCAATTTTCGAAGGTTTACCATTTCCCTGTTTAATACACAGGCAATGAGGTCTAGGTCAAGTCCATTTTATCAGACAATGTCATTTGTTAATCACCTTGCAGACAGTTAGGATCCAGATCAGCACTTATTGAAAGTCAGTTCTTGTCTGCATCCAAAATGTTAGACATTCTAATAGTGTTTGAAAAAAGTTAATTTTGAAAAAAAAAGTCAGCAGACTACAAAAAGCATGAAAAGCATTCAACTACTTCAAAAAGATCTTTCTGGTCAAGCAGTGGTGGAGACAGAGGAGTTTCAGGGGTTCGCTCAAACCCCCTCCCCCCCCCCCCATTTTTAAATGTCCTATGAAAATGAAATAATTGAGTTTCAGTGAGACCAAATTATTTCTTTTTCATAAGATACTTAGGAAAAATGAGATAAAATCAGCAAAGTGAAACCCCACACCTTTATATATTATGAACCCCCTTTGTGGGATGTACATTATATATCTATATATCTTGTAATGTTCTATATTTATAGTTATTGTTTGTCAAAATTGACCCGAGACATATGAATATTCATTGACCTTACATCCAATCTTCGGGAATCATTGTAAAAAGTGAGCTTTAGATTGTGGTACAATTACTTGTCTGAATGAAAGAATTCTACAATTTCTCGATAGCTTTATGGATACATTTAACAGGATGTGTTTAGCATTCAAAAGATGTGGGTTCGAATCTTGTTCCATTTCATTTGATTATTTTTTTAGTCTTTTTTCATTATTTTGTTTGTAAAGTCTTTTGTGCACAAATGGATAATAAATAATAACTATTAAAATCTGATCAACTACAACTAGCACATTGTATGATTTCAATATAAGCTCACATGTAATTAACACATTGCATGCTGGGTCATTTTAATACTTTTATGTCATCAGCAGACTTTTTTCCAAAGTTAACTTTTTCAAAAACTCTAACAGAAACACTTTCAGATGATGGCAAATGGTCTGTATCCAGTTCAGGACCAATGTTTTGTCGGTACTGACCAGGGTCCAAACTGTTTGCAAAGACTATCAGCAGACAACAAAAGTTGCGGCTGGCAAGGAAAGAGTTAATAAAACTGAGGGAATTAATACTGAATATCCAAATGAAAAGATGTAAAGATAATCAGAAGGTGGCATAAAATAATGAACAACTTTGACTTAAAAAGAATGCATACATTTGACAGTCATAAAAAAGTCTCCCACCCAAAGATTCGATCCAGGTTTGGGTGATCTTTTTCAAATTGTGAACTAACCACTAGGCTATCAGACCATATAGATTTAAGAATTGACATTATCTTAATAATCTTGGTAAAAGCATGATCAAAATTTTCTTTCGAGAATAACATCAAAATGTCAAACAGCGTGGCCTCAGATCAGGTCAGATGTTCTGTCGGACCTGATCTGTGTTCAAACTATTTGCAAACACCACCAGCCTGCCAGCAGACGACAAAACTCCCCATTAGCAGGAAAGGGTTAATACTGGAAATTAAGCATGCTTTTTGTCGTCTGCTGATTATTTTTTAAAAAATCAGCTTTAATGAAAAACTCTTTCAGGAATACCATCAGTGTCAAAATATGGATCTAGTTCAGGCCCAACATTTTAACAGCCCGAATCTGGGTCGGAACTGCTTGCAAACGTAGTCAGCAGATTACATTTTCCATTTTGTCGGCCTGATCTAGGTCCAAATTGTTTGCAAATGTTATCAGCAGACAACATTTTGTCGGGCCTGATATGTATCCAAACTGTTTTCAAAATTTAATTTAATCAGCAGACAACATTTTGTCGGGCCTGATATGTATCCAAACTGTTTTCAAACATGATCAGCAGACGACTGTTTGTCGGGCCTGATCTGGGTCAGAACTGTTTGCAAATGAAATAAGCAGACGAAATTTTGTCCGGCCTGATCTTGGTAAAAACTGTTTACAAATGTAGTCAGCAGACAAAATTTTGTCGGGCCTGAACTGGATCCAAACTGTTTGCAAAATTTAATGTAATCAGCAGACGTCATTTTGTCAGGCCTGGTCTAGGTCCAATTTGGTTGCAGATTTAATCAGCAGACGACATTTTGTAGGCCCTGATCTTGGTCAAAACTGTTTGCAAATGTAATCAGCAGACAAAATTTTGTCGGGCCTGAACTGGATCCAAACTGTTTGCAAAATTTAATTTAATCAGCAGACGTCATTTTGTCGGGCCTGGTCTAGGTCCAATTTGGTTGCAGATTTAATCAGCAGACGACATTTTGTCCGGCCTGATCTTGGTAAAAACTGTTTACAAATGTAATCAGCAGACGACATTTTGTCGGGCCTGAACTGGATCCAAACTGTTTGCAAAATTTAATGTAATCAGCAGACGTCATTTTGTCGGGCCTGGTCTAGGTCCAATTTGGTTGCAGATTTAATCAGCAGACGACATTTTGTCCGGCCTGATCTTGGTAAAAACTGTTTACAAATGTAATCAGCAGACAAAATTTTGTCGGGTCTGAACTGGATCCAAACTGTTTGCAAAATTTAATGTTATCAGCAGACGTCATTTTGTCGGGCCTGTTTTAAGTCCAATTTGGTTGCAGATTTAATCAGCAGACGTCATTTTGTAGGCCCTAATCTTGGTCAAAACTGTTTGCAAATTTAATCAGCAGACGACATTTTGTCGGTCCTGATCTGGGTCAAAACTGTTTGCAAATGTAATCAGCAGACAAAATTTTGTCGGGCCTGAACTGGATCCAAACTGTTTGCAAAATTTAATGTAATCAGCAGACGTCATTTTGTTGGGCCTGGTCTAGGTCCAAACTGGTTGCAGGTTTAATCAGCAGACAACATTTGTAGGCCCTGATCTTGGTCAAAACTGTTTGCAAATTTAATCAGCAGACGACATTTTGTCGGCCCTGATCTGGGTCAAAACTGTTTGCAAATTTATCAGCGGACAACATTTTGTCGGGTGATCTAGGTCCAAACTGGTTGCAGATTTAATCAGCAGACAACATTTTGTAGGTCCTGATCTGGGTCAAAACTGTTTGCATATTTAATCAGAAGACGATTTTTGTAGGTCCTGATCTAGGTCCAAACTGGTTGCAGATTTAATCAGCAGACAACATTTTGTAGGTCCTGATCTGGGTCAAAACTGTTTGCATATTTAATCAGAAGACGATTTTTTGTAGGTCCTGATCTAGGTCAAAACTGGTTGCAGATTTAATCAGCAGACGATACTAGAACAATGTTGAACTTATGTATAGTCTCTTCAGTACAAATATCAAAAGACAGCCACTTTTAAAGTAAGGCTCTGAAACTCTTGCAATTTAATAATTTAATGGATCAAGATGATTGATAACAGATCAGCTACCATGGCATGGTAGCTGCAATACCATTAGATGATCGACTGAATGATAGAAAAAGATCTTTCTGTCTTCTGTTTTAATAATCGACTATAGAACAGTTTGTAACTCTAAAAGTGTTCCTGAAAAATATTTTTGAGAAATTCAATTTCTAAAAAGTCAGCAGACCTCAAAACATTAATGTGGGCATGACCAGATTGGTCAGGAAATTTATTGTTCATCTAAATTGAAGGATGTTTTTGTTGTTACCATGACAACAAATCGCAGGTTTTGACCACATGGTGAGTTGCTATCACCTGGTGATTAATCCCTTATTAATAAACACAGAATTTTCAGGTTTATACTGAAATGCACATACTAGCTTTAACAAAATGGGGTAGATACAGATGAGAAGCCGCTAACAGTTAAATCTTCAAGTCATGTCCTGCTAGAAAGTATCCTGGAATTACATTTTGAATAAATTATTTTGTTCAGAGAACCAAATAAAAATAGTCCTTGATCAGACTGCTCTTCTTGAAGCATGCTAATCTGAGACTATTTCTTTAATTTATGCTTATTTGCCTATATTAGTTGTTTAATTCTTTGTTGCAAATGGTTTGGATCCAGATCTAGCCTGGAGGTTATTGATTTAAAAAAAATGGGCCTGTTTTAACAAAATATTTTTTTAAGGTATGTCATTTTTTTATATAGCTTCAGCCTAGTGCAAGAATGAATAACAATGAGATCTAGCAGGAAAAGTTTATTATCATAATTATAACACATGCATACCTTGAAACATTCAACTCATAATCGAATAATGGGCCAAACTTTTGGTACATATAACATATCACAGGTTTATATAAACACAAATTTGCAGCGTAAAATTGTAAAAATCCCCTTACCCATAATTCTTAGCATATGATTTGGGTGCTCAAAAGAACCGTCTCATTGAGACGATTCTTTTGAGTACCCACAACATATGTTTTGGTTGAAAAATAAGAAAAGTATTTTTTTGGGGGGTACACACTCTTAACTAAAGGCCTGACATATGCTGTCAGTGAAGGTTCAGACAAGCCTGCACATGTATGCAGTCTTGCTACAGCCTTCAGTATTTTGAGGCTAACTTTCTATTTATCCTGTTAACTCTGTTTCGCCAAACAGTGTATTTGATTCCGATTCAAATTAACTATTTGCATGCTGTTTTTTATGCCTTTTTGTGGTCTGCTGACATTTTTCAAAATTCACTTTTTCAAATAATTCTTTCAGTGTCAAACAGTTTGGATCCAGATCAGGCCCAATGTTCTAGCGGGCCTGATTTAGGTCCAAACTGCAAAGATCATCAGCAGACGACAAAATTCGCATCTGGCAGAGTCTCACTAGGATTTTGAAAATAGGAGTAAAATTGCTGTTTGCCAGAATTCTATTGGCACTTTTGAAAAAGTTAGAGTCAGAATCAAAAAGTTGGAGTAAAATAGTCCAAATTTGGAGTTAGTGAGAACCCTGCGCTGGCAAGCAAAGTGTTAATACTACCCATGAAATGGCCAAAACAACATGCATTGAGTTAATTTCATGTGCAATAGGTTTATGGATACCCCTATCTTTCACTTGTATCTTTTTATTTAGTCAACACAGACATACAAGAGTACACAAACACAATAAGAAGGTCAAACAAAAAGGCCTTATCCAGTTTCTGCCATTTACTACAAAATTTAATGCTGTCTGCTTGCTCAACTAACTCAACTGCTATTATGTACTTTGGTAGACTTTATTCTTCCTAGAGAACAATTGGATCAGAATCTCAGGCCTGTAGTAAAGGGTGCGTAACAGAAAAACATTTTTCTTATTTCTCAACCGAAACATATGTTGTGGGTACTCAAAAGAACCCTCTCATTTCTCAACCGAAACATATGTTGTGGGTACTCAAAAGAACCCTCTCAATGAGAGGGTTCTTTTGAGCATCCAAAACATACGCAAAAAATTATGGGTTAGAAAATATTTAAAATTTTACGCTGAAAATGTTTGTTTATCTAAACATGTCATATATATTTCTTTGCTTTCTTCAGCAAATTATTTATTGATAACACGACAGGTTACTTCAGATCATCATTTGAAATTCAATTTCCTAAATACAGCACTAAAAGAGTTAGGTCCCTTTTTGTTTGATATGCTTATACCAGACATACACATGGAGCAAGGACTACATAATAAAATAATAAAAAAAAGTATACACCATAAATAATGGGGGGACAACAGAAAATTTGTGATCGTTTGAACATGATAAAATTAAAAGATCAATTGTCAGTTGTTTGAAACAATACAGAGCTAACCCTTTTCCTGCTATTCATGACAAATGAGTATCGACGTGATTTCCAACAATGTGGTATTTTGAATAGTGTAGACTCAGACGAGCCTGTCCAGTCTCCTTTTGAGCTTAGAAACTCCAATTGTTGTTCGGTCAGTAGCTTAACACTCATAAAATATTCAAGCGACTAGCAAAGGCTCTGATCAGACTGCACATATGCGCAGGCTGGTCTGAGCCTTCGCTGGTATCACATACCACATTTCTGGAAATTTCATGTCGCGGCTCAAATGTTGGCTGATTTTTCATCTGCTGATGTACTTTGATGGCTTCTATTACAATATGAACCCATTTCAGATGGCTCCTCTGATCAGGGTTCATATTGTTTGCTTCCATGATAAAACTAGTCTTAAATGCATATGAATCAATGCAGCAGATGTAATAAGCAGGCAGCATTTTTAGAATTTAAATTACAACTTTACAACATTTCAACAAAATATAGCGAAAAAAATGTTCTTTTTAAACTCTCAGATGTTATTAAATATTAAAATGCCAACAATGTTGGCATTTTAACATTATGAGCATTATAAATTACATGCTCAGTAGCTGATTTGAGCATGGATCAGGACCTGGCTGGATATTTTCTCTAATTTAAACTGCTTACAAGGTGAAAAAGTGGTAATGGTAAATTATATGGTCATGTATTTCATTTAAAACTGAAATGTGTGATCACTAAGGTGGTATTCAGTGGCGGATCCATAGTGTTTTGTTTTGTACCCCCTCCACTACCACCCCTTTGGAATATGCTATGAAATAATTTGGTCTCACTGAGACCAAATTGTTTCATATTCACAGGATAAATTAAAAAAAAGAAATAAAATCAGCAAAGCGAACCCCCTTCCCCACATCTTTATATATTTGCGAACGTCAAATCCTGTAAAGTCTGACCAGACTTCCCTGATATTCGTAAACACAATATGCTAATGCTCAGTGAGGACTTAAAATTGCTGGACAAAAACACAAAAGAGGAGAAATAGTTAGCATTTTTTTTATATGTATATCTTTACATGCTGCATACTTCTTCGCGATTTTGTTGTCGTCTGCTGACTTCTTTCATTCAAAAAATCTTTCAGGAACAAAATCAAAATGTCAAACTGTTTGGATCCAGATCATTCTGTTGGTCCTGATCTGGATCCAAACTGTTTTCAAATGTTATCAGCAGATGACAAAAGTTACTGCTAGCAGGGACATAGTCATCCTAGTCTCCTGGCCATGGTTTACCCTTGTCCTGCTGAAAAATCTACTTACTATACAGACTTGATTTCAAGATATTTTTCAACCTTTTCCTATAGTAAATTAACAGAACCTATATATACAGGACAAAAAAAAAATTGGTTGTTTGAAACTTGTCCTTCATATTGAGTATATAGTCTTATATTAATCTAAGTATAAGTAGCTTCTTATCTATGCTCTACAGCATCTACAATCAAAAAATTACAGACAGGTAAATATACAGATGTCTGCAAATTATAGCTCAATATGGCCATGTGAATTATTTTATGTCCACTTTCAAATTTTATCATACTGTCTCTGATCAAGTATTAGCTGTATTCCACCCTATAAGTGCACTGTGTCTATAGTCTGACTCTTCAGAGCTAACTATGATTATTATTATTAATAATAATAATAATAATAATAATAATAATAATGGAAATGTCCAGAGTTATCTTTTTTCATATATATACAGGGCTTTAGATAAGCTTTATTTTCAAAAGAGTACTGTACTTGTTCATTTTTTAAAAAAGGTGTAACAAGAAATTTTTATGATTACTGATGACTATTCGTCTTAAAAAAACATACAAAGTAATTATTTCAATTGAGCCTGGGCTTGCTGCTTGTTTTCCTAGACTATTCATTAACAAAAAAGTAAACATTAAGATATTTAATTTCTCTTTGGCATAGTAGGTTTTGGGTTTTGCAGGAATACAACTAAGCCACAATGGGGATGGGGGTAGGGTGCGGGAGATGAAGAATATTTGGAAAAAAATAGGCCAATTGGAGCATTATGAGTCCCCTCTAGGTGGCTTAAATTGTATGCTTTGGGAGGGGGTTGTGTGGAAATCATCAAAATGTAGAATCTTCAGGAACTAGATGCTACTTAAAAACTTAAGAAAAAGATGATTTAAATGATTTTATAGATATTTATTCTCATAAGACAGATAGACCGAAATACGATAATAGATAAATAGGACCAACTTTTGCATACGCCAAAACTTGTTCGGATTTTGTGTATTGGATTCTCGCGACACAGGTCTTCTGATCACTTTTCTAAAAAGAAAAGGCGGCTGGATTTCAGAGATGTTTTACGGAAAATACTGTTCTTTCTTGCAAGAAAGCATTGTGTGCTAGGATATGGCTTGAATTTTATGACTTTCTTTTGACAGCGTGTCATGAAACCGAAAGTAAAACACATAGCATTCCTCTGTGGTTTCCGCTACACTGTTGATCCGCCAGAGATTTGCGCTTGCTTCATTTCTAACTGATCTATATTTAGAATGCAGTTACGAAGATTTGCTATGCATTCATGCCCGAAAGGAAAAATGTCGGATTACTTCTACCTTTTTCCTATCGTGTAAACGAGAAACTAAATATAAAATTTCGGACATTATGCTCTGGAAAAACATTGAATGAGTAATGCTTACTTTGTTTTTCGTACATGATACCTTCTAAAATTTAAGTAAATACGTATCCTGCCAAATATTTGTGTAATTTACACGGTAAGCCAGCATATCTAAAGCCCTTTATACATGTTAAAATAAAGTGGTGAAATAAAATTTGTGTTTCTCCTTGTGGAATTGATAATATTGTTTCTTCAGCAGCACTTAGAATGAGATCATTTTTCTGTGTTTCACCCCTTTAGATCCTATATTTCTAAAGCGGAATCTTCCATTTGGTGAACTGACTTGCCAATAAATGAAAGAAAAAATATTGGCCCTGAGTAGACTGCTCATTTAGCAGCATACACTAGACTAGAAAGAGAACATGTTTCCATGTTTCTCCACTTAAGATCCTGAATTTCTAAAATGGAATCTTCCAATTGGTGAATTGGTCTTATACATACTAGCTTTCAATAAATAAATATACAACTAATAATTATCCCTGAGTAGATTACTCCTATTCAGGTTGGTCTGTGACTTTTGTGTTTGTAGTTCTCTGAGCAGTGTAGTTATGGAATCCATTGAGTTAAAATTTTGAAAATGCAGTGACTAAATCAATCACTCTTCATTGACAGTTATAAATTAACACTTTAGCTTGTCATATGTTGTAACCTTTGCAAACAGTTTGGATCCAGATTAGGACTGAAATTCTGGATCCAATTTGATAAAATGTCGGTCGAGATCTGAATTCAAACAGTTTGACACTCTTTTAGTGTTCCTGAAAGAATTATATATATGAAAAACAAAATGAAATAAGTCAGCTGACGACAACAAAAGAATAAGAATAAACAATTACATGTACCCAGAATGCAAAGAGTTTAAATATAGAAATTTCAACCTGTGACTCCTTCACATACAAAATGGGCAAATCCATGTTTATTGTAATTTGGATCTAAGATACTGAGATATGCAGCACCAACAGACCTTTAACATTGGTATGACATTTAGCATACGACAG
This sequence comes from Loripinus fragilis, assembly GCA_964019695.1. Lineage (NCBI taxonomy): Eukaryota > Metazoa > Mollusca > Bivalvia > Lucinida > Lucinidae > Loripinus > Loripinus fragilis. Next base: position 44,583,905 of record OZ026530.1, on the reverse strand, counting down.
CAAAAGCATTAACAAAATTACTCCACCCCTCACTTCCCCATCCCCCACATGCAAAGAATCAGTTTACAGTCTTGTAGGTCAATGTGGTTAAAATAGGAGCATAAATTAACTCAGCATGCCGAGTAATTTTTCATGATTTTTTTGTCATCTGTTGACCTTTTTAAAATAAATTTTCAAAAAATCTTTCAGCAGGGACGCAGCCATGTAGTGTTAACATTTTGGATCTAGATCAGGTCCAATGTTTTGTCTGGCCTAATCTGGGTTCAAACTGTATGAAAAGATCAGCAGCAGACGACTTTTTGCCGCTGGCAGACAGTTCCTTACATGCGAATTATAACTTTGTCCTGAAAAAGATGTCTGATTATTACAACTGTGCTGCCTGTAAATTCAAGTGCACTTAAGCCTAGATCTTATGGAAGCATGACCTTAGACTGCTCACAAGGAGCTGTCATAGACTACCTACATAGGCCACCTAATAACTTAAGCTGCAGCCTAGGGAGCAGATAACAAAAGTAGTGAGTGGTGGTAATGAGTTTTAAAAGATATTTTACATATGTAGAACCTGTTGAGATAGCTCACGCAGACAACAACAAAAAAACATTCAAAATTACCCAGTAAGATGCAAAATTAAAGACATTCCACAGGGACAGAAATACTATATTTTTAGCTCACCTGAGCCGAAGGATCATGGGTGAGCTAATAGTATATCAGTCACTCCGTCGTCCCTCGTCCACAATTTTTTTAGAAATTTTAACATACAAAATAGACCATCAATTTGTATGCGATAATACACCACAGATGATGTGGGTTAATTAAAAGCAATTTTACATCGTTTGGTATTCAATATTGGTAGAAAAAACTGGTGATAAGACCCAGACTGTAAGGGAGCATAATTATATCAGAATTTACACTTTCATTTTTATTCTTGCAGGTAACAAGGACAACCATAGAATCTCTGATTGGTTTGAAATTCGCCAAGATCCAACCATTAGGACATAGGAGTAAGCTGCCCTTGAGCTTTGGAAAAATCACCATATACTTATTATGGGAGTCATGTTATTACCCGTATTTACGCACATAGAGTTGATGTGGTAGGTTTTTTTCATTTTTGTTGGTGTTAATACTACATGTACCGGTACATAGAAAAACACACTGTATGCCAAAGGGACAATATAGAATTCAATCTTTTTGGAATGTTTGGCATGTACATTGTGATTTATGTAAGCATTTAGGAATAGATTACAGTCATTATGAAACATCACAGGACCGGCGGTCCTGACTGGCGAATTAACCTGCAGTCTGACAAGAGTTACCTCGTCACAGGACCGACTGTGCCCAAAAGTTACTGTTTTGGCGGAATATAACAAAATACTCTGTTTTAATCAACCAATCAAAAGTCATATTGGAAAACTGTGTTTAGCAGCAATCAATATTTTGTTTACTGAGCTGTCTTGGATATTTTGCCATCATTGGTCTTTATACATAATATTACATTCAAACTTAAAAACTTATATTTTTTTCTTTTTTTGTTGTTTGTTCTCATATGGTGTCAGTCTGGTGAAATTGTGGTTTGTCAGTCCACCAGACCGACTGTCCTGTAAAGTCTGGGAAACTTTCGTAAACTCTGAGATTAGAGTACGGATCCAGAGGGTCTGTCAGGGTTTTATTTATTTCTTGTAAATACCAACTTTTAAGTGCTAGAATTTTGATCTGGGGTACGTAAAATTCTTTCACATCATAAAGTTTTAACAGCTGGAAAAGAAACTTGTTTTATGAGAAAAATTCAGAATAAAAGTGAACTGCACCAAAGTTGTGATTTTGAGTTTAATGTGTGTCCATTTTGTAACCTGGAAAATTTTGCTTGCTTTCTTGTCATCGGCTGTTTTTTTTCCCCAAATGTTCTTTCAGAAACACCATTAGAGAGTCAAACAGATTCGGTCCAGATCAGTCGAGCCTGATCAGGATGCACACTGTTTGCATTTTTAGGTTATCAGCAGATGACACTAGATACCAAAGTGTTAAAAACCCTTCCAAATGTTAACCTTAGTATGAGTAATGAGATGGGAGTACTTCAAAGCAACTAACTAGCAGGCGACTGAGAATACATGGTGTACTCCAAGCACCATACTCTGAAGTCCACTCTAGCTTAAAAAACTTCTGTTGGGGCTTTGAACATATTAGCTATGTGATTATGTTATACACATGTTCAAGTCACTATACAGCTCATTTCAAGTGGTCAATAACCTGGCACCTTTTCTGACTATTAATGACAAATTAATGTTATTTAATGTGTTGGGCCTGATCTGGATCCAAACTGTATGATCCTGAATGATTTATGTTATACACATGGGCAAGTCAGTATACAGCTCATTACAAGGAGTCAATAGCCAGGCACCTTTTCTGACTATTAACTAGATTTGATTTTATGACAAATTAATGACATTTAATGTGTTGGGCCTGATCTGGATCCAAACTGTATGATCCTGAATGATTTATGTTATACACATGGGCAAGTCAGTATACAGCTCATTACAAGGAGTCAATAGCCAGGCACCTTTTCTGACTATTAACTAGATTTGATTTTATGACAAATTAATGACATTTAATGTGTTGGGCCTGATCTGGATCCAAACTGTATGATCCTGAATGATTTATGTTATACACATGGGCAAGTCAGTATACAGCTCATTACAAGGAGTCAATAGCCAGGCACCTTTTCTGACTATTAACTAGATTTGATTTTATGACAAATTAATGACATTTAATGTGTTGGGCCTGATCTGGATCCAAACTGTTTGACGACACTCTCAGGGTGTTCCTGAATGATTTATGTTATACACCTGGTCAAGTCAGTATACAGCTCATTACAAGTGTCAATAACCAGGCACTTTTTCTGACCATTAATGACAAATTAACAACATTTAATGTGTTGGGCCTGATCTGCATCCAAACTGTATGATCCTGAATGATTTATGTTATACACTTGGGCAAGTCAGTATACAGCTCATTACAAGGAGTCAATAACCAGGCACCTTTTCTGACTATTAACTAGATTTGATTTTATGACAAATTCATGACATTTAATGTGTTGGGCCTGATCCGGATCCAAACTATGATCCTGAATGATTTATGTTATACACATGGGCAAGTCAGTATACAGCTCATTACAAGTGGTCAATAGCCAGGCACCTTTTCTGACTATTAACTAGATTTGATTTTATGACAAATTAATGACATTTAATGTGTTGGGCCTGATCTGGATCCAAACTGTTTGACGACACTCTCAGGGTGTTCCTGAATGATTTATGTTATACACCTGGTCAAGTCAGTATACAGCTCATTACAAGTGTCAATAACCAGGCACCTTTTCTGATTAACGACATTTAATGTGTTGGGCCTTATCTGCATCCAAACTGTATGATCCTGAATGATTTATGTTATACACTTGGGCAAGTCACTGGCCCCTGCGAAATTTTGTTCTACAAATTGGAGATGTTCTAGAACTGTTCTAGAACATTTAGAACTGTTCTAGAACTGTTCTAAACAGGTAAATATGTTCGTTCTAGAACTCTTGTTCTACAACTGTTCTAGAACATTGTTATAGAACAAATCAAACACATTCTAGAACTGATTGTCATTCTATAAGCTTTCTTGAAATATTCTAGAACATTTTTAGAACAAATCAAGAACCAGTTAGTTCTACAAATGTTCTAATAATATTCTAGAACATTTTTAGAACAAATCAAGAACAAAATAAGTTGACAGAAACTTCTAAAAATGATTCAAATTAAGTTCTAGAACATTTGTCTTACTTTTTAGAACTAGTTAATTCTACAAATATACTAATAAATTCTAGAACATTTTTGGAACTTCTCAAGAGCAGAAAGTATCAGGTAGCTCAGTGGTTGGGCACTTGCCTCTGGTTCTAGAGGTCCCAGGTTCAATCCCTGCTTGTGGTGAGGAAACTTTCTGTGTCCGAACACGCTTTCTCTGTTGTCGACACTAGATAAGTGCATGGTCCTTTGGATCGGGACGTTAACTGGATGTCCCCTTTGAAGGGAAGGTCACCCCTTGTGCAGGTTAAAGAATCCTACGGTAATTTAGATATGGTTAATTACTTGAAGGCTTTCATCCTGCAACCTGGAGTGTACAAAGTACACTTGCCGATAATACTGGCAAGCGAGGGTCTGGCAGTATATAGAGAAAGAAAGAAAAAAAGGGCAAAACAAGTAAAAGAAAAATCAAATTAAGTTCTAGAACTCATTTAGTACTTTTATAGAACCAGCAAGTTCTAGAAATGTTCTAAAAAGTTCTAGAACATTTTTAGAACATTTAAAGAGGAAACATGTGATAACCAGATGGATGATGGGAAAAACATGGCTGCAAGAATTGGAGGGAAAATGTGGAGGCTCTTCAAAAACATTTGTTTTGGAATTTCTAGATGGCAAACATGATAGTAGTTTTGCCTGAGACAGTGAGTAGACCTGAGAAACAGTTTCTCTAAGGTTTTAAATGTTGATTAATGGTGGGGTTGTTGTTTGTAAGTTTTTTTAGCAAATGCAAGACAATGATTTGAAATGGGTGGGGTAATACAGGGTGGCATGTTACCACAATGAGAAGATGATCATGGCTTAATTACTATAAACAGGGGTTGAGCAGTTAACATCCAATAAGTTTTCCAAAAACTACAATGTTACAGTTTTGCAATAAATGTTATTTATTTTTCAATTCACTGATAATTCGGGAGAAATATTTTACTGAAATTTACTGAACCAGCAAGTTCTACAAAAGTTAAAAAATGTTCTAGAACATTTTTAGAACAGTTCTAGAACAAGCATGTCATTATCATTAATTTAACCAGATTGATGTTGGGAAAAACATGGCTGCCATAATTGGAGGGATAATGAAGGCTGAGCCCAAAAAGCACTTGTGGCAGTTTCTAGATGGCAAATTGACAGTATTATAGTCTGGGACAGTGAGTAGGCTTGAGACACAATTTCTTAAGTTTTAATGTTTATTGTTGCTGTAGTTGCTGTTTTTCCATGGTCAAATGCATGACAATGTTTTGAAATGGGTGGGGTAACAGGGTGGCAATAACTAATGACATTTAGGCCAACTTAGGGCCCCTATAATAATTCTCCTCCAGTTGATGTTTATTTATTTATTGTGTGATTACTTATTGGGGTTTTAAACCAATGTCAACAGTTTTCCAGATATATAAAGGTAGCATTCCATGAAATCTTATTTCCAAACCCTATATGGGACATTTTTGGGGAGGTGTTCAACTACTGTTTTAAAAAAAGTTCGGTTGTATTAGAACGTTTGCAGAACAAACCATTAGAACATTCCTGAAATTGTTCTTAAACTATTCTAAAATGCTCTAAATAAATTCAGGGGCATTAATAGAATGTTTTTATGACTTGATTTTTGAAGAGTTGTTCTACTTTTTCCAGAAAATTTCTAAAGGTTTGTTCTGAATCAGTTCTAGAAGAAGCCAAGGTTTATTCTAGAACAGTTCTAGAACAAACCATTAGAACATTTCTGGAATTGTTCTGGAACCATTCTAAAAATGTTCTAGAATGATTCAGACTTATATAGAACGTTAAATGAGACATTTTTAGGGGTGTTCTACAATTGTTCCAGAAAAATTCTAAAAGTTTGTTCTAGATCAGTTCTAGAACAAACCAAGGTTAATTCTACAACAGTTCTAGAACAAACCATTAGAACATTTCTGGAATAGTTCTGGAACCATTCTACAGATGTTCTAGAACTATTCCGAGACATTTATAGAACGTTAAATGGGACATTTTTTAGGGTTGTTCTACAATTGTTCCAGAAAAATTCTAAATGTTTGTTCTAGATCAGTTCTAGAACAAACCAAGGTTAATTCTAGAACAGTTCTAGAACAAACTACTAGAACATTTCTGGAATAGTTCTGGAACCATTCTACAGATGTTCTGGAACTCTTCCGATACATTTATAGAACGTTAAATGGGACGTTTTATGAGGGGTGTTCTACAATTGTTCCATAAAAGTTCTAAAGATTTGTTCTGGAACTGTTCTAGAACAAACTTGATTTGTTCTAAAACTGTTCTAGGAAAAACTTTTAGAATTTTCTGGAACTTTTCTAGAACAAATCTTTTGACCTTGGCTAGAACATTTGTAGAACAAAAAATTGTCCCATTTAACGTTCTACATCTGTCCCATAAATGTTCTAGAACATATCTAGAACAGTTCTAGAACTTAGTTCTAGAAAATTCTAGAACTCTTCTAGAATGGTTCTAGACCATTTCGCAGGGGTGTATACAGCTCATTACAAGGAGTCAATAACCAGGCACCTTTTCTGACTATTAACTAGATTTGATTTTATGACAAATTAATGACATTTAATGTGTTGGGCCTGATCTGGATCCAAACTGTTTGACACTCTCAGGGTGTTCCTGAAGGAATTTTTCGAAAAATATGGTTTTGAAAAAAATCAGCAGATGACAAAATGTATGAAACAAAGTAATATGTAAAAGATGTGGTTTCATAGGTTTAGATAAACAAAAAATTTCAGCGTAAAATTGTAAATATTTTCTTACCTATGTTCTGGTGCTCAAAAAACCTCTCATTGAGACGGTACTTTTGAGTACCCACAACATATGTTTTGGTTGAGAAACAAGAAAATTATTTTCTGGTACGCACTCTTAACAAATAGCCTGGATTTTTTTCTCAGAGAACTCCTATAAACTATCTGTCTTCTGTAACTTTGCATGCTTTTTTGTCATCTCCTGATTTTTTCCAAAGTCATCAGTTACGAAAATTTCTTTAGAGCGTCCAAGAGAATGGATCCAGATCAGACCAATTGTTTTGTCTTGTCTGATCTAGGTCTATCAGCAGATGACATTAGTGTAGAAAGCATAGAGTTAACAAAATGTGAGCCTGATATCCTTTTTGTGGAGCGTAGACCAGATCAGATACCACAGAATGTATTGTCTTTACCTTCAGTTCGCAAAAAGTTTGGATCAAGATCTTAGGTCCAATCTGTTTGTTTGGTCAGGCCTGATCTGGTTCCAACCTGTTTGCTAAGATTATTGGCAGACTACAGTTAATAAACATTAGCCTAGTACATGTATCCTGTTTGCGGGGCATAGGCAAACAGTGTAGCCCCAGATCAGACTACAGAATGTGGGGTCTGATGAAGGTCTCTACCATTAGAATGTCTACTAATTTGGATCCAGATCTGGCCCGACATTTTGTTTGGCCTGATCTTGGTTCAACCATGTTTGCAAAGATTATAAGCAGAAAACACTAGTAGACAGCCATAACCAACATGACAGACATAACCAACATAATAGGGAGCAAAGTGGCTCAGTGTAGAGTGTGTGACTTGAGACTGAGGGGCCGCGGGTTCGAGCCTCACCAGCATCACTGCCTTGTGTCCTTGAGCAAGACACATTAATTCTTACTACCAAGGAAGACCGGTCCCTACATAACTGAATGACTGTTGGTTGGACGTAAATAATCAAATCAGACAAATCAACCCAGGAAGGTCTGTCCCTTCATAACTGAAAGGTTGTTGATGGGATGTAAAGCATCAAATCAAACAAACAAAATAACCAAAATAAGGCTAATATCCTTTTTGAGGGACAAAGCCAAACAGTGCAGACCCAGATCGGACACCTGTTGGGTAATTTGGCATGCCTTTTGGTTGTGTTCGTTTTTTTTCAAAGTCGTCTTTTTAAAAAAGATCTTGAGATTATCAAACATATTGGGTCCAAATCCGGCCCAAGGCTTTGTCGGGCCTGATCTGAGTCCATCCTATTTGCAAAGGTCATCAGCAGAGGAATTAAAATAGTAGAAAAAGTCTTAAAGTTTACTTTTTTGTGGGACATAGGGAAATAGTGTAGATGAGGTCAGAGGCCACAGAGCATGTGGTCTACACCAACAAAGTGCAACAGACTTGGGTTGATTGTATTGAATCCTGATCTTTGCCTTCTTCCTCACTTTATTTGTTCAGCATAGATAACATATTCCTGGTATACACGTCTAGATAAGAGTTTGGTATTAAAAATAGTTTTTCTTATTTTCTAAAGGAAACCTTTGTTGTGGTTATTCAAAAGCGATGTCTCAATGAGACACTTCTTTTAAGCATCCAAAACAAATGTTTTTGGGGGCCCCTGGCTCGACTTAATAACATTTAAAAAAATCCCTGTTACTCTATGCAGGATATGAGAATCCATTATCCAAAATAGCACAGTATGGCCCACTCTATTTCTTTCCAATGTCTTCACTGCTGTCAAAGGATCTAAGTTCTGTATTTTTATTTGATGAATTTTGCTCTCACATATTTAAAAGTTGAATTTGCAAATTAACAGTAACCCTTGATATTCTTCTTACAGATTCATGGACACTCATTTGCTGTTACACCAAATGTGAAGACAGTCTCATACCCAAACTGTAGCAGATGCTAGATGAGAAAAAGGATAAGTCAATTGTAAAACTGAAACCATTCAACACATCCTTGAAATTTAGGGAGGACTATAGAATATTGATCAGCAGGATAGAATGATTTATGGAGTAAAATTTGTATATGTAAATCTGCAAACTGATGGACAAGCCATCTGGCAAAAAAGCAAGAAGTTGCTGTACAAAATCACTGAGTTGGAGAAGAGTAAAAATCTTTGTAGTAGACATAATCAAGTGGAACAGATTATTATCCCCATGCTTTTGTATCGCCTGCGAAGCATGGTCGACTCTTAGGGATCATGTCTTCGTCAGCATAATAGTTCTCCCCATTGTCACACATTGGTTACCAATCGATAACCCTTGAAGGGATGCATCAATTTCATTCAAACTTCACAGAAGGGTCAAGCATCATAAAATACAGTTCAACTTAGAAAAAGGGGGTAATCTGCAAATTTTTTACTGAGTTATGGCTCATTTAAGCTCACCTGAGGGGAAGGCTCAAGGTGAGCTATTGTGATCGGTCTTTGTCCGTTGTCAGTAAACTTTTTCTTTAAAGGACATCTTCTTCAAACCACTGGTCCAATAGTAAAATTACTTCACATGAATGTTCCCCATAATGCCCTCTATGTTGTATATCAAATTAAAGGGAACCACTATTGCAGCAACATGGTTGCAAATATTTTGCCCATAGACCCTCCCCGAATCATGGGGTGGGGTCACTAGGTCAAAATTCAAGTTTTTAAAAACATGGTCATGTTGTATATCAAATTAAATGGAATCACGAATGCAGCAACATTGGTGCAAATATTTTGCCCCCAGAATTCCATCCCCTTACCCAGGGGATAGGGTCAAAAGGTCAACTTTCATCTTTTCCAGAATGTCATGTTGCATATCAAATTAAAGGGAATCAGGTATGCAGCAACATGGCAGCAATTTTTTTTTCCCGCAGACCCCCACCCACCCCCCTCCCCCTGGGGGATAGGGTCAAAAGGTCAAATTTCAACTTTTTCAGAACACCATCATGTTGCATTTCAAATTAAAGGGAATTGGGTATGCAGCAGTCAACTGCCCCTGCCCCACAGGGCTGGAAAATAGCACTTATCTGCTCGGATTTACATGTGCCTTAGGCTGAAGGGCAAGTGAAAATTTTGATATTTCTAGTGATTTTTTTCCATATATATATATATGCAAATACTTTGTGATGCAGGGCGAGTGCTATTTTATGATATTTCAAGGCCTGCCCTGACTAATAAAGCATTATTTAGCCACTTTTGTCTGCTTCCCTGGTCTGTAAATGTTCTTATTTAGTTTATACTGCAAACAATACAGACCCAGATTAGACTGCTTCCCTTGTAAACATTTCCTTCCATGAAAAATCTTATTGAAAAAATCCAGTCTGTAGTTCATTTGAATGTATGAGCAGACAATAATCTAAGGAAAAAAGTAATTGCTGGCTAAGTTCTTGTGTAGTCATAAAAATCCTTGTCACAATGCAGGATACAGTTTGTAATATAAACATCTGAGAGTCCTGGTGTCAAATTGATGTTAAACAATTTGGATCCTGATCAGGCCTGATGTTTAGTGTAGGTATGATCTGTATTTTAGTTTGGTTTACCTTGTTATTTTACGTCTCACTCAACAGCTATGGTCATGTCTGGACAGTCAGTTCACTTAACCATACTTTTTTTACTGGGCAAGTTTGAACAAGCAGTTAACCAGTAGTTCGTGCATAAAGTTCTGACAATAATCCTTGAATAAATCAGCAGAATGGAGGAAAATATCCATAGAAATTATTTCATGATCAGTCTCCAAGAAATTATGGGACCAGACTGGGATCGAAATTGCGACCCCTGGATCTGCAGTAAGACATACATCTGTAGTCAGACATATTACTGACATCCATGTGCTATGCAGCCAAGTATGATCTGGATTTAAACTTTGTTCAAAGTCTACCAACAGAATACCCTAGCAGATGGTCCAAAAGGTCATCTAAATTATGAATACATATTTCATTTGGGCCTGATCCGGATCAAAACTGTATGTCTTTCTGTTGGTATTACTGAATTTGTTTTGAAAAAGTAATTTTATAAAGAACCAGCCGACAACACAAATGCTAAAATTATAATGTTACCTCTCAACTATTTAACAAAAACTGTTAAAGTGGACAAATGTTTTATGTATACTTAGCTGATATTAATATTAGTTTTATTACTATGCCGAAGCTAATTCAGGACTACCACCACAATGTCAAACAGTTTGGATTCTGATCAGGCCTGAGATGTAGGGCCTGATCTGGATTCAAACAGTTATTGCTTAAAGGAGTCACGGCTTGTTTGACTGTGCATGTCAAAACAAACCTACTAATTATCCCTTGAGACAAAGTCTGAATCCAAGTGTTTGTCATTCTGTTGGTATTACTGAATTTGTTTTGAAGAAGTTAAATCATGAAGAATCAGCAGACAACACAAATGCTAAAATCATATTACCTCTCAACTACAGTCAACCCTCTTTATAACGACACTGTTTGTTCCAAGCTATCTTTGACGTTAAAGTGAATTTGCTGTTATAAAGAAATTCTGACCATTACCAGATTTCCACATAATAATCATTTGGTGGAATAAAATATTATATAAATGAATTAAAATGCCATTATTCCAAATGTATACATCAGTTCAATTTTGTATGGCATCAAAATGCACAAAGCTTCCCACTTATCAAGTGAGACAGAAACCTGTTCATGCAAAAAGACCTTGTTCTGATCACAAAATTGTCTGACACATGGTAACAATTCTGTTATAATGAATTTATTTTCAATAGAAATTGTATATCTATTTCCAGAAGTTACTGTCGGTGTCGTTAAGTGAATATTCTGTTATAAAGATGGAATTTCAATGGAAACAGATCCGTTCCCAGCAATTTTATGTTAAATATTGAATATTCTGTTATTTTGTTTGTTTGTTTGTTTGATTTGATTCTTTACGTCCACTCAACAATCTTTCAGTTATGCGGGACGGTTCTTCCTGGGTTTAACCAGTACTAAGCTAGGATAAATGTGTCTTGCTCAAGGACCACAACGCAGTGACGCCGGTGAGGCTCGAACCTGCTACCCTTCGGTCTCGAGTCAAGCACTCTACCACTGAGCCACTGCGCTCCCGAATATTCTGTTATAACGAGTGACGTAATAAAAAGTTTTGACTGTATTTAACAAAAACTGTTAAAGTAGACAAATGTTTTATTTTTATTTGCTGATATTAATAATATTAGTTTTATTACTATGCCCAAGCAAATTCAGAAAAAAAACACAATATCAAACAACTTTGATCCTGTAATCTGTACCCGAGATGTAGGGCCTGATCTGGATCTAAACTCTTTGCAAAGTGAACAAAGAGATGGAACAAGCAGGTGGCCCTTACAGGTGCAGCTTAACTGTGAATACAGATATATGGGCAGCATAATGTGAAAAACTGTCTTTGGGTTTGTGACCGAGTAAATCTAAAAATACAGTTTACCCGCTTGCTTCACTACAACATGCAGCAGCTGAGCTGGATCCATACCATATACAATATAAATGTGAATAAATGCAAGAAAAATACTTTGCCATTGAATAAGATCTTCTAAGGATGAATACTGTGCAGAAAAAAAATCCCATTGGGGAAAAATCCCTGCGGGGAAAAATTCCTGCGGGGAAATATCCCCGCGGGGATTTTTCCCCATGGGGAAAATCAAAATGTTAATATATACTTGAAACATACTCAAATGTGTCATACAGATTGCAAGAGTGAACCTAAGCTTGATTTTAGACCCTTAAACATGTTTTAAAAAATCCCCGCGGGGATTTTTTCTCCAAAAATCCCTGCAGGAAAAAATCCCCGCGGGGAAAAATGAAAAATTGTTATTACTGGTGGAAATTCATTTTTACACACCATTTACATGAGATCTTGTCATATTTGAATAAAAAACTGAGTTTTAGAATTTTCGAAAATCCCCGCGGGGAAATTTTTCGCACGGGGAAAAAATCCCCGCGGGGATGGTGAAAAATCCCCGCGGGGAAATGTTTTCCCCGCGGGGATTTGCAAATCCCCGCGGGGATTTTGACCTTTGTCGTGGAATATTTTCTAGGTCATTTCAGATTTTAAGCCAAAAACCTATAGAATTTCCTCAGTAGGGTCTATTCTACTGGAATTAAGTCACTTTAGCTTTCTATGTCAACTAAAAGTACTAGGTCATTTTGCCAAAAACTGGTTTGGCAAAAAAATTCCGGTGGCAGTTCTTATATGTTTTCATAAAAAATTTTAATTTCTTAAAAAGATGCAATTGGACATTTTGATATGTAACTTTAATGGCATAGTATGTCTAATCTGAGCTAACTAGACAATCAAACTACATTTCAATACTTTGCAATTATTGGACTTTTTCTTCCTCTTCATACAGATTTATGCCCATACAACATGCTAGATAATTTTGCCCTACCGTTGATGTGGAGGTCCAGGAATTTTCGTTTCGAGGGGGGGGGGGGGTGTTCCAATTGCCTATTCCCTATAAAATCTCAAATAACGTGTGGTGTTCTAAGGGGGGTTGGGCCCTGACCCCCTGTCCACCCTCCTTCTGGATCGGCACATGCAACTGTTTCCATAGGACTGTCCGACATCAGCAGATGACAAAAATTGCTACTAGCAGATAGAGTTAATTATGGCTGAGTACAGAACAGACATCTTTTTTTTATTTGATTTTTTATATGCCAGTCAACAATTTTTTATTAATGTTGGGATAGGTCTTCCTGGGTTGAACCCGTACTTAGTAGATATTAATGTGTTTTGCCCTCGGACCCCCTGCCCTACCTATGGATCAATTGCATAGGACATAGCAGATGATAAAAATTATCACAAGCAGATAAAGGGTTAATTATGGCTGCATACAACACTGACATCTTTTTTATATTTTATTTTTGACATCCCAGGCAATAATTTTTCAGTTATGTCACAGACGAGTCAATCTCATCATGGGTCGAACCAGAACTAAGCAGGGATTAATGTGTCTTTCTCAAACCTTTTGTTTTGTTTGGCTCGGCTTGAGGCTTTACATACCCATCAACAGCTACAGGCATGTTGAGAGGGTCAGCTCACCTAACCACACTTCTCCTAGGCAAGCTTGAATAAGCGGTTAACTAGTGCTTTGCACACACTCTTTCCTTTTTAGCTGACAACATTCCTTTTTATCCCTCGACTGACAAGGTGGGAGTGGGGGGGGGGGGGGTTATAGCGTGGTGTCCGTCTGTCTGTCCATCCGTAGACAAAAGCTTGTGCAATCAATAACTTTAATAATACCTTTGAGATATTTTGATAATACATGTATTTGGTTGGCATGCATAGCCGGTCAAGACAGTGTGTATTTTGCAAGAATGGTTGCTCTCTTTGCTGGCCTTTTGAGTTATCTCCCTTGAATGAACTTTATAGAGGGAAGCTAAATTGTGCACTCAATAACTCTTATATCCTTTGGGATATTTTGATGATATTCGGTAGACATGTATATCAGGTCTAGATGGTGTGTCATGTGCAATAAGGGCTGCTCTCGATTGCAGGCCTTTTGAGTTATCTCCCTTGAATGTACTTTATAGGGGAACGCTTATGCGCTCAATAACTCCTGTACCCTTTGAGATATGTTGATGATATTTGGCATACATGTATATCAGGTCAAGACTGTGTGTCACATGCAAGAACGGTCGCACCCCTTTGTTGTCTTTTTGAATTATCTCCCTTAAATGATTTTGAAGGGGAATGCTTGTGTGCTTTATAACGTTTATACCCTTTGAGATATGTTGATGATACTCTGTAGACTTATAGATCAGTCCAAAATGGTGTGTCACATTTTTAAATGGTAGCTCCCCCTTGTTGCCCTTTTGAGTTATCTCCCTTGAATCTACTTTAGAGTAGAAAGCTTGTGCACTCAATAACTTATACCCTTTCAGATAATTTGATGATATTTGGTTTACATATATATCAGGCCAAGACGGTGTGTCATGTTCATGAATGGTTGCTCCCCCTGCGACCCATTGACCTTACAAGGGGAAAGCTTGTGGGCTCAATAACTCATTTACCCTTTGAGATATTTTGATGATATTTGTTAAATCTATTAGGTTAAGATGATATGTCACATGCAAGAATTGTTGCTCCCCCTTGCTGCCCATTTGAGTTATCTTCCTCGAATGAATGTTAGAGTGGAAGGCTTGTGCACTCAATAACTTTTATTACCTTTAATAAATTTTGATGATATTTGGAATACATATATATCAGGTCAAGATGATATGTCACATGCAAAAATGGTTGCTCTACCCTTGCTACACGATTGGGTTATCTCCCTTGAATGAACTTTTTAGGGTTCATTAATTGCCAATATTCCATATTGTTACCATTTCGTATAGATCTCACAGACATATTATGGATCTCACAGCCATTATAATACATATTAATAAATTTTTGTGCAGCTAGTCATCATGGAACTAGTCAAGATACTCTGATGAGTATTGAAACCATATACATTCTGCATGAGTTATCACTCTCTCTCAGGGTTTCTTCATGTTTTGCACTGAAGTTTTGCTATTCATAGATCCAGATAAGGAAATTTTATTTGCGTAAACTTTAAATTATTTTCTTACCCATTGATTTGAACATGTGTTTTGGGTGCTCAAGGGGACCGTCTCATTGAGACGGTTCTTTTGAGTACCCACGCCATATGTTTTGGATGAGAAATAAAGAGGAAAATATTCCTATACCCACTCTTGTCTGGAGGCCTGGCTGTTTTATTTTCGTAAACTTTTAATTAAATTCTTACCCATTAATTTAAACATGTCTTTTGGGTGCTCAAGGGGACCGTCTCATTGAGACGGTTCTTTTGAGTACCCACACCATATGTTTTGTATTGCTATTCATAGATCCAGATAAGGAAATTCTATTTGCGTAAACTTTTAATTGTTTTCTTACCCATTAATTTGAACATGTGTTTTGGGTGCTCAAGGGGACCGTCTCATTGAGACCGTTCTTTTGAGTACCCACACCATGTTTTGAATGAGAAATAAAGAAAATAATATTCCACTACACACTCTTGTCTGGAGGCCTGGCTGTTTTATTTGTGTAAACTTTTAATTAATTTCTTACCCATTAATTTAAACATGTATTTTGGGTGCTCAAGGGGACCGTCTCATTGAGACGGTTCCTTTGAGTACCCACACCATATGTTTTGGATGAGAAATAAAGAGGATAATATTCCAATACGCACTCTTGTCTGGAGGCCTGGCTGTTTTATTTGCATCAACTTTTAATTAATTTCTTACCCATTAATTTAAACATGTGTTTTGGGTGCTCAAGGGGACCGTCTCATTGAGACGGTTCTTTTGAGTACCCACACCATATGTTTTGTATTGCTATTTAATAGATCCAGATAAGGAAATTTTATTTGCGTAAACTTTTAATTGTTTTCTTACCCATTAATTTGAACATGTGGTTTTGGTGCTCAAGGGGACTGTCTCATTGAGACGGTTCTTTTGAGTACCCACATTATGTTTTGGACGAGAAATAAAGAAAATTATATTCCAATACACACTCTTGTCTGGAGGCCTGGCTGTTTTATTTGTGTAAACTTTTAATTTCTTACCCATTTATTTAAACATGTGTTTTGGGTGCTCAAGGGGACCGTCTCATTGAGACGGTTCTTTTGAGTACCCACACCATATGTTTTGTATTGCTATTCATAGATCCAGATAAGGAAATTTTATTTGCGTAAACTTTTAAATATCTTACCCATTAATTTGAATATGTGTTTTGGGTGCTCAAGGGGACCGTCTCTATTGAGACGGGTCTTTTGAGTACCCACACCATATGTGTTGGATGAGAAAGAAAGAAAAAAAATATTCCAATATGCACTCTTATCTGGAGACCTGGCTATTCTCATCTAAAGTGGTGTTTAATTGTTTGGAGGTCTCACTGTGCTTCAAGTAGACATGAATACCGACTGAGGAGATTATGCTGATTCTCGTAATCATATTTTAAACTTTCCTCAAATGTTTATTTGTTCGTATGTTTTGACTTGCACCCTGGTTAGGGGTTTTGATCAATGAATAAAACTCTCAAACTCTCATATATGCTTGCATTGACACTTAGTATTATATCATAAAATATATATACTAGGTTGGCTGTTTGTAACTTCTTATCATTTACTTTGAGGTCAGGGGATTTGCCATCCCTTCTGACGACTATTTTTGAATCAGCGGAAAGAGAATGACCATAGAAATTATTTCATGATAAATCTCCACAAAAGAATGGAACGTGACAATGTTTTTTTTAGCTCACCCTAGCCTTAATTAGGCTTCACCAGCTTTTGTGACCGCTCTTTGTCTGTCTTTGGTCCTGCTTTGTAACATCTGAATATATCAGTAAACTTAAATTTCTTTAAATGACATTTTCTAAATCACTGGGCCAAATTTGAATTTAACTACTGTATTAGTTTCACACAAATGCTTCTCATAAGACCCTGTACCAAAATTGCCTTAAGGGTTTACTAGTTGATATGTTTCAATGTATATTGTATATAAATCAGGCCTCTATGTCAAAAGTCAAGGTCACAGGCTAACAGAAACAGTTTTGAAAAACTTGAGAATAGTTCCAAATCCTGTACTTGATTTTCATATCATTTGGCACAAGTATCCAACATAATAAGACGATGCGTATTGTACATGAACCAAGTAGCTGGTCTGTTGGTAATTTTAAGGTCATATTATGCGCAAAGATCAAAATATCTTTCTAAAGCCTTAACTTCCATAAAATATCCTTTGACCAATATCAATTATTATCCCCACGCTTAAGGGGATATTGTAATCGCCTCCGTCCATCCGTCTGTCTGTTGTGCTATCTCCTTATAAACCACTGGACAAAATTCAATCAAATTTGGTGTGTGAGTTACTCACATGAATGGGGCATGCATCGGCAAATCTTTTTGGCCTTGCCCCCTGGGGCTGTGGGGAGGGGTCAAAAGGTCAAATATCATTTAATTTCAATTACAAAGCCAATTTCAAAGATTATTATACAAAACTTTGTGTGTGTTCTCACAAATTAAAGATACAAAACATATCAGACAGGATTTTTATTCTGTGCCTGGGTTATGCCCTAGGGATTGGGCTTGGGGGTGCTTAGGGGTCAAAAATCAAATTATGCCCCGCCGTCTGTACGACATGCTATCTCCTCATAAACCATTGGATGAAATTCAACCAAATTTGGTGTGTGAGCTACTCACATGAATGGAGCATGCAACGGCAAATATTTTTTGGCCCACCCCCCTGGGGTCCTGGGGAAGGGTCAAAAATCATTTAATTTCAATTACAAAGTCAATTTCAAAGATTTTTACACCAAACTTTGTGTGTATTCTCACAAATGAAAGATTCAAAACATAGCAGACGGGATTTTCATTCTGTCACCTGGGTCATGCGGCTCATGCCCCAGGTGTGGGACTTTGGGTCGCCGAGGGTGCCCAGCGGGTCTTTTTTTTATTAAACATGGTCATGTGGCATATCAAATTGATGGGGATGACAAGCAAAACAGGATGTAAGTAAAATTTTTATCCTCAGGTCAAACTGGTGACCTTGGGGGGAGGTCAATGATCAAATATCATTAAATTTCGGTTACCATGTCAATTTCAAAGATTTTTATACCAAACTGTGTTTGTGTTCTCACAAATGAAAGATACAAAACATATCAGACAGGAGTTTCATTCTGTCACATGGGCCATGCCCCAGGGGTGGGACTTTGGGGCACTAGGGGTGCCCAGGGGGTCAACAGTTTTTTTTTTCAAGCATGGTCATGTTGCATATCAAATCTACGGGGATGACGAGCAGAACAGAATGCAAGTAAAATTTTCATCCTAGGGTCAAACTTATGACCCTGGGGTGAGGTCAAAAGGTCAAATATCATTAAATTTGGTTACCATGTCAATTTCAAAGCTTTTATACCAAACTTTGTGTGTGTTCTCACAAATAAAAGATAGGAAACATATTTAACAGAATTTTCATTCTGTTGCTGGGGGTTGCCCTTGAAGTGCTGGGGGGGGGGGGTAAAAAACTTAAGCTTGGGATTTGCGATGGCGCCCCCTCAACTGCATGTTCTTCTTTCAACTGTGCCCACTATAACTTAATGGGTATATAGTTTTAGGGTTGTATGCCTGTGTGCATTATCCTTCAGGTCGGAACCATGTCTCAGTATCTGTTCTTCAGATTTGATTCATATAATTATAGACCCTGGATGAAGAACAGTCAACATCCTACAAGCATCTTCGATATTGACTCATTAACACTTGAGATATTGCATTGACTCGTGTTTGTTTGTTTTGATTCTTTATGTCCCAGTCAACAATTTTCAGTCATGTCGTGATGGGTCTTCCTGGGTCAGGGGGTGTGGAAATACCATTATACCTGGTTCCATTTTATTCAGGACAAGGCAGAAATTTATATCGACAAGTATACAAGAAGTCAATCAAAATGGGCATGATAAGCATGGTACGGTGTCAAAAAGTTTACCCCATCGCTGACCCCACCTAGTCAAATATTTGAATTTCACAATAACTTAAAGTCAGTTGTCTATATATTTACCGAGCCGCATGGCGCAGTGGGTAATGTGTCTGACTACAGATGCACATGTCTGACTGCAGATCCAAAGTTCACGAGTTCAGAGTTCCATCCCTGCCCAGTTAGTCTGATACATTCATGGAGATTGATAATGAAATAATTTCTACGGTCATTCTCCTCCCTTCCGCTGAATCATTCAAGAAGGGTTGTTGTCAGTTACAAGTGAAAGTATGTGCACAAAGTACTGGTTAACCGCTTTTTCAAGTTTGCCTAGGAAAAGGGTGGTTAGGTGAACTGACCGTTCCATAATGACCATAGCTTTTTCCTTGACTGTAAAGCAACAAAACAAGTGGTTTATATTTTTACTGGAATTTACTGGGGTTGGATAAATGGGATTTTTTATGTTATGTGATTTACATCATACAGTTTCTGATAAATAACCCTTACTCAAGGAAAATAGCATATATGATCCATGCCAAAATATATTTCCCGATGTTCGATCAATTATCAATTCACTTCAGATTTTTTTTATCATAGCAAGACAATGCGCCGACCTCTTAACTAGAATTTGTAAATATTTTTTTTCTTATTCTCAAACAAAATGTGTTATGTATAATACTCAATTAAATCATCTAAATGAGACGGTTCTTTTGAGCACCCAATATGCATGTTAAATTTGTTGGATAAGAAAATATTATTCTATCTACTTGAGACATTCCACCTTAAGCATTTTATTCTTTTCCCCAGAGACTTGAAAAATCCAATATGCTTAATTTACCAAGACCTGCAGGCGTTTTTTACCGGGCAGCGTAGCGCAGTCAGTAACGTGTCTGGCAACAGATGCAAGTCTGACTGCATATCCATGGGTCCCGAGTTCAATCCCGGCCCAGTCCCATACTTCCGTGGAGATTGATCATGAAATAATTTCCTACGGTCATTCTCCTCCCTTCCGCTGAATCATTCAAGAAGGGTTGTTGTCAGTTACAAGTGAAAGTATATGCACGAAGTACTGGTTAACTGCATTTAATCTTTCCCTGGAAAAAGTGTGGTTGGTGAACTGACCATCCCGCCATAACCATAGCTGTTGACTTGGGACGTAAAGCAACAAAACAAACAAACTGCAGGCGGTTTCGTTTACAAAGTCTAGGTCAGTGGGACGGAGGTGTAGTTGGTAGAGCGTTAGACTGGGGATCTATGGGTTGCTAGTTTGAAACACACAGTGACTGCCAGCATCTCGTCACTACACGGCGACTCAAAGCCAATATACCTATTTTCTTCTAAGATGTTGAGTCCTTGAGGAAAACACTTTAGGCCAAATAAAAAAAATCCTGTGCTTAAGGTAACCTGACCCTGTCTAAACCTAGTTTTTTTCATGTCTGGAAAAAAAATATAATTTTATCCATTTTGAATGGCGAAATGCCTTTCAAAATGCATAAAAAAATCAGAAAAAAATGAATGACAAAAAATGTGTGTGCCTACCTTACCTAATTTTTTCAGACCCGTCATCCGAAACATTGTTATAATAATTATTTTTTTATTTGGCCTTATCAGCAGTGGATATAATGTACTGGTTGAACACAGGAAAATCAACCAGGATATTGCCTGGTTGAAAAGTTGTTGGCTGTGCAAAGGCAATATTTAAGGGCACAGAAAATAACAATTTATTTTGTAGGGGGTGGGGGCAAATATTTTAATATTCAGGGAAACTAGAGAGATTCCAGCATCCAAATAGCTTCACTGCATGCCTCGGACTTGGGCTTGTCAAGTTGTGTGATGGACAAATCAGCTCATACAGCGTTAAAGTATTGATAGGTCTTATTGATGTTTATTTCACGGAAGCGAAGAACTATTAACTGCGCACGCGCAGCGTTTATAGAAACGGTATGTGCTTGATTAGCATACCAGGAAGCGTTTATTCTGTCACGTGACCGTTTACCGTTTCTGAAACGAACGGTAACGAACGGTTAGAAACTAACGGTTTATACGCATGCTCGTGGAAGCGTTTTTGCGTTTAACAAACGCAGCACAGTTGCGTTTCGTAAACGATGATTTGATTGGACAATATCTGTAAACGTAGCTAGCGTTTGAAACGCCATTTTCGTTTCAGAAACGTCTCTGTAACGCGTGCGAAACGAACGTGACATAAACGCGACAGAAACGCACGAAAAACGGTAAAGAAAAACGCTGTCGCCACTGTACAACTGATACGTTATACAAGTACGAAATTAGCGTGTGGGCAGGGTGATGTCTGACGTAAACGTCCAAACGTTACGTCGGCACCACGCTGTTCAACGTTTTCCTGGAATTTTAAGAGAATAGGTATCAGTATTTGTAAACCTCGAAACTATCTAGATTATGTGACCTGAAAGGGAAAAAAGGCCACGGATTCTTGATGTTTCGGCTGCGATAGCGTCTCAAACCAGGGTGACGTTACGACAGCGTACTGGAATTTTTTGTAACATATGGGTTTGTTCGTTTGGCATAGGAGGTATTGTTTAGCGCTGACATAGGACAGTCACTAAAAATACTTCTCTATTACATATTTTTGAGTGTGGATATTTAGAAAAACCAATCCATCCTCACCGCATTTGAGCCATTAGCCATACACCCACGGGTGAGGGCTAATAGCACGCTTATAGGGTTAGGCTGTAATTTTAAAAAATAAGACCACTGAAATTATTCTATTTTTGTAAAATTGAAACGAACAACTCCATTATTGACGCAACAGAGTGATTCTGAGATTCTAAAAGTAGATTGTTTTTTGCAGAATCGTCTCTGATTTGTGTCCCCTCCTACATTGGAGGCCGAATGTTGGTGAACCACAGTATTTAGCACCTGAGGGCACTTAGTAGCTGTCCCCTCAGGCCACGAACAGCGTGGAATCTGGTCCCAATACTCGCGACCATCTACGTAGCCAGAACGAGTTGTTAGCCAACTGGCTTGAATTGTGATAAATAAACCTGACGTCCCAATACGGGGTGACGATTAGAAACCGTCTTATAAGAAGTTCGTATTAAATAAACTTGACGTCTCCTTACAGAAAGACGATCAAAAGCATCTTATAAGAAATCCTATATAAATCATTTGACGTCCCGATCCGGAGAGACAATCACAACCATAATATCTTAGAGCCGATTGACTGAAAGTAAACAACATGTGGCCAAGAAGATATAGTGTTCGCGAAACGCGTTTAATAACCAAAAGTACCTAACAACACGATACTTAAGTACCAAAGGGCCTAATTTTTTTCTTAGAGGTTAGATTGTATGTGAATCATATTCTTTACGTCTCTTATTTCTGACTGGTTGACGTACATCTAGAGCAGGACACTCTAAGATTGATTCTAATTGAAACGATCTTAGAGTGGCAACTTGTCCTAGTATAGGATGGTCAACTAGCCAGAAATAATAGCGTAGGTGGCGTCGTTGTATTATTAATGTGTTGTCGATGTTTTTTAGGACATAAAGTACTGAAAAGTTATTACTAGTTGTGTCCATTATTTTTCCCTGGTAGCATCATCATCGCATAAAGGAATTTTCCAATAAGATTTCCCCTCTTCCTTCCTGACCGGCTTTATGTCGTAACAGTGGGACGATGATAGTCTCCATTAGCCCATTAATACCTAGAAACTGTTTCTTAAGTAATTTTACTTTTTGTTGGAGGCTCTGCCGGCAAAATACAGGGTTCCCACAGAAATTCAAAAACACAATTCCATGATTTTTCCATGTTTTTCAATGATCAACAATGTAATTTCCATGACTATTTAATGCATAGCCTTCAACCTCCCCTTTAAGTGGCATCTTCACCACCCTGAGTATAAATGTGGAATGCAGCAACAGTAATGTATTTGAATAAGCATGCTTGTAGACCATGCATGCGTTTTGAAAAAATTAAAACTTGAAACCACCAGTAGCCAGAAAAATAGCTGTCAGACATACAAGTTTTGTGTGTGTGACAGCTAGTTTCTGGCTACTGGTGGTTTCGTCACATTTTTTGCAAAAATCCATGATTTTGCCAGAATTATTTTCCTTGAATGGAACTTTTATTGATGATTTTCCAGGTTTTCCATGATTTCCAGAGCTTGTGTTAAGACAGAAAATATTTGCTACTAAGTTGCTGCATTCGTGATTCTTTTTAATTTGATATGCAACATGACCATAATCTGAACAAATTAAATTTTGACCTACTGACTCCATCCAAAGGGTCGGGGGGGAGGGGGGGGGGTCTGCGGGCAAATATTTGCTTACATGTTGCTGCATTTGTAAATTTCTTTAATTTGATATACAACATGACCATGTTCTGAAAAAGTTGTATTTTGATCTTTTGAGCCCAGGGTCAGGGGGTGGGGTGGGGTGGGGTGGGGTTTGTGGGCAAAATATTTGCTTCCATGCTGCTGCATACTGATTACTTACTGAGTTATTGCGAAATTTAAATATTTGACCTTTGACCACCACCTTAGGGGTTGGGGGGGGGGTAATATTTTAATCACTGTCATGCTTACCTACAGGCACTGGGTAACCATGGCCTATAGTGAGAAGGTGTCAGATATATATTTTAGGAGAAATGTGAAGTTTATTCCGCAAAAAAGCCAATATAGCTTTTGCATTAGCCTAAACCTAAGTCAAAAAAGGATCATAAAGGGTCATAACTCAGTCAAAAACTTGCAGATGACCTCCAAACTAAAACGTATCCTGTATTTTATGATACTATACCTTTCTGTAAAATTTTAATGAAATTGTTGCATCCCTTCAAAAGTTATTGATTGGAAACCACAAATTGACAACTTAGCCGGAATCTAAGTAAAAGGGCCATAACTCAGTCAAAATTTAGCGCATTAACCTCTTTGTTGAATTTGACATGTATTTTATGATGCTTGTCTCATCTGTAAAGTTTAAATGAAATTGATGCATCCTTTCAAGAGTTATCGATCAGAAACCAAAAGTGTGACGCCGTGGAAGACGATGACGACGCCGCTGATGACAACGCCAGAGTCATGATCTCTATGTGTCATCCTTGCTTCTTAGGCTACACAAAGGCATCGAAACATTTAACTCAATTTTCACTATTATATGGTTTATTCACCTAGTATTTTCGATCCAAAAGGTTCTTTAAATCTTTACCACAGGCGGCACAGATATATGCCTTCCATTTCTTCAAGTAGTGGTGGCAGTCATAAATTCAACTTATCAAGTAAAATATTAACCAGAAATGTTACAGTGCTATGGCCTTTTTTATCCAGAGAAGAAGCTTATGTGTCTTCACCTGTATGAATAAGCATGTGTGTCTTCAATGTAGATGGTCTAGTAAAACCTCTACCACAAGTGTCACAACTATATGGGTTTTCTCCTGTATGGATAACCGTATGTCGCTTAAATATAGATGGCTGAGTAAAACATTTACCACAAATGTCACATTTATGTGGCCTATCCCCTGAATGAATACGCTTGTGTGTCTTCAATGTAGTTAGGTGATTAAAACTATTGCCACAAATGTCACAACTAAATGGCTTTTCTCCTGAATGAATACGCTTGTGTCTCTTCAATGTAGATGGACGACTATAACATTTACCACAAATGTCACAGCTATATGGCTTTTCTCCCGAGTGAATCCGTTCATGTGCCTTCAAGGTAGATAAATGAGTAAAACATTTACCACAAATGTCACAACTAAATGGCTTTTCTCCTGAATGAATACGCTTGTGTCTCTTCATTGTAGATTGAAGACTATAATATTTACCACAAATGTCACAGCTATATGGCTTTTCTCCTGAGTGAATCTGTTCATGTGCCTTCAAGGAAGATAACTGAGTAAAACATTTACCACAAATGTCACAGCTATATGGCCTTTCTCCTGAGTGAACACGTGCATGTGCCTTCAAATTAGATGAATTATTGAAACACTTTCCACACCTGTCACATTTGTATCGCTTATCTCCTGTATGGACAAGCGTATCCTTTTTAAAGCAAGAGTCATAGTTATGTGTCTTCTCTTCTGTATGGACAAGCGTATCCTCTTTAAAGCAAGAGTCATAGTAATATGTCTTCTCTTCTGTATGGACAGGCGTATCCTCTTTAAAGAAAGATTTACAGTTATATGTCTTCTCTTCTGTATGGACAGGCGTATCCTCTTTAAAACAAGATTCATAGTTATATGTCTTCTCTTCTGTATGGACAGGCGTATCCTCTTTAAAGCAAGATTCATAGTTATATGTCTTCTCTTCTGTATGAACAAGCATATGTTTCTTCAAAAGAGCTAACAGAGTGAAACAGTCACCACAATGACCACACGTATATGGCTTCTCCAATGTATGAGCAGATAAATAGCTAGACATATCAATTGGTTGAGTGATACATTTACTTCAAGATTAATAAGCATACAGCTTCAGGTTCTACCCTGGAGGAACAAAATGTAGTATTAGTCGGATTAAATGATTAAGTACATCGTTTATTGCTGCATGAACCAGCCCATGTGTCCTCAAGATAGATGCTCTCGATCAAGTTTTTTGTATTTAATTGAATAAAATCAGGTCTGCTAAACCAAGCTGCATGAGTATAGCTTTAACAATCTCTTGATATGGCCAATCCCAAGGGGGTGTTCAAATCTTTAGTCTATACCAATGGCGACACCATCATATTCTAGCAGCGTATTGGCAAAGCTGTGCCTCAATGTTCTTCATAAATCTAAAAAAGGTAAACGTTACAAGTTAAACATGTGCAATGTGCAAAATGGACATGTTAATACAAATACATAACATACAGTTTGCAGTAGAATTGTTATATCCATTTAGGTCTGTTTACTCAGTCATATTCATTCTGCTTGGGAGTTGAAAGTCTGCAATCACAGCTAATGCTAAATAAGTCAGCTTGTCAGCAAGTCTCCCTTAAAGTATCAGTGATATCATTGAACTGCTAAATGTATGGATATTGAAAATGGTTCAAGTCATGACGTTAAACATTATGCTAGCAACAGAGATCCAGATTAGTCTGTGCATACATTTGGCTGAATGTGGCTAGTTTGTCATATGTTTTGCCCTATTCCCAATGATGTTAAACAGTGTATGACTGTAGATCTCTTCTCCCATATTCTTGCCAATTTCGTGCATTGAAATAGTATGTTCCTAGACTGGCTCCTGTCCTTATAACAATTGTTCATCAATGTGCAGAACAGAGCCGACAAGATTAAGACTAGCTACAAGTATATGATATGGCAAATTGATGAAAAATTGTTTTAAGGATTGGTCAAAACAGAGCCATCAGAGTAAGACTAGCTACAAGTATATGATATGACACATTGATGAAAAATGTTTTAAGGACTGGGCAGTCTAGTATGTTCCCACAAAACAAACTATAATTGACATGTCAATTCGTACTAGTCCTTTGATGCACCTTGAACTGTTGTTTAATCATGAGAAACGGAGGGCTGCAGCATCAAAAGAGCTACGTGCATTAAGGAGCTTTTTTGCCCCCCCCCCTTTTAGGCTTAAATATAAAAATATCATAACTTTAATGGTAATGTCATACTACAGAGCATAATAACTTTTTTCTGACACATTCAAGGAACCAGTATTCAACCAGGCACTAAAGGCAGGGCATTTTGGTTTTTGTCACTGATACATATATACTATATATAAGCAGCAGTCTATAAAGTCTTTGTTCAACACTGGAGTATGCAACAATAGATGATCCTTCTGATTGTCAACAACATTGGCCAGAATATGGGGAAAGAGATCTACAGTCATACACTGTTTAACAGATTGTTACATTACCAATGTGCCAATGCGTTAGTAAGACGGAAAGGTTGTTCCTATCAATTTGATAGAGAACCCCTCCCCACTACTGATCTACCAAAGGCTTTGAAGCGTGACTCTATTTACAATATCGATATGTTGTTGTAGAAAAAAGGGTTTCAGGCATTTATTTACATTTATTTTACAAGCTTTGACATACACATATGTTCCATCCAGACTGGCTCATATTACGCATTCTGCATCAATCGTTTGAAATAGAAAGACCCAAAGGTCATTGGTCAGAGGTCGTTGTACATCTATAGTTTATCTACATCCTAAGCAGGGTAGGAAAATAAACAAAACATGCTCTATGCGATCCTAAGCAGGGTAGGAAAACAAACAAAAAATGCTCTAGGCGCTCATCAGTGACATGAAGCCCTAACATGTGCTATTTATCTAAATGTGAATAAGCTGCAGTACGACATGATTCTGAAAAAATACCATAGCCATTCACAAATACTGACTATTTCATTTGGCATGAACATGAGCTTACTTCAATCCTGCTTTTCCGTCATTAAGATATTAATACAAAGCTTGAACTATCAAGTCTTTCCCATGAAAACAAGTGAGGCTTTCTAGATATAGACACAATGTGTGGAAAAAAAGAGAAGTAAATCGAGTACCTCTGGTTTAAGGAAACTTGATTGTACCCTAATAAAAGAGCCACAAAATTATATTTCACATTTTTCGTTATATGGGGTTACCATGTTCAAAACTCAATCAAACCTTATAAAAGATAGAAACACACTATTTGCCGTTTCCAAAAGGTGCATAAATCATTTTAAAAAATATCAAACTATATTTGTTTCATAAATAGGAATAATGAAAAATATGTAACATAGGTAACACTTTGGGGTGCATATTTGTTTTTAAAGGTCCATACCTGGGATGCAAAAATAGATTACTTGGATGATATAGCCAATTTGGAAATATTACCGTATGGTTTGCACTTTTTAGGAGTCGTGTCATTTACTAAAATTATCAAAGATAGTGATGGGTTATATATGTAATTGGCTGTTACAAGGTAATGGTGCCATTACCAGAGTGCTAGCATATTGCAAAGTCCTTGCAAGATGAATCTGATAGAGGATTAATAAGCTGTATTGGAAAAAATTTCAAAGTCTTGAATAAGAGTTGCTAGCTTGGCAAAAAAAACGCTCTATAACTTCTACCAGGTGGGTTTTCTTTGATCTTTTAAGTTGTTACTCACATATTGAACTGTATGTTACAAAATTTACATGAATATTATGTTAACTATATTTGTTGTCTCTATAAAAGAAAAGAGGGTTTATGGTAGTTTGTTTTGAGTTACATCCTCAGCAAATAAACCACAGTATAAAGAAGTACATAGACCTGTGCCAGCATGCAATAAGTACAAACAGGTCGTGTTGGAGACCTAAACTTGATAGTTTAATGGTATACTGGGAGTAACGTATGTAACCTGGGCTGTAAAATAGTGTAAGACACCATAACATGGAACGTCAATTCATTTAAATAGCAGCCTTATAGATTTGAATATATTCACTGATAGATGTAATACATGTTCAGTCAATAACTGCCATACTGATCCTTGGAAATAACATATGAAAAACTAAGTAACATAAACAATGGCAAAAACTCAAGGCATTTATAATAAAAATGCTAAAATTATGTGTCTGTGTTATAAGATGTTCTTAAACTTGTACCAGACTTCAAAAAAGTGTGAATATGCCATGTTTGAGACATTATCAGGAAAATTTAATGTTATTTTGCGTGTAACGTACGTAACATGATGTTGCACGCTAATGCTGCCACTCTTAGAGGGCTTACATATTTCATTTTGTGGCTTATATAATGTAGTATTTGGAAATCATAGTGCACAAAAGTCGCCCTAGGGAGGTGGTCTATAGCCAACGCAAGGCATAGAGAATTACATTTGACATTTTTGTGTGATCTGGGGCTACCATGTTAATCATCTAATAACTCGATAAGTATATAAGATAGAAACATAATGCTTGCAGTTTTGAAAAGGTAAATAAAACGTCGTTAATAGAATACCAAATTAATGAACATAAACTGGTTTCAATAAAATTTAAGACAAACTAAATTAGATTCATTTATCATTTAAAAGGGTGTTCAATGAAAAATTTAACATACACTTCTTCGGGGTGACTATATTTGTTTTCAAATGTCAATATATATATAGGGCCCAGTAATAGCTTACTTAGAAGATATAAACAATTCGGAAATCTTGCCATATCTTTTGCTCTTTTCTGAAGTCTTAAAAATGTTTATTATCAAATATTTTGTTGGGTAACGTATGTAACAGGCTGTTACAGCTTAACGCTGCCATTTTCAGAAGGCTAGCATTTTGACCTTCAAGAAAAAAATGGTCAACAAAATTCCACCTGAGGGAGCACAAGTGTTTTAAGTTATGTCCAAAAACATGTTATTGATACTCCAGAAGGCAGTTTCTTGCGAACGAAGTGAGCAAAGTACGAAACATTGTGTTTGAGCAACTGCAGGATAGTTTTCATTTCGAGCATCCTTTCTGGCAATAGAATCTCAGTTTTCAGGCAGCGAGAGAAGTTATTGTAAACATTAAAGATTTTTTGCAAAGTACGGAGCTAACGATATCAATGCCCATGTAAGTTGAAAGAGTAAAGATGCAGTGAGGACCAGTTAATTTGAGCCAAAATTTGCCGCACGAGCGTCTAGGAGAACAAAGTTACAGTTTATGAACCCGAAAATAAAAACAATAACAAACACAATGTTTCGTAACTTGCTCCCTTCGTTCGCATATCCAGCCATTGACCTACTTTTGCGATACTGGATGTATTTCAACGTGCGAAGACAGGCGTCTATTCCAATCAAGAACAGCATAGTGTTACTACTTTCACCGATCAAATTGAACCAAAGAAAGGTAAAAAATATAAATTAGCATACTTACAAAGCGAGTCCGCTTTGTCAAGGTGAAAAGCAAATGACGTGAACTAACTCTTGCCATTTGAATACATGTATATCTGCAACTGCAATTAAGTACTTTCAATGGAACATAATATGCACCGCTCAATATATATAAGACTTTCACTGCCAAACGCGCGACTGTAGTCGAATTTACCGTTCACTGCCAAACGCGACTACAGTTGAAATTAAAAGGCGCCATTTATAGCTCTCTATTTTTAACTGTTATAAGGGACGCAAATATTTGTTCTTTATTTCAAAATGTTCAGGGGACATAATAGTATCGTGTATGGATGTCTAAACAATTTTCTGTACAAGAAATAATTTTACAAAAATGTTAGTAATGTCATTAGATTTCGCGGACGCCAAAAACAACGAAAACATGTCCAACGGAATGACATACAGGACGCATTAAGCCCTTCAACTGCTATATTTTGATTTATTTCTGATGAAACATTAACAATATAATATCAGAATAAATCCTTTTGTTTGATACTTGATGTACATGTAGATGGATGTTTTATCTATTTTTGCAAAAATAGTTGTTCATAGGCATTCTTATATTTTCAATATGGTTTCCAAAATTGCCGCCAACGGTCGCGTGACTATTTTATTATTATTGCTTCAAATGAAAGTTTTATATATTAGCAACATTCTGTTAAAGTTTCACAGCTATATGTTGAATGGTTCTGGGGATACTCTGTGTTCAAACCATATACCCTCAGTATTCAGGAGTCCTTGAAACATGCTTGGCACTGAGGTATTGGTTTTTCTATTTTCTATATGCTGAATAGCAAAAACTGGGTTTTCAACCCATATTTTTCAATTGGTACTTGTCCAATGAGAAAACGGCTTTTGTGGATAAGTCGAGGGTTGAACCTACTATCTTTTTCATAGAAAAAATATCATTTTCTTTGAAACTTTTCTCTGGTCATTTTTATGGGCAATCCTTCATTAAGACTGTCCGAGGTCCTTTTGTTTTCGCCGCTTCAATGAAACACATATAAAATCAATTGCAGAGTGTAGATATTTTACATTTTCTTAAACAGTCTTGCTCATATATCATCAAGTTTCTAAGACCAGGACACTTATTAAAGGTGTCAATGTGCCATGATGCCACAACCAGGGCTCTGATCGAATTCCATGCACTTTCAGGTGCTGGTATTAACTAGTTCAAAGCCAGGAAAGAGCAAGAAATCATATTGGCAGGCATTTAGCTATGCTGGAGACTCTATCCACGAAGCATTCTTTCACCTCGACTCAGTGCCCTTAGAAAGCACTGTGACGGATGGACTAGAGTAATATATTTGTAAATTGTCCTGACCTCTTGTATCTCGTTTGTGATGTCTAACTGTGAGTTTGTTACTTTCCCATTGGTATCCTGGGTCAGGTGTGGTACTTGATTGTATCGATTCCTGATCTTTGTCGTCTTTCTTACTTTGCATTAGCCAGTCACCGATATTGTTCGACTATCTGCATTGAGGTGGTGGATGTTTTGGATAAAAAAAGCTGAATTACAAGAACTACCACTTCCAAGAGCTGTGTTTCTCGAAGGTGTCAAACTTGCGCAGTATAAGTTAATCATTTATGGTTAGAAGCCAGACTATGATAAATATTGTCCTGTTATGATGACATTGCCCATGCGCGGATCCAGAGGCGGATAGGGGGTCCGGACACCCCCCTGGAAAATAACAAGTACGTATAAGGGTTTCTATAGAAATTAGCATTTGGACCCCCCCCCTGAAAAAAGTAGGACCCCCCCCCCCCCGGAAAATAATGGACTGCCTCTGTATCCTTGGTAAAGTATAAGTTTAGTTTTCTCAGCAATAAAACCATTGGAACCCCTCTTTAAAATGTAAACTGTAAAGAAGCTGAGGACTGAATAAAACTGACAAAAAATCCTGGATCATCGCATGTTGCCTCCTGCCCCCGAAACCCCGCTGCAGCTGATAAAATGCTGTTGCAGCATGTCTGTATGCGAAACATCTCGGTGTAAGTACAAGCAAACCATTTATATTGTACTGATTTGTGTTGCTGTGGAGCAGAAGAGGTCTCAAGTGAATTATTGCCAGTGATAAATTTTCTTATGACTTTTGATCAACTATTTTCATGTGGATTCAGATATTTCTTTAGCCGTATCAACAGGAATGCCTTATTGTCCGATTTTGACCTTTGAAGACGAGTGAAAGATAAATGAGGGTCTGGATGGGGGGGGGGGTCTGGTATTCACTATTCATTAAAAATTTAGCACATTATTCATCTCATTAAAATTTTGGGTTATTCATTAAAATAAGACCAATTATTCATTAAAATCATTCATTAAATAAACTTAAAATTACCAATATTTCTACGGATGCGGCATTGGTCAAAATAATGCTTAAAAATATAGTTTATTTGTTTTAAGATTTGAGTCAGCGAAGCGACCGAGGAAAAACTTCTGTATTTTTACAGCGTAAATGACATTTAAGAGTGAAAAAGCAATGATAGTAGGACATTTTCAAGAAAAGGTAGGGAAATGTAGGAACACAAGGAAAAGTAGGGCCTATCTGAAAGCCTGATTAATCAATTTTCTATCAAAATTAGCATGATAAAAGTTGAAACAATAAAACCACCAAAACAGAATAACTTTTGAAAACTGAGAAATTAAGTGGCCTGATAAGAGTTTAATTTATAAAAACCGAGTGAGCGAGGAAAATTTTTAATGAATTTATAGGGACAATTAAAACATGACCCACATGCTGGGAAGCCAAAGTTAATGGTGACACCCCTACTAGCCACATGGAAATGCATATGACTCCCCTACTTTTTAGCCCCTAAGGCTTTCAAGTGCCTTTCAACAAAAAAGTAGGGAAAAGTAGTGATCAAAAAATTTGGGAAAAGTAGTGAAAAATAGGGATTATTGGTGTAAAAAGGTAGGGATAGTAGGGCTTTTCCAAGTACAAAATTTATCACAATGAGTAGTTAGAAATATATTCCACACTAAATAAGCATGATAATAGCTGTGACAATAGTACAATCTAAACAGAGAGCCCTTTGGGGTTAAAACTAAAAACATGATGTTTAGCAGCGTGCTCCCTGAAAAAAAAATCATTAGTTAATTTATCAAATCCGAGCGAGTGGAGCGAGCGAGGATAAAATTCTGAATTTTTACACGTAAATGACATTTTAGAGTGAAAAAGGAGGGATAGTAGGGCATTTTTAAGAAAAAGTAGGAGCAAATCAAAAGAGTAGGTCCCAGTTGTAAACCTGTCCCCCCCTTACTGAAAAAAAAGACATTTTTGCAGCTGAACAAAAACGGACTGAGTACAGATGATAGATAAGATAGACACATTTTTTGAGACAATTTATCAATAGATTATAAGGCAACTCACCAACACTTTATGAGACAATTCACTAATAAATTTTGAGTCAACTCACAGACACCTCATCATTTTTATGAGACAATTTAATTCACAGACACTTTAATGATTTTTAATTCTAAATCTAAAACTGTTGTTGGGGAATTGTCTCAGAAGATGCTGTTGAATTGTTCTGATTTTTGTGTTTTTGAGTTGTTTTCTCTATAAATTCTCTTGATTTCCCCGAGTCACACTGTAATGGTAACAGGTCGTTTTGGCCCCGCCCGGGGCAGTTTGACATGGGTTGTTTCAGCCTGAGTCGTGAAAGGGCCCTTTTTACATTTCAGCCTGATTTCTTAACAAAACTTAACACCTGCCCATCTGTCCATGCATACACATATAGTAATGCATACACATATAATTGTCACTTTCAGACTTTGGCCAAAACAACCAAAGACCGAAATGAATCACTCTGAAAATTGGCCGAAATGACCCACCTACCAAGTCCGAAACGACCCACCCCCTAAATTTGGATGAATCAACCCAAGACAAATCAACCCAGGACCAAAATGACCCGCATTCCGCAGTATCTCACACTTTGATTTCCAACAAGTTCCCATCAATGAAGCTCTTTCCAAGTTTCACTGAACCAGTTTTGTATCATATAATTTTTGCCTTTTACGTTGTAGATTTGTAATCTGAATATCTTGAGTTAAAAACCTGGAACCCCTAGTGAATGGGCCTGCTCCTTTATTCCCAAAAAGATAATAATATTACTGTGAAAACTCATTATATTTTCGTTTTCTTTGGAATTTATGCACACTCTGGAGTCTAGACCTACTTCTTTCTTTCACAGTTTTGAGATCAGAATCATAGAATGTGAGCATAACAGGAACCACACGATTACTTCCTGTGTCTTTTTCTTGAGTTTTTTTGGGATCTCTATTTCAGATGCCATTTTGTATGTATTTTCGCTTAAATATGTCTTAGTTGACTGGGTTTTATACATTGTAGAATCAATCAATTACAAAGGGTGGGGGCAATTTTAAAGAACAAACTGAGTCAATGTTTTATAAGTACATGTATAGGCTTAACAAATGCATTGATATTTTTTTTATTTTTTTTGCATTATTCGTTATTCATTAAAATCTGATTATTCACTATTAATTTATTTTTTCCTCTATTCATTAAAAATACTAGGATTATTCATTGTTTTTAGGCCCTCATTATTCACTATTCATTATTTTTTTGGCTCATTATTCACTATTCATTATAAAAAAGGCCATTATTCACTAATCATTATACCCCATCTAGACCCTCATAAATCAGATTGTAACAGCTTTATATTGCCCGTCTATCGAAGTACAATGGGTAACTTGTAGAGGAGTTTATCCTTATTTCCATATTATGAACTACTAAGTAGACTCTTCTAACTTTTGATCCTTCAGTGGTCAAATTCGGACTATAATGAGTTTGGTTGATAGTGTATGCAAATGATTATTACTACTATATTTTCCTCGGGTGTAGGATAAGCAGCTACAGATAAACCAAAAACTTTGAAGCGTGACTCTATTTACAATATTGATATGTTGTTCTAGAAAAAAGGGTTTCAGGCATTTATTTACATTTACTAAAAAAGCTTTGAGATGCACATAATTTCTAGCCGGACTGGCTTATTTTACTTATTCTGCATTAATCGTTTGCAATAGAAAGACCCAAAGGGCAATTGAGCAGAGTCCGTAGTACATATATATATATAACAAAGAAACGCAACGTTTAAAGGCTTTGAAAATTGTTTTTAACATGAAACCGGTTAGCCATATAAAATAAAAATTTGTGCATTCTATTGGACTTTTTTAATACTATATATATATATATATATATATATATATATATATATATATATATATATATATATATATATATATATATATATATATATATATATATATATATATATATATATATATATATAAGCATAAGAGATTATATTTACTTCGTTTATTATCAAACACACTGTTTGTTTTTCATTCACTCCACTGTCTTTTTATTTGTAAATCGTGACGGCATTTACATCCCACCCTCGAACTGACTTCACCCTATCTGAATATATTTTGTATGTTCCGATTTAAAAGAGTTTGCATTCAGTCATGATAAGGCTACCAGTTCATTAAAGGAATATTTCCATGCGTTTGAAATGGACAAAATGCATATATATGTGGTATTTACATATTAGGCGTCATTTCAATGACGTCATCTTTTTGTTCTGATGCGAAGACAATATGGGCGACATTTTAATTTTAGTTATTTACCCCCTAAGATTATATTTGGTGCATTTCGACTGAAATTGGCACACAAAATGCAAGAAAGTCCTGAGCCCCATAGACTACAATGGACATACCGTTTAAATTGCACTGATACAATATGCGCTATTTTGATGACGTCATAATGTCATCCAGACGTGAAACCCAGATGGGTGACCAGGTGATTTTCATTAGTTATACCCTAAATTTTGATTTGATATAGGTCACCATAAATCGGCATCAAATTCGCATGGGAGTCCCAATCGCCCCTGATGTATATATTAAACTATTTTGTTTTTGTTGGTTCTTTACGTTCCAGTCAACAATCTTTAAGTTATGGCGACATGTGCCTTCCTGAGAACTGACCTGCAAATAAACAGACTTACAAAAAGTAGGGAAAGAGTAGAGATCAAAGTTTTCAAAATAAAACTAGTGATTTCGAATGTAAAAAAGTAGTGAAGGAAAAGATTTTTCTTTTGTACAGAATTTATAAAAAAAGGTCATTAATAAGGCTTTCAAGTGCTCTTCGACAAAAAATACTAGCAAAACACTGTGATTTCTGTGTTTAAAATTAGAAAGAATGATTTAGTTTTTTTAGCTGTCTACTCCCTGAAAAAATAATAGTTAATTTCTCAAATTTGAGCAAGCTAGAAAAAAATCCTGTATTTTATCGCTTATTTATTTATACAATTTTTATAGAGGGTGACACAATTAACTAAGATAACTATTCAACCTTGCGGCCCTCTGCAACATATAACTAAACAATAAAACATATATACAACACAGACCAGCAGATACCGCTGGATTAAAACAATAAGCATCACAGTGCATTATACTAAAACATACTTAAAAGTGACTTACACCATATCATAATGTTAAGACCAAGTAAACATTATATAACGAGCGCATACAACTTTGCAATGTTTGAAACATATAAAATAGCTGCATTTCAAACATAAATAAGTATCTGGAGTCTATAGTGCGCACAGTAATTCGGTGAACATAACTTTTTTGCGTTTATTTTTATATGTGCAGACTTATCGCACAATAAACATCAGAATGTAATACATCTATACACCGCCTAATTGGTGATATTTTTTTTCGTTTCAAAAGGTATTGCCAAATGGGCTGTGACATGATGGAAATTGTTCTCATTTGAGCATCTGCATTTTTTAATTTACCCTAAACGCAGCTTTGTACGGATCACCGCCTTTAGATTACTATCGATGAATAATTATACATTTTGTAAGATGAAGAAACGTGTTAGAAGAAGGCTTTCTTATCATATCAAACTAGTCCGCCAAATTCAAATTATGGCCATAGTTTGGGCTCGCAGCATTTTTGGCATACAAGAAAATATTGAGGCTTACCCAGTGGGTACCTTTCCACTTGTTCCTATGAAATGAACCGCTGTGTTCCCTTGTTCCTCAATTCCAAATCTTGATTTTCTGTGTCCCCTGCTCCTTGAAAGTTTTATCCCTCTGATCTTCAGATTTTTAAACAATTTTGCAACATGTTTAATTAAATTAATTGAGCTTTCTATCTGTTTTTTCCAAATACTCATTTGTTGACACCAGGCAATGCCAAATATGCATCGTAATTCCGGGCAACTATAATTGATAAGAGAAAAAGATCACAGGGCTCATCCGGTAGGCATTATCCAAGTGAAAATAGACTCACCCAATACAAATAATGCTCGTTCAGCCCTTTGTAAGAGAAACTAGTGATGGGGTGGGAATTTACTTGGAAATAAGTTGAAAAATATATCAGCGGATGTCATATTTTGTGTTGGGGTCATTTTATTTTTTGGGGGGTGGCTGAGAACTAAATTTTCATGTGAAGTGCATCATAGGGTATAAAATATGCACCAGTCGTTTGTAACCACGCACCAGCCGGGCAAGTGAGCTGTTAGTACAGGGTCATGCCAGGGACCGGCAACCAGGAAATCAAAGTCCCCCACCCCCCCCCCCCCCCCCCCCCCCCCGTTCCCCGCTCTGTGGGCTGTAGTTAAACACGACTTGTGTATTAGGCGATGTAGAGCACATCCAAATGATGTGACCCCTGCTAACATATCTGATGAATAGCCTCCTCATTTTTTTGTTTAAAACATTATAATCTGTTGCACTTGTAATATTTGTCCTAGAGCTGTCGAGCAAGCAACAGAAATATACAAGGCCACGACGCGAGAAAACCTGTCTTCTGGATTTCCCACAAACGAGTCTCAAACCAGTCTCCTCCGCTTAACAGGCTAGCTAGAAAATTGAAGTTTCGCACTTAGCGAGTCTAGATATGTCTCTTCCAAAAAGCAGATAACAAAGTTGCGGTTGAGACTGCAAATGCGCAGGCTGATCTGCGCCTTTGTTGTTACAAATCACCGAAGACAGAGTTTAATAGCTTTATGTCATTTACCATGAACGCTTAGAAAACAAGATGCGAAATTTGATTTTCAGGAATTATGATATAACTCAGACAGATTTGTTATTTGCGCAGTCTCTTCAAAGCATTTGCAGTGTGCATGAGGACACACCAAGAGTTATCCTGCTAGTGACCAATTTTCTTTATCATACAACCTTATATACTGTATAAACCACGTGCTACCCATATGAAATACATGGAGGGAAAATGAGGAGTTTTCTAAATCGAAAATGACTAAGTTATTTTATTTTACAAGATATTCCAGACTTATTTTCCAATCTTAAGTGTTCAAACATGCAATTGTTTATTAGGCAGTGATATATTATCTGCATGTGCAAAATGTCAGTCCAAATTGATATCATTATTAAAGACATTTTAAAAAAGAATGATTTACCTCCATAGCAAAGGAAAAAAGAGTTTTGCCATTTCTTGGGGTTTTATTTTCGTGAAACTCCGTATCCGCTTATTTTCGTGAAAATAAACCTCAGCTAAAATTTCCAAATTTATAGTATTATTGACCTGTGTCTCTTTATCATAGTTTCCTGATTTGATCCAAAGTTTGTTATTTAGATGATTTTATGATCCAGGCCAGCAAATTTAAAGAGGTAGTAGCAAACAAAATTGAAAACGCACACATTGTAACTGGTCTTAACTATGTGTTCACTTGGTAACTAAGCAGATGAAATTTTGGCTGAATTTTCTCTGATTCCCAGAAATGATCATTTTATCTCGTTAATCCGGCATCACTCTTACTTCACACAATATTATTGGATGATATATATGAGGGGCTTACGAAATGTTCTTAGCATGGCTTCATAACTCCACAATGCGTTGATAAAATGCTATCAAATAATACATTTTGGAAACTAGAATTCAACGGCTACTTGATCGCTTAATTTTTTGTCGAAAAAGGACTTGGCGTGCACGTGCAGCGCATGCTCAAAATGAGTAAGTTTTATACACTGGCTGAAATTTTAAGCAAAACACTTGTTAAAAATCGTAGGAAAATTGGGGACCCTATGTACGATAATGGTTTGACAAATTAACGATTTGGTGCCATTTTTTTTTTTTTATTAAAATTTATTATGCCATCACTGCTTGCACGACTTACACCTTAACATTCGAAAAATGTTGACTAATAGAAAAATGGTAAATTTTCAAAATTGGAACTTTTTCGATTTTTCTTAATACTTTTACGATAAATTGTGTCACTAAAGGAGCACGAAAAGAGCCTATTGAGTATATATGTTTTGCTTTATTTGTAGCGAGCATTGCATAAAAATCATTTCGTAGCGCAAAAAGTGAGGCGTCTTTTGTTATGTATTCAAGAAAAAATATTCCTAATAACACTACTCCTACTTTTACATAAGTGGGTGGGGTGACTTAATCCCTCACATTTTGTCCATGGCATAAGAGCTTATTATGGTATCGCGTTAACCATCACAGAATTGATCGATTTCTACTCTCAATGAACTTTTACTTGTTGTTGGAGGACCTGCGGGCAAAATACAAAAAAATCATGGAATTGTGTTTTTGAATTTCTCGAACCACAGAAATTCAAAAACACAATTCCATGATTTTTCCATGTTTTTCCATATTTAACAAGGTAATTTCCATGACTATTTAATGCATGGCCTCCAGCCTCCCTTTTTAGTGGCATCTTCACCACACTGAGTATAAATGTGGAATGCAGCAACAGTAATGTATCTAAATAAGCATGCTTGTAGACCATACATGCGTTTTGAAATAATTAAAACTTGAAACCACCAGTAGCCAAGTTTTGTGTGTGTGACAGCTAGTTTTCTTGCTACTGGTGGTTTTGTCAAATTATTTTGCAAAATTCCATGATTTTACCGTGACTATTCAGGGTTTTTTTCAAATTCCATTATTTTCCTTGCATGGAACTTTTATTGATGATTTTCCAGGTTTTCAATGATTTCCAGAGTTTGTGGGAAGACAGAAAATATTTGCTACCATGTTGCTGCATTTGTGATTCTTTTTAATTTGATATGTAACATGACCATAATCTGAACAAATTGAATTCTGACTTACTGACCCCATCCCAAGGGTCGAGGGGGGGTCTTGACTTGACCTGTATCTAATGATGCTTGTCTCATCTATAAAGTTTAAATGAAATTGATGCATCCCTTGAAGAGTTATAGATCGGAAACCAAAAGTGTGATGCCGTGGATGATGATGACGACGCCCCGGACGACGACGCCAGAGTCATGATCCCTATGTGTCATCCTTGCTTCTCAGGCGACACAAAAGGCATTTGAAACATTTAACTCAATTTTCACTGTTATATGGTTTATTCACCCAGTACTTTCGATCCAAAAGTGTCTTTAAATCTTAACCACAGGTGGCACAGATATATGCCTTCCATTTCCTCAAGTAGTTGAGGCGGTCATCAATTCAACTTATCAAGTAAAATATTAACCAGAAATGTTGCAGTATTATGTTTTTTTAGCCAGTGAAGAAGAAGCTTATGTGCCTTCACCTGTATGAATAAGCATGTGTGTCTTCAATGTAGATGGTCTAGTAAAACCTTTACCACAAGTGGCGCAACTATAAGGTTTATCTCCTGTATGGAAAACCGTATGTGTCTTCAATGTAGATGGCTGAGTAAAACATTTACCACAAATGTCACAACTATAAGGCTTTTCTCTTGAATGAATCCGTTCATGGTCCTTCAAGTTAGATAACTGAGTAAAACATTTACCACAAATGTCACAAATATATGGCTTTTCTCCTGAGTGAATCCGTTCATGTGCCTTCAAGTTAGATAACTGAGTAAAACATTTACCACAGATGTCACAACTATAGGGCTTTTCTCCTGAGTGAATCTGTTCATGTGCCTTCAAGTTAAATAACTGAGTAAAACACTTACCACAAATGTCACAAATATAGGGCTTTTCTCCAGAATGTATACGCTTGTGTGTCTTCAATGTAGTTAGGTGATTAAAACAATTGCCACAAATGTCACAACTAAATGGCTTTTCTCCTGAATGAATACGCTTGTGTCTCTTCAATGTAGATTCATGATTAAAACAATTGCCACAAATGTCACAACTAAATGGCTTTTCTCCTGAGTGAACCCGTTCATGTGCCTTCAAGGAAGATAACTGAGTAAAATATTTACCACAAATGTCACAGCTATATCGGTTTTCTCCTGTATGAATACGCTTATGTGTCTCCAAGTGAATCCGTTTATGTTTCTTCAAGTTAGATAACTGAGTAAAACGTTTACCACAAATGTCACAGCTATATGGCCTTTCCCCTGTATGAATACGTGTATGCGCCTTCAAGTGCGATGAACTACTGAAACACTTTCCACACGTGTCACATTTGTATCGCCTATCTCCTGTATGGACAGGCGTATCCTCTTTAATGCAAGATTCATAGTTATATGTCTTTTCTTCTGTATGGACAGGCGTATGCTCTTTAAAGCAAGATCCATAGCTATATGTCTTCTCTTCTGTATGGACAAGCGTATCCCCTTTAAAGCAAGATACATAGTTATATGTCTTCTCTTCTGTATGGAAAAGCGTATCCTCTTTAAAGCAAGATTCATAGTTATATGTCTTCTCTTCTGTATGGACAAGCGTATCCTCTTTAAAGCAAGATTCATAGTTATATGTCTTCCCTTCTGTATGAACAAGTGTATCCTCTTTAAAGCAAGATTCATATTTATATGTCTTCTCTTCTGTATGAACACGCATATGCTTCTTCAAAAGAGCTAACAGAGTAAAACAGTCACCACAATGTCCACACGTATATGGCTTCTCCAATGTATGAGCAGATAAATAGCCAGACATATCAATTAATTGAGTGATACATTTACTTCAAGATTAATAAGCATACAGCTTCAGGTTCTACCCTGGAGGAAACAAAATGTAGTACTTGGCGGATTAAATGATTAAGTGCATCGTTTTCTGCTGCATGAACCAGCCCATGTGTCCTCAAGATAGATGCTCTCGATCAAGTATTTGTATTTAATTTAATAAAATCATGTCTGCTTAACCAAGCTGCATATGTATAGCTTTAACAATCTCTTGGTATGGCCAATCCCAAGGGGGTGTTCAAATCTTTAGTCTATACCAATGGCGACACCATCATATTATAGCAGCGTATTGGCAAAGCTGTGCCTCAATGTTCTTCATAAATCTAAAAAAGGTAAACGTTACAAGTTAAACATGTGCAATGTGCATAATGGACATGTTAATACAAATGCATAACATACAGTTTGCAACAGAATTGTTATATTTATTTAGGTCTGTTTACTCAGTCATATTCATTCTGCTTGGGGGTTGAAAGTCAGCAATCATAGCTAATGCTAAATAAGTCAGCTTGTCAGCAAGTCACCCTTAAAGTCTCAGAGATATAATTGAACTGCTAATTGTATGGATATTGAAAATGGTTCAAGTCATGACGTTAAACATTATGCTAGCAACAGAGATCCAGATTAGTCTGTGCATACATTAGGCTGAATGTGGCTAGTTTGTCATATTATGTGTTGCCCTTTTTTAAATGATGTTAAACAGTGTATGACTGTAGATCTCTTCTACCCTATTCTGATATGGCACATTGATGAAAAATTGTTTAAGGACTGGGCAGTCTAGTATGTTCCAAACAAAACAAACTATAATTGACATGTCAATTCGTACTAGTCCTTTGATGCACCTTGAACTGTTGTTTAATCACGAGAAACGGAGGGCTGCAGCATCAAAAGAGCTATGTGCATTAAGGAGCTTCCCCCCCTTTTTGGCTAAAATATAAAAATATCATAACTTTAATGGTTATGTCATACTACAGAGAATAATAGCTTTTTCTTACACTTTCAAGGATCTGATGGAACCAGTATTCAACCAGGCACTAAAGGCAGGGCATGTTGGTTTTTGTCACTGATACATATATACTATATATAAGCAGCAATCTATAAAGTCTTACAAACATTCTGTCAGAGGATCACCTGGGTGTTTTGTTCAACACTGGAGTATGCAACAAAAGTTGATCCTTCTGATTGTCAACAACATTTGCCAGAATATGGGGGAAGAGATCTACAGTCATACACTGTTTAACAGAGTGTTACATTACCAATGAGTTAGTAAGACGGAAAGGTTGTTACTATCAATTTGAGAGAGAACCCCTCCCAACTACTTCATCTACATCCTAAGCAGGGTAGGAAAACAACCCCACTACTTCATCTACATCCTAAGCAGGGTAGGAAAACAAACAAAAATTGCCCTAGGCGCTCATCAGTGACATGAAGCCCTAACACGTGCTATTTATGTAAATGTGAATAAGCTGCAGTACGACATGATTCTGTAAAAATACCACAGCAATTCACATATACTGACTATTTCATTTGGCATGAACATGAGCTTACTTCAATCCTGCTTTTCTGTCATTAAGATGTTAATACAAAGCTTGAACTATCAAGTCTTTCCTATGAAAACACATTAGGCTTTCTAGATATAGACAAAATGTTGGAAAATAAATTAGAAGGAAACCGAGTACCTCTGGTGTAAGAAAACTTGATTGTACCCTAATAAAAGAGGCACAAAATTATATTTCACATTTTTCGTTATATGGGGTTACCATGTTCAAAACTAAATCAAACCTTGTAAAAGATAGAAACATAATATTTGCTGTTTCCAAAAGGTGCATAAATCATTTTAAAAAAAATCAAACTATATTAGTTTAATAAATCATTTATATAGGAATAATGAAAATAATGTAACATAGGTAACACTTTGTGGTGCAAATTCGTTTTTAAATGTCCATACCTGTGATGCAAAAATAGCTTACTTGGATGATATAGCCAATTTGGAAATATTACCTTATGGTTTGCACTTTTTAGAAGTCGTGTCATTTACTAAAATTATCAAAGATAGTGATGGGTTATATATGTAAATGGCTGTTACAAGGTAATGGTGCCATTACCAGAGTGCTAGCATATTGCAAAACACTTGCAAGATGAATCTGATAGAGGATTAATAAGCTGTATTGGAAAATTCTTTAAAGCCTTGAATAAGAGTTGATAGCTTGGCAAAACAAAA
This sequence comes from Loripinus fragilis, assembly GCA_964019695.1. NCBI lineage: Eukaryota > Metazoa > Mollusca > Bivalvia > Lucinida > Lucinidae > Loripinus > Loripinus fragilis. The sequence continues at coordinate 44,540,001 of OZ026530.1, read as the reverse complement.
CGCTCTATTAACTTTTACCAGGTGGGTTTTCTTTGATCTTTTAAGTTGTTACTCACATATTGAACTGTATGTTACAAAATTTACATGAGTATTATGTTAACTATATTTGCTGTCTCTATAAAAGAAAAGAGGGTTTATGGTAGTTTGTTTTGAGTTACTTCCTCAGCACAGTATAAAGACCTGTGCCAGCATGCAAATAAGTACAAACAGGTCGTGTTGGAGACCTTATCTTGATAGTTTAATGGTATTCTGAGAGTAACGTATGTAACCTGGGCTGTAAAATAGTGTAAGACACCATAACACGGAACGTAAATTCATTCGAATAGCAGCCTTATAGATTTGCTTTATTCACTGATAGATGTAATACATGTTTAGTCAATAACTGCCATACTAATCCTTGGAAATAACATATGAAACACTAAGTAACATATACAACGGCAAAAACTCAAGGCATTTATACAATAAATGCTAAAATTGTGTGTCTTTTTGTTATAAGATGTTCTTAAACTTGTACCAGACTTCAAAAAAGTGTGAATATGTCATGTTGGAGACATTATCAGGTAAATTTAATGTTATATTGCGTGTAACGTACGTAACATGATGTTGCATGCTAATGCTGCCACTCTTAGAGGGCTAACATATTTCTTTTCGTGGCTTATATATAGTAGTATTTGGAAATCATTGTGCACAAAAGTCGCCCTGGGGAGGTGGTCTATAGCCAACGCAAGGCATAGAGAATTACATTTGACATTTTTGTGTGATCTGGGGCTACCATGTTGAACATCTAATAACTCGAAAAGTATATAAGATAGAAACATTGCAGTTTTGAAAAGGTTAATAAAACGCCGTTAAAAGAATACCAAATTCATGAACATAAACTGGTTTCAATGAAATTTAAGACAAACTAAATTAGATTAATTTATCATTTAAAAGGGTGTTCAATGAAAAATGTAACATACACTTCTTCTGGGTGACTATATTTGTTTTCAAATGTCAATATATATATAGGGCCCAGAAATAGCTTACTTAGAAGATATAAACAATTCGGAAACATTGCCATACCTTTTGCTCTTTTCTGAAGTCTTAAAAATGTTAATTATCAAATATTTTGTAGGGTAACGTATGTAACAGGCTGTGACAGCTTAACGCTGCCATTTTCAGAAGGCTAGCATTTTGAACTTCAAGAAAAATATGGTCAACAATATTCCACCTGGGGGAGCACAAGTGTTTAAGTTATGTCCAAAAACATGTTATTGGGGCCCCCAGGGGTTTTGGGGATCTGGGGAGAATGGCTATTTATTTTCAGGGATCTAGGGAGCACTGGTAATTATTTTAGGAGAGCTGGGGAGCAAGCTCATAGTTTTGGGAATCTAGGGAGCCCTGCCAAAAAGCAAAAAAAAATAAGGGAAAAGCCTCCATTTTGTTTGATTTCTTAAAATTTCTTCTGCTTCTGGGGGGATAGCCCCCCCCCCCCCCCCCGACCCCCCTTGTAAATTCTAAATGTATTTATTTTCGTATAATATGTACATCAGGAATGACCTCAGGAAAAAATGTGGCAATTTACTTATGTTGTTGTTGATTTATTAACCTTAAAATTGCTGATTTTTAGCTTGGTAATAGCATACTTTGGAACGCCCAGATTGCACCAGATCGCACCATTTTATCAAAATTTTCCGGACCCCCTAGCACGAGTCGAGCTGTGTATTGTTACAGTCTACCTATGCACCTGCTATCTAATCCTCTTTTTTGATAATAAGCTCATTATTATGAGAAAACTTAAGAATGCTGCTCAGAAATATACTTATTTGATGAAACTGAAGTTTAACAAGTGTATAGGGCCTAATAGCAATTGTACTCAAAACATACTTTCACTTTGTCTATAAAAATCTAGTTTAAGCTGTTGGAAAAAATCAGCCCCTGCCCCCCCCCCCCCCCCCCCCCCGCCCAACCAGAAAACAAATGGTCTGTCTCTAATTAAAAAAAATCAAATCTAGAGAGCATTCCGCCATGCCCACTCTACCAGGTACAGCAACAGCATTTTAAGGAATGGCCTCATACTCTGAGCCATATACCATGCATTTCATTGAAATAATTATACTCAAACAAAAAAGATACGTCCGATTTTCATGGTACTGTATCTTTTGATCCAATTAAGATGTCTCAGCAAAAAATATACCAAAATGTTTATCAAACGCCCGACACACAAAAGTTGGTATTTATTTGAATTTATCTTCTTATCCGGAAGAGTCATTGAACCTTAAGTGAAAACAACTTATTCCACTATCATCAGCAAGTTAATCATCAAAACGTGATACATTTTACGTTAAATGGCAACCAGGAACGTCCAACGATGAAAAATCATATAAAAATTCCAAATGTGCTTATCAAACGAGCGGCTTTGCAATTCAAAATCGTAAATTTACGAAATTAACTGAAATTACCTCCCTTTGTAATAAACAAATAACAATTTAAGAACCTCCGATTCTCCTTAAATTGACATTATTTTGACACCGTTTTTGCTTTAATTTGTTGTGCTTGTGTATCACAAAGATTACACAAAGATAAAAATAAAAAACATGGCTGATGTCGGCCATCAAATGTTCACCAAATCTGTGTTGTAAGCCCCACCCCTGACTGAAAAAAAAAACGTACATGAATTTCCAGTATCAATTGTTTTAATGCTGATTAGTCTTAATCTATGTTAAATGCTTGTGATTACGAAAAAGAAATTCAAATTTGACCGACTCTGTTGAATATCAAAATGCTGGACCAAAAATGAATTTTCTGAGTGCCTTCAACCACGCTCTTGGTCGATGTTTTGTGACTCAGAGTATGTTACAGATTAATGGTTGTGGTCGTGAAGGCAATGCATACAGCTAACATGCATAACATCTTACTAGAGAGCTTGCTCAGTGATGTTTTAATGTGCTTGAACTGTTCGGAATTAAGATGGACACACAAGCTATTGATGTTGTGACTTTTGGTTTTAAGGGTACTCGTGTTCTCTGAGTTGTCAGCGGCTCTACTGGTTATCAAATGAATTTCCTTTAGGTGCATAACGTTTCTAAATGATATCAGTTTGTAATGTATAAAATTGAATGAAAATCGTTCTTACATTAAGAATTGGCAGACATAAACGTCAACCGGACATAGCTTTATTGTTTCAGTATTTTATGTCATGTATTCCATGACTAAGCCCTGTCTTTACATGTATAAGGCAATATGTTAAGTTATCATTAAGTCATGCGCTCTTATATAGCTTCATAGTTTTTAAGTATGCCATTTTAATCATACGAAAAGAAAAATACATTTTAGGGAGGATCGACTTATATTTTTGGGGATCTGGGGAGAAGCTGATCTATTTTAAGGGATTTGGGGAGCAAAGGCAAAATACTTTTAGGGAGCAGAGGCAATTATTTTCAGGGATCTGGGGAGATCAATGCATTATTTTCAGGGATCAAGGGAGCACAGACCCCCCTGGGGGCCTCGTTATTGATGCTCTAGAAGGCAGTTTCATGCGAACGAAGTGAACAAAGTACGAAACATTGTGTTTGCGCAACTGCAGGATAGTTTTCATTTCGAGCATCATTTCAAGCAATAGAATCTCAGTTTTCAGGCAGCGAGAGAAAGTTAATGTAAACATTAAAGATTTTTTTGCAAAGTACAGAGCTAACGATAACAATGTCCATGTAAGTTGAACGAGTAAAGATGCAGTGAGGGCCAGTTAATTTGAGCAAAAAATTGCCGCACGGGCGTCTAGGAGAACAAAGTTACAGTTTATGAACCCGAAAATAAAAACAATAACAAACACAATGTTTCGTAACTTGCTCTCTTTGTTCGCATATCCAGCCAGTGACCTACTTTTGCGATACTGGATTTATTTCAACGTGCGAAGACAAGCGTCTATTCCAATCAAGAACAGCATAGTGTTACTACTATCACCGATCAAATTGAACCAAAGGAAGGTAAAAAAATATAAATTAGCATACTTACAAAGCGAGTCAACTTTGTCAAGGTGAAAAGCAAATGACGTGAACTAACTCTTGCCATTTGAATACATGTATATCTGCAACTGCAATTAAGTACTTTCAATGGAACATAATATACACTGCTAAATATATATGAGTTTCATTGCCAAACGCGACTGTAGTCGAATTTACCGTTCACTGCCAAACTCGACTACAGTCGAAATTAAAAGGCACCGTTAATAGCTCTCTATTTTTAACTGTTATAAGGGACGCAAATATTTGTTCTTTATTTCAAAATGTTCAGGGGACATAATAGTTTCGTATATGGATGTTTAAACATTTTCTGTACAAGAAATGACTTTACAAAAATGCTTGTTATGTCATTAGATTTCGCGGACGTCAAAAACAACGAGAACATGTCCAACCGAATGACATACAGGACGCGTTAAGCCCTTCAACTGCTATATTTTGATTTATTTCTGATGAAACATTAACAATATAATATCAGCATAGCCAACAATGGTTCCTGTCAAATGAAGCGAAATCGATGGCTTCATCAGCAATGGGATTAGCGGAGTCTTCGGGATAAAATCCGTAGTTTTACGATGTGGTCAGCTCTTCATGACACAGCAGGAGTCGTTCATCTGTGTTGAGGTGTGAAAAAAGCTGATAAGACTCTATGGCCTTAAGCGATTTGCTCTGTGTTCTTATCGAGGATGAATTTTTGTACATTTTTTCAACATTATAGCTACAGATCGACCAATTCCGAAGGATTTTTAATTCAAAATTTGGAAAAGCTGAAATAATAAAATTAAGGAAATCTAAGGCAAAAAGAAAACCGTACTTTGCGCCTCTTTGAACAAAGCACTTAAATGAATAATATCTGAATTCTGCAAGCTGTGCAGACTTAAACCAGATCAGTGACGTATATAGGTCACTGGTCAGATGGTGCACGTCACGACTGTACTGATGTGCAGGCCGATCTGCTTCTTTTTATTGCGCATGCAGCAAAATCGGAGTTTGTCCCTACTTGGACTGAGCGTTCAGATGAGTTTTTTTCATAATTGGGTGCTGTATCAGATCCCGAATTATTGAACAGTTTTGGTCAAGATCAGACCCCGCATTTTGTCAAGCTTTAATCAGGGTCCAAATTTGATGGAAAAAGTTTTCACAATATGGCATTCATATGCAACCAAATCAGGTTTTCTCGCGACTGGGCCCATTTATTTGACATGTATTTTCTTATTTAATAGATTAGATCTAGATAAAGCTCGGCTTTTGTCGAGCCTGATCAATCTTCAAACTGTTTGGTTATCACTATCTGACACTCGCATGGAACAGAATCAAGTTTTCTCGTTACTTGACACATATTCAATACTTTAGACCAAGGGCAAGCCACACACTCTGCCGAGTCTGACCAGGTCCAAACTGTTTGAAAAGACAATGGCAATAGTTTTAACCGTTGTCATGCTGTCTATGTGAAATGACATATATTAACCCAGTAACCTTATTATCGAATGAGCAAAGCGTGCCATTTAAAAGTTTCAAACAAAAACACATCTCAGATTGATTGTCATGCAGACGAATTATATTCATACCAATTAGTGAAATTGACCAATGACATGTGGTGTCCAACAAGGTGGCAATTTGACAAGTGTACACCTAGACGAGTCTGCGCAGCTTTCTTCTTTTGACCCATAAAAGCCTAGCGCCCTTTTTGTGGGATGTAGACATACAATGCAGATCAAGACCAGACGCCACAGAACGCGGCGTCTGATCAGGGTCTCCACTGTTTGCTTGCAGAATGTTCTATTAAAATTTGAATAAAATAAAAAATACCACCCAACATCTATTGAAACAAAAATGTACTGTTCCAATTGATAACAGTGGGAAACTCCATTCGGCTTAAATGGGTTGAGCTTAGAATGTTCTAAATGCTGTTCGGTCAGTAGCTTTACAGTCATAGTACGTTCAAGCGACTCACGTATGCTCAGGTTGATCTGAGGCTTAGCTGGTTGCACCTATTGCATTGTTGGAAATATCATGTGTCGGCTCAATATCACAAACGACCGCTAATGCTTAAACATATATCGCATAGAAAAGGTAATGAGATTTTGCCAAATTTAGATAATAATAATAATAATAATAGCAACCAATCAACGAGTTGTTGCCGCAAAGCGGCAACAACGAGGGTTGGTTGCTGTTACGATTAGAGGCTCTGTTCTGTTCTATTCATCTGCTATATGAAGGCCTGATTTCCGTTCTGTCAACCGAGAGTTCCGGTATCTATACGGAGTCGATTCGATCGAACTAAAAACCTTATTCTACCGTTGAAAAATGTGCCGTTATCATCATTAACATTGTAAAAATACAAAAAGTAAAAATGAATCCCGAAAATGCTAGTTTTGTTGATACTTAAGTTGTACTTTAGCCATAAGACTTAGGGATTTTTTTCGATCACCAGGAGCTTGAACGTTAACGATAGCTCTTTCAAGCAAGCGGCTGTGTGATCCCCGTGACGTGACGTCACAATTCTTATAACGTTACGTCACGACGTAACGCCAACTGACACGTGCATCGTCGCGCCTTTGAAAGAGGCAGCCACAAATGAGCCGAGGTGTGAGATTTCGAACAATATGATATGTGCGACCAGCAAAGACTCAGATCAGCCTGCGCATACACGCAGTCTGATCAGAGCCTTTGCTAGTCGCTTGAATTCTCTATGCGTGTTATGCTATTGACTGAACATATGATCATTTGTAGTTTTTAAGCTTAAAAGGAGGCTGCACAGGCTCGTCTGAGTCTACACTTGTCAAAATGCCACAATGCTGGAAATCATATGTCGCTGCTTAAATTACAAATCCTCATGGTATCCAATTGGAACTTCCGTTCAAGGGTCCTGGCGCCTTTAAAATAGCTTGCAGGATTATTTTATTTCCTTATACTCAGTGCTTTTAAGCTTGTGATACTAGTTTTTCCCTCCAGTAATTTTCTAACTGACCGTTCCAAGGCGGTACTTCTTTATTTGTGTTCCTCTTTGACATATATCCTTGTATGTGCCTTTCAGCCTTGTGGCCACCTGTTGGAAAAGTGGCTAAGGCCGTCGTCGCCGGTCCGGCAGGTCAAGAGCTGCTGGTCCCGCTTTTTTGGCTATGTTTCCTCCGTGTCCCTTTTTCTCCTTTTGGCTTATTTCTCTTTGAGCGTACCTCTGATGCAATAATATTTACTGAAACACTCCAAACGTTGCACATGTCATAAATAGACCTTGCCAAGGTGTTATAACAAGCAGTCACAGAAATATTGGTTATTTGTTTTTTTTTTGTTGCTTTACGTCCCATGTCAACAGCTATAGTCATTGCGGGACGGTCAGTTCACTTAACCACACTTTTTCCTGGGCAGGCTTGAGCAAGCGGTTAACCAGTAATTTGTGCACATACTTTCACTTATAACTGACAACAACCCTTCTTGAATAAATCAGCGGAAGGGAGGAGAATGACCGTAGAAATTATTTCATGATCAATCTCCACGAAAGTATGGTACCGGGCCGGGATCGAACTCGCGACCCCTGGATCTGCAGTCAGACACGAATCCTGTAGCCAGACACGTTACCGACTGCGCTACGCGGCCCGGTAAAAAATATTCGTTATGGGTCGCGTCACGAGAAAACCTAAGGTAGTTGCATTTCAACAACAAGGGCGCAGACCAGCCTGCGCGGACGCGCAGTCTGATCAGCGACTTTGTTGTTCAATCTCTGGAAAGTATAATTGATAAACTTGCTATACACACAAAATTTAAGCATTCTAGCTAATCTTTGTAACTGAGCAGGTTGGTTTGAGGCTTGCATGGTCGAAAACCCCGAAGACAGGCTTTCTATTGTTGAGACTCATTTATCAAAGCCATGGTAATTTCTGTGATCCAGTTTAATTTTGCTTTTTTTCTTATTATTATTCTAAAGTTTAAAACGTTGTGAATTCATATAATATTAACATCGTGAGCCCATGTCTATTCCGTTTAGGATATGTACTGCCTGTTCCAATTTAGCCAAAGAGTTTTCGGTTCCCTCAACGGTCATTTGCCGTTTCGAAGCCTGGACCCTGAGCCTGGACCATGTGTAAAGAGAAGTGTTTTTTCCGTCTTGGTTCGACAATAGGGCCTGGCTTCATTACGATGAAGCCAAAGATCTCACGTTTTGTCACCAAAAAGGGAAGTCGTCAAGGAAAGTTGCGCAGCCAAAATCTAGATGAAGCCTGCTTGAAAAGACGCTATAGTGTATATCTTTTCAAAACCACGACCCAAGGATCAGTTGTAAATGTTTTTGACAAAACCTGCAGAGACATATGTCAAAGTAACGAGCTGACGAAAAAAGTGAAAAACGTAACTGTCTAAAAAGGATTTTGTCCTGCATTCGGTTTTATCACTCCACAAGGAAATCTTTTCTGGCATAAAAAAGCATGATCCAAAGCGACTGCAATCTAGTCCCAAACGCATTAAAACCTATTAAAAACGGCCATAATAACGCTCAAAATAAATATATATAATATAACGATAGGGTGGAATGATTACCCATTCGTGCTCTCCCCCCTTTCGTGCCTTCGGCACTCGATGGTTTCCTGCGTCGGACCACTTTGAAATACACGGCGACGGCCCTGAGTCTGAGCTGCCTCAAGGCGCTTAGAACTATGTGACGTTTTCTTGTTTTTAGTCACTTTCCCATAAGCTGTTCTGGGTCAGGTGTGGTACTAATTGTATCGATTCCTGACATTTGCCTTCTTCCTTACTTTTTATACTAACACGAGTACCAACTCACAAAAATACCGTTTACTGTGCTATCCTCTCAGATCAAATAGTGGTTGGTTGCCCATTAGGTGTGCCTATTTCATATTAATAATGATAATGATAACAACATGTATATGACAAATCAAGCAGATATTGATCACTTAATTGAGCTTCCAACAATGAGGTGTTTGTGATGAGCAAATGCTCAGACCAGTCGGTGCATACGCGCAGTCTGATCAGAGCCTTTGCTGGTCTCGTAAATATCCTATGGCTCTTAGGCTACTGACCGATCATTATTTGGATTTTTTAGCTTAATAGGAGCTGCACAGGCTTTTCTGAGTCCACTTGTCAAATTGCCACATTATTGTAAATCTCATGTCGCGGCTCAATTATATCTTAAGCTATAGCAATTGCTATTTGATAGGCAAATTTTCATCTCTTAAAAACATTATAACCCATAATCCCAGCATAAAAGAGAAAACCAATCAACATATAAACAAGGCCTCCTGTGTATTGTTTGTCAAAATTGACCCGAGACATATTAATATTCAATGACCTTTTACTCGGTCTTCGCAAAAAGTGCGCTTTAGATTGTTGTACAATTACTAATCTAAATGAAGTTATTCACAATTCCCCAATAGCCTAGTGGATAGTCGAGTGTTTTAATGTGCGTACAGAAATTCAGTGAACAACGCTTTTTTGCGTTTATTTCGTTATGTGCGGACTGATCGCACAATGACCATCAGAATTTAATACATCTATACACCGCCTAATTGGTGATATTTTTTTCGTTACAAAATGTATTGTCAAATGGACTGTGATATGATGGAATTTGTCCTCATTTGAGCATCTGCATTTTTTAATTTACCCTAAATGCACCTTTGTACGGATCGCTGCCTTTAGTTTACTATCGATGAATAATTATACGGTTTTGTAAGACGGAGAAGGGACTCTTATCTAATCAAATGCAAATTATGGCCATAGTTTGGGCGCACAGAATTTTGGCATACGAGAAAATATTGAGGCCTTCCCAGTGGGTACCCGTCCGCTTGTTCCTATGAAATGAATCTCTGTGGTCCCCTGTTCCCCAATTTAAAATCTTGATTTTCTGTGTTCCCTGCTCCTTCTCTGATCATCTGATTAAAAAAATCAAACTTGTTTTATTAAATAAATTGAACTTTCTATCTATTTATTCCAAATACTGATTTGTTGACACTAGACAATGCAAAACATGCACGCCAAAACGTTATTCCGGACAACTATAAGTGATAAGATAAAATAATCACAGGGCTCAACCGTCAGGTGTGATTCAAGTGAAAACAAGACTCATCCAATAAAAATAATGCTGAGGTCGGAAAGAGAAACTAGTGATGGGGTGGGAATGTGCTTGGAAAAAGGTTGAACAATATATCAGCGTATGTTTTTGGGGTGTTTGAGAACTAAATGTTCATGCGAAGTGCATCATAGGCTATAAATAATGCACCAGTCATTTGTAGCCACTGCTTCACCCAAGCCTCTGAGCAAGATGGGGGATATAATGTGCTGTGTTTTTACTTTCACGTTGTCTCCACAATGCGGAGGAAATGTAGGGATTTGATACATTGCTGTGCAGTATAAAAACAGACTGCGGGGAGAACTGTCATGGTTTTGCCAGCTAGCTGCCCCCACAGTATTGTGGTTACTATGGGGAACTGCAGACACAAAGTCAAAGTCCTCGACATTCCTCTGAGCTGGGGGGGGTCACAAATGACTGGTGCATAAAGACGAAAGAAATTATGTGCACCAGTCATTTGTAGCCACGCACAAGCCGGGCAAATGCGCTGTTAGTACAAGGTCATACCAGAGACCTGTAGCCAGAAAATCAAAGCCCCCGCCGTTCCCCGGCTCTGTGGGACGTAGTTACGATTGACTTGTGTAAAAGAAGCTGAAGAGCGCCATCAAATACTGTGATTCCCGTTAATTTATCCGATGAACAGCCGCGAGCCAGTGCATGCGATTTCCAACAATTTGACATTTTGACAAGTGTAGACACGGACGAGCCTCTACAGCCTCCTTTAAAAGCTTAGAAACTCCAAATGGTGTTCAGTCAGTAGCTTAACAATCATAGAATAGTCAAGCGACTAGCAAAGGCTCTGATCAGACTGCGCATATGCGCAGGCTGATCTGAGGCTTTGCTGGTCCCACATAACACATTGTTGGAGATCTCATGCACTGGCTCTGTTTTTAATATTATTATCTGTTGCACTTGATGTATTTGTCCAAGCAACACAGGCCACGACGCGAGAAAACCTGTCTTCTGGGTTTCCGACAAAGCGAGTCTCAAACCAGTCCCTTCGGCTAAACTGACTCGCACGAGGCAGGTCTAGGGATTATTTTTCTCAAAAAGCAGACAACAAAGTTGCTGATGATACTGCGCGGATGCGCAGGCTGGTCTGGGCCTTTATTGCTACAAATCACGAAGACAGGTTTTCTCAGTCGCGGTCCAATTGCTATATGTGTCATTTAACCATGACACATATAAGAAAACAAGATGCGAAATCTGATTATCGTGAAATATGATAACTCAGACCGAATTGTAACTTGTGCAGTCTCTTCAAAGCATTTATAGTGAATATATAGACATACCAAGAGTTATCCTGCTGGTGACCGTTTTCTTTATCATATACGAAAGTAAACATGGTAATCATTGAACTGTATAAACCACGTGTTGCCCATATGAAATACACTGAGGGAAAATAAGGATTTTTCTAAATCGAAAATGACTAAGTTATTTTATTTCACTAGAGATTCCAGACTTATTTTCCTATCATAAATATTCAAATATGCAATTGTATATTAGGCGGTGTTTTATTATATGTATGTGCAAAATTCTAGTCAAAAATTTTATCATTAAAGACATTTTAAAAAAGAAAAACGATGTTCACTGAATTTCTGTACGGACTATAGCACTCAAAAGATGTGGGTTCAAGTCCTGTAGCATTTAAGTATTTTTTGTTCAATTTTTTTTCTATTTGCTAGTTTCTTTGTGTTTATTCATGATTTTGTGCACAAATGGATGCAAATATTTGATTTGGCATGTGTTTATGTAATAAATACAGCACCGTGAATAATTTCACTAAGCCTACATGTGATTAACTATTTGCACGCTGAATATTTTTTGAGACTTTTGTTATCATCTGCTGACTTTTAATCAATATTTACTTTTTAAAAACTCTTACAGGAACACTATCAGAGTGTTCAAAGGTCTGTATCCAGTTCAGAACATACGTTCTGTTGGTACTGAACTGGGTCCAAACTTCAGCTGACAAGGAAAGAGTTGGGAACTTAGGGAATGATTAATACAAAAGCGGCATCACAAGATGACGTAAAATATACGAACAATATTAGCTTAAAAAAGAAAGAAATTTGACAATTATTTAAAAAAGGTTCCTTCCAAGTTTCGATCCAGGCATGTTTGATTTGTAAGTAGTCAACTAACCACTAGGCTATCAGACCATTTGCATTAACGAATTGACATTATCTCATATTCTCTGTAAAAGCGTGACCAAGGTCTGAGTACTCCACGAAAACGCACGAATCTGACGAAGATTTTGGCGAAAAATAATCAGTCTAAGGTCAATTTTGGCAGACAATACTTAATTCCTACACTGTGGTTATGGTGACACAGGTATACGTCTCGGAATCTCGGAAACTCAATCGTGACTTTCCGCTCGGGCAAGGAAAAATTGATGACCCTTACTCATCCAAATCTAAAAAAGTCAGTGAAATTATTATTTAACATGTACAAAAAATACACCAAATTAATCAGAAATGAAACAAGAAGAATATCTGATCAGCGCCTTAAAGAAATGATTTCAAATAATCTCAAAAACGCTTTTAAACAAACAAAAGTCACTTCGTCATTTTACTTTACATAGAAGTCAATGGGAGGTTTTTCTTACCTTTAAAGTTAAAACAGTCGGTCTTACCCAAATTATAGAATAATGATAAAATATCCTTTGAATAGCTAAGATAAATAGCTTTAAGATGAAAACAGCGCCTTAAAAATAAACTGAAAAATAAAGATTTTATAAGACTTTTTTATGATAACTTCCCATTAAAAGTAAGTAATGGTGCAAAGATCAGGAATCGATACAATCAAGTACATTGTACCACACCTGACCCAGGATACCAATGGGAAAGTGACAAACTCACAGAAGACACCACAAACGAGAGCCAAGAGGTCAGCCCTTTCCCAGCAGGTGACCACAAAGCACATATAAACAGACGCGCACAAAACATAGCAAACACAAGACAGAACAAAAACATAAAAGATCCACAAAAGAAGTACCGCCTTGGAACGGTCAGTAAAATATTTTACTGGAGGTTATTGGTTTTCGACCAGGTAAAAATCCATAGTTGGATATGAATAAATCCTTTTGTTTGATACTTGGTGTAGATGGATGTTTTATTTATTTTTGCAAAAATAGTTGTTCATAGGCATTTTCATATTTTCAATATGGCTTCCAAAATGGCCGCCAACGGTTACGTGATTCTTTTTATTATTATTGCTTCAAATGAAAGTTTTATATATTAGCAACATTCTGTTAAAGTTTCACAGCTATATGTTGAATGGTTCTCGGGATACTCTGTGTTGAACCCATATACCCTCAATATTCAGGAGACCTTGAAACATGCTTGGCACTGAGGTATTGGTTTTTCGAGGTCCTTGGTAGCGAAAGTGCTATAGGAACACATGATAATTTTCCGTTGGTGATAATGTTAACCCCTGTCCAATAGACAAGAAATGCGTTTCACTAGACAATACGGCAGAAACCCTTGCAGTTTCTTTTGTCATTTTTTCTAAGATAGTCAAAGTTTGGGATCAAAAACAATCGCTGCTTAAGTTCAAGGCTCAAGGTTTGTAATGATATTGTTTCTATCAAAATTTAAGATAAACGTGACGACTTTGATTTTGAAATTGTCAATTTCCCATTTTTAGATGGTGATGTTCCTCTTTCTACATCCTATAGAGTCTATATTTCTCAACTCATTCATTTTGCTAGAGCATCTAGCATTGTCGCTGACTTCAACACTCGCAATAAATTGTTAACTCAGAAACTTTATAAACAAGGCTATCAGTATCATAAACTTCGCAAAACATTTTCAAAATTTTATAGACAATACTATGATTTGATTTCTAAATTCCAAGTTGGACTTAAATCTCTTTTGCGCCAAGGACTTTTGGAACCTGATTTCTATGGTGACTTGGTGTATAAATTGAAGAAGATTGTTGGCTCTAATAATTTTTCAGCGCAGTTCATTAAAATAATTTCCCATTATAAAAAGATCGGCTATAACATTAATGTATTGCAACAAACTCCATGCTTGGTGGTCAACCTAATCATGGTTGGCAACTTTGCTTTCCTCTTTAATTGCACGACGGTGGGTCGGACTTCAGACTCTATGGTGGTTCCGACTTAAAGACTTATCTATTGATGAGATGGTAGGTGCCTGATGCTTTGGCTGTTTGTCGGGCCCACCGGGGTTTACTTGTTGGATTTCTTTTGCTCCTTATCTTTGCTTTATCTCCTTGTTATATCTTGATTTATATGTTTTAGGAGATGATTCTTATGTTTGCAATGTCTTTGTGCGCGTCTGTTTAAATGTGCTTTGTGGTCACCTGCTGGGAAAGGGCCTACCTCTTGGCTCTCGTTTATGGTGTCTAACTGTGAGTTTGTAACTTTCCCATTGGTATCCTGGGTCTGGTGTGGTACTTGATTGCATCGACTCCTGATCTTTGCACCCTTTACTTACTTTGTAATTATTAATTTTCCTGAAAATGACGAGTTTTTCGGGAACTCTGTAGAATCTTCCGAATTTGTTAATTTCGTATCCTAATGGTTTCTGCAACATTAAAAGTCTGTTGACTGTACAGAAATGATGCTGTTTGTGATGCTTGATTGAAAAATGCATCTTAATTAACACATTCACTGCCAAACGCTACCGTACTCGAATTTACCGTTCACTGCCAAACGCGACTACAGTCGAAATTTAAAGGCACAGTTGATAGCTGTCTATTTTAAACGGTTATAAGAGACGCAACTCTTTGTTCTGCATTTCAAAATGTTCAGGGGACATTATAATATCGTATATGGAGGTATACGCAATTTTCTGTACAAAAATTGATTTTACAAACAAGTTTGTAATGTCATTAGATTTCGCGAAAATTAAAAATATCGAAAACATGTCCATGGGGATGACATATAGGACCCATTAAGCCCTTCAACTGCTATACTTTGATTTATTTCTGAAGAAACAATATATCAGAATAGATCCTGATGTTTGACACAAGATGTAGATGGATGTTTATCTATTTTTTGCATAAAATAATTGTTTATGGGTAGTTTTCATATTTTCAATATGGCTTCCAAAATGATCGCCAAAGGTCACGTGACTATCTATTCTATTTGTTCAAATAAAGGTGTGGTACTTGATTGTATCGATTCCTGATCTTTGCAACCTTACTTACTTTTATATAATATCAACATTCTGTGAAAGTTTCACAGCAATAGGCTGAATGGTTCTGGAGATACTCTGTGTTGAACCCATATACCCTCAATATTCAAGAGTCCTTGAAAAATGCTTGGCACTGAGGTATTGGTTTTTGAGGTGCTTGGCAGCGAAAAAGTTAAAATTTGGCTTTGATAAAAGGTGTATTTTTAACAAAAAGCGTTCAATGGAGATTTCTGGAAAGAGACTACTTCATTTTTATCAACAAGCATCATCCTTGATAGGTTACCAAACTAATCACGGGGCAAACATGTTTTTGCCTTATTAATCCAACTCTCGCTATGAGCCAGACTATGCGTGCATTTGTATTGTGATCAATGGCAAAATACGCAGTGTTCCTTTAAATATTTTGAGCAGTGCAGTAAATAAGGAACCGCTCATTATTTGAGTGTCAGGGACTGGGGGCGGCAAACATGCCCATCCATTATCCAAGTTTTGGATGCCTCCCTCCTAACAAAATTTAAATACAATAACCTCCTCCCTGGAAACAGCAAGAAATATAACCTGACCCACCCCCATATGAACATATTGTCAAAATGCAACATTTCACCTTCATAATCCTGTATGTCATAGGTATGGTACTATGGTACTTTTATTCATTTATTGACCTGAGTATCTCAGAGTTTCAATTCTAAATCTTGACAAGTTTTGACCACCATTGAAACATTAGGAATCTTTTATATATTAAACTCTTTTGTTTTTGTTGGTTCTTTACGTTCCAGTCAACAATCTTTAAGTTATGGTGAAATGTGCCTTCCTGAGTACTGACCTGCAAATAAACAGGCTAACAAATAGTAGGAAAAGAGTAGAGATCAAAGTTTTCAAAATAAAACTAGTGATTTCGAATGTAAAAAAAGTAGTGAAGGAAGAGCTTCTTCTTTTGGACAGAATTTATAAAAGATAATTAATGAGGCTGACCGTTCCAAGGCGGTACTTCTTTTGTGGATCTTTTATGTTTTTGTTCTGTCTTGTGTTTGCTATGTTTTGTGCGTGTCTGTTTATATGTGCTTCGTGGTCACCTGCTGGGAAAGGGCTGACTTCTTGGCTCTCGTTTGTGGTGTCTTCTGTGAGTTTGTCACTTTCCCATTGGTATCCTGGGTCAGGTGTGGTACTTGATTGTATCGATTCCTGATCTTTGCAACCTTACTTACTTTAAAGTGTTCTTCAACCAGAAAATACTGATAAAAATTTGTAAATAGTATTGATGACGAAGGAATTATCTTTGTAAAAAAGTAGCGATGGTAGGACTTTTCCTAGTATAAAATAATTTATATACAATCATTTGTTCGAAAAAAATGAATCAAAAAAATCATGCTCAATATTTATGCAGGATAATAATTGTGATAATAATAGTAGCAAAACAGCGTGATTTCTGTGTTTAATATTAGAAAGAATGATTTAGCTTTTTTAGCTGTCTGCTCCCTTAAAAAAATAATAGTTAATTTCTCATATTTGAGCAAGCTAGAAAAAATCCTGTATTTTATCGCGTTAATGACATTTAAATTTAGAGTGAAAAGTAGGGCATTTTCAAGAAAAAGTAGGGCCAATCTGAAAACCTTGTTAATCAATTTTTTTTATCAAAATGTTGTTACTATAAAACCACCAAAACAGAATTACTTTTTTTCACTTGCAAATTCAAAAACTGAGACATTTAGTAGCCTGCCTAATTAAATATGCATAAGAGTATAATTCATAAACAAGAGGGCCAAGGGTCGCTCACCTGGGTCCTAGCACATAAATAGATGATGTAGCTAAGGAGATAGGATATAAAAATGCGTCTGTTTTTAGCTCTGGTAGCCATGTTGTTCAGCAAAGAAGAACCATCTGATCAGTTGTAGTAGAGGGCAACATGTGAGCCATTTCTGTGAAATTATTGTGATTTTGGACCTGTGGTTCAGGAGAAAATGGTATTTAAAGATATATCTTATCTAGAAAGGCAAATTGAAAACCTATTTCACACCAATACGATCATTTCGCCGTGCGATTTTAAGCAGGTGAATTTTCATAAACAAAGGGTCATAACTACTGAAAGCATGGTGTGAAATGGGACCATTATCGAACTTGAAGAAGACACCATGGTAGTAAACAATGTGACCAAGTTTCATAACATTTTGATCAAAAGTAAATTTTCTGGAATATCGTAAACAGACATATACTTTGGCATCATTTACCTACATAGCAAAGGCAAAAGTGTTTTGGCCATTTCATGATGTTTTATTTTTGCGAAATTCAGCATCAGCGAAGTTTAGCAAAAAAATAAACTCTCCCAAAAATTTCCGAAGTTACAGTATTTTTGACTCGTATGTATTTACTTGGTAACTAAGCATATGAAATTTGTTGCTGAAATTTCTCTGAATCCCAGAAACGTTCATCTAATCACTTTAAGCCGTCATCATTCCTACTTCACACAAGGCTATGGGATAATATATTTGGCAAACAAATGCAAATCAAAATTTTTCCAACTCTACACTTTATAATATAAGACAAGATATTCATGAAATGAAATGACCCCAAAAGCACAATACACTGTACACATAGTCAATGTAAGTAGCAGTATTCCGCGTTTGCCTGATGGGAAAAGTTCAACAGAAATATATACAGAAAAGAATATACACCTTCCACCATTGACAACACTGGCACAATGGTGTGAACTTCGGTATAGTGATATATGAACGCCATATGTATGAAAGTATGGTATTTTTGACAAATTTGCCACCACCTTTATGCCAGAGGAGCATTCTAATTTACACCTAGATTAACGATTATTACACCTAGATTAACGACTATTAACACCATTTACCGACATCTACACTTGTTATATCAACTGTAAATTATTCGTTTTTTGTGGAAAATTTGCTGGTTTCTCCTAGCATCCAATGGATTATCAGATCTTTATCTTTGACTTTGCTACTATAAGCATCCTCTTACATTGCCAATATTTTGAGAGCGATTTTGAACAATTAAACAATGGCAGTTCACTCCCCAAAACTGCAAGATATAAATGATACTTATCACATACGCTAAAAGTAAGCTTGAGATGAGTCTGCACATAGGTATCATAAACATAGGTATCATAAAAATACGATAACTAAGTAAAACATGAACGATTGGTGCACCTCCAAATGGCTTAAAAAGGCTTCTTTCTCTTCAAGTTTCAGTAAATAATAAACGATGAGTAACATAGCCTGCTGTCTCTTGAAGCCAGATCATTTAATAAACGATTTTTATTACATTTAACACAAATTCCACACTTAAATTCTTTATCCACCGAAATATTTACCAGAGGCGGCACATATAAATGGCTATCTCTTAAAGTGACGGAGGGACTAGGTGTTTTCATGTCAGATATGACCGAGTGTAACGTTTATCTCAAAAGTTACAGTTTGTTTGGCTTAAATAAGCCAAATAAACTGTAACATTTGAGATAAACGTTACGATATCTGATTGCTTATGAGTCAAGCAGCTTATTAGGCGCGTTGCTGAATTTCATATGAGGCTTACTTTTTGAGAAAACTTACCTCACCGTCATAAAAGATGAAACCGATCTCAAATCAAAACTAAATGCCTCTACTTTAATTTTGATTGGGTCGTACGTTCGAAAATTGGTAGCATCATATCTAAAAAGGGGGAGATAACTCTATCCTTGCAAAAAAGAGAATTGTGAAGTACGAATTTCGAATCGATTTTTTGCAGTGTTAAAACATTATTTTTTCGTAAATTATTTTATTTTCTAAAATCAATTTAACTTTTATTTATTTTTAAATCAAATTTGGCCCATTTTCTTCATTTGCAGATATAGCTAATGAGGGATAACTCTTACTACCCTATAAAATAGAACATTTCCCTCGATATTGTTTCTGATGATACCGTTATTTTTGGTAAAAATGCGTAAAACTTGATCAATTCGACGAAACATATAAATTTGCTATTCAAAAATATGATTAACAGCATTCTGAAATGCTTGACGGCTCGGAAAATCGCTTGCAAAGTTGCTACCCCCGTGTGAAAAATACTCTGTTTTCGTGTATTTCACGCATACACTTTATATACTATTAGGCGCAGTCCCTGAATGCATTTGAGAGAATTTACCTCATCGTCCTAAAAGATGAAACTAGTCTTCAATTGAAGATAAATGTCTACACTTAACTTTTTGGGGGTCGCACACTAAGAAATTGGTAGCGCCATATTGAAAAAAGGGGAGATAACTTTATACTCGCAGAAAACAGAATCACGAAATACGAATTTTAAAAGTATCAAGTATGGACTTATTTCTGAAGACAAAGGGTCTGACACATTTCTTCAAGGTAATTTGGTATGCTAAATCCGAAAACCATGCTTGCAAGCTGAGAAATAGCGTCTTATTGAGCTTATTTGCATGTTTTCAAGATGGCCGCCAAAATCATACAGAATCTTACATTGTTCTTGATTCATTGTTTAATGTACCTCGGAATATTTGTGGGGGTTCTGTGTTGGTCTTTTGTTTTATTATGCATCTATTTTTGTTCTTTCTGTTTTTGTTAACACCTTGACGAGGAAGAGAATGATAGTTGCTTGGCTTTAATTGTCTTCCTGGTGTCTTGTGACTGTAAGTGTTCTGTTCCTCTTCCTCACGATGCCGTGGGTTGATCTGCAGTAGTGATTGTGTTTTTTCCTGTTTATACTCACTTACTTTTTGCATATCTAGTGTCCAGCTATTGTAATGAATAATTCATTCATAGCACTATTTGGGACTAGGTTCAAGCTTTTAAAGTGATAAATGAGAAATGAGTTTTGAGAATCGACAAGTAGCTTTGATTTAACTGTCGTCATAATGTCCATTCTTCCTAGCAATACCCACAAAATGTGTTACACTATCTATATATAAATCAAAAGTAAAAGCATTTAAATTCCTTAGTACCCAATGGTCGAATTAGAACAGCCTTGCGTCCTCAGGACAACTTCTCATGGGCGTCAAATTGTTTTGTGGGACCGCCTTCAATAGGTAAAAGTATTGCACTCAAAATAACCCCATTTGAGCTTTGTGAAATTGTGTGATTTCCATGGCAACAAACAATGCGCTTCAAAACAGTTGGGTATGTCCCTGCAAATTACTTATATCTCAGCAGAAACTCATCCTAAAGAACTAACTCGATAAAAAACAAAAGTAAGACATAGCTTCATTCAGCGGTAAAGTATGCTAGTGAGCAAATTTGCATATTCATGAAAATTAATGAATACAATAGGAAATCATAAAAAAACTAAAAAGATACTTACAACTCAGCTGCGAATTATTTTAGGCAACCACTCTTGGTACCAAATAATGCCAAATCACTGCACTTTTACCAAATTGTCCATTTAACAAATTTTCTAACATTCTCACTCATAAATTTTTATCAAAATATAAGAAATAAGAGAAAATTTTGGAAAAATTAAAGGGGTGTTCTTACAAAATTACGCATATGTCAGTTGCTAGTTATCCTATTCTCAAATTAAAGCCTAGAACTAAATTTTATCATTCTGTGTTCTTCTTTCTTTTTAATGTTTTCTTGTACATTCATGAGACAAGCAAATGAGATCATTTGTATATATATTCATCATAGGTCTCAACTTTTATTTTGTACCATGGTTGGTAGTCCAGGATATATGGCAGCTGAAATATAGGTTATTTTGTAGGTCAAACCACTTTAGTTTTCTACTATTTTTGACTGATTCTTTTAATGTGTTCATTAATACTCGTGAATATAAAAATAAGATATTTCGAATACCTATAGTCATAGGGACACATGCCTGTATCTCAACTATTATTTGGTACCAAGTTTTGTAGTCTAGGATAGTAAGCAGCTGGTGTAGATGTAATTTGGAAGAGATACCACTCTAATTAATCTACCAATTTTGTCTTATTTCTTATGTTTAAATTAATATTTGTGGGTATTCGAATTAGATCATTTGTATATTTAATCATTTTCATCAAATGAAAATGTCTCAACTTTTATTTAGTACCTAGTTTTGAAGTTAATCATAGTTAGCGGCTGACTTAGTGGTTATTTTGAACGTAAATCACCTAATTTTTCTACATGTTTCCTCTTACTTCTTAAGTATTCATTAATATTCATGAATATATTCAAATTTGTAAATTTAATCATTTTGGTCAAAAAGCAATTTCTTAACTTGAATTTGGTACTAAGTTTTGCAGTCTACGATAGTTGGCAGTAGAAATATATGTAATTTTTTAGCTATACCCTCTTCTTTTTTCTATCTATTTTATCTTATTTCTTATGCTTTCATTTATATTCATGAATATTTAAATTATAAAATTCGTAAATTTTATCATTTTGACCAAATGGCTATGTCTCAACTTTTATTTGATAGCAAGTTTTGTAAGATAGGATAATTATCAGCTAGCGTCATGTTAATTTTGTAGGTATACCACCTTAATTTTTTTACCAATTTTGTCTTGTTTCATATGTGGACATTAATATTCATGAATATTTAAATTAAATAATTCGTATATTTAATCATTTTAGTGAAATGATTATGTCTCAACTGTTATTGGGTACCAATTTTTATAGTCTAGGATAGTTTTCAGCTGGAGTACATGTAATTTTGTAGGTATACCCCCTTAATATTTCTATCAATTTAGTCTTATTTCTTATGTTTACATTAATATTCATGAATATTTAAATTAGATAATTCACATATTTAATAATTTTGGTTAAATGGCAAAGTCTCAACTTTTATTTGGTACCAAATTTTATAGTCTAGGCTAATAAACAGCAGACATATAGGACATTTTGTAGGTATACCACCTTCATTTTTCTACCAATTTTCCCTTATTTATACTTTTTACATAAATATTCATGAATATTCAAATTAGATTCTTCGTATATTTTAATCATTTTGGTCAAAATACAATACCTCAGCTTTAATTTGGTACCAAGTTTTGTAGTCTACGATAGTTAGCAGTAGATATATAGGTAATTTTGAAAGTATACCACCTTAATTTTTCTACAAATTTTCTCTTGTCTCTTGTGCTTTCATTAATATTCATGAATATTTAAATGAGATAGTTCGTATATTTAATCATTTTAGTCAAATGGCTTTGTCTCAACTTTTATTGGGTACCAAATCTTGTAGGATAAGATATTTAGCAGCTGGTGTAGTGGTAATTTTGTAGATATACCCCTTAATTTTTGGCCAATTTTCTCTCATTTCGTATGTTTTCATTAATATTCATGAGTATGCAAATTAGATAATTCGTATATCTATTCAGATGGTCATTTTGGTAATGTCTCAACTTTAACTTGGTACCACGATTCTTAGTATGGAATGATAAACAGCGACATATAGGTAATTTTGTAGGTGACACAACTTAATTTATTCTACAATTTTTCTCATTACTTACGTTTTCATTAATATTCTTGAATATGCAAATTAGATAATATTAATATCTAATAAGGGCGTCATATTGCTGTTTCTGAAATTCTATTTTATCTATCTAAGAAAGAAAGACTAGACATTTCAAACAAATATACTTTTGTGTGAGTAAAAGTAAAAAAAAAAAAGCAGAGAAGCAATATTTCAAGGAGGTACTTAACGACGCTCATCTATGCTGGTTTTACATTATTTTTGGTACCAGAGTTACTTCCCCATTTTATGAATGACGATACTCGATTTTAACGTACAATCCTCTCAAATTGATAGTACAGATATATCTATCTTTGATTGAGCCATGTATCATCATTTAGGACGCTAATGTAGGTTTTCTCCAAAAGTAAATCAGCGAATCTCCTATGCTCGTATCAAGTGTATTGGAAAAATGCATTAAAACACTGTTTTTTTCTACACAGGGGTGGCAACTTAAGAAGCAAATTTCCGAGCCGTCAGGCATATCAGGATGCGGTAAATCATGTTTTTGAAAAGCGAAAAGACAATTATTTTAGAAATTACGAAGTTTTGCGGGTTCTGATTAAATATAACGGTATTACAAGGAATAATATAGAGGAAAATATTAAATTTTATAGGGTAGTAAGAGTTATTCCCCCAAAAAACTATGTTTAATTTTATAAAAATCAATAAAACTCATAAAAATATAAATGACAGTAAACTTACTTTAAGAAAATAAAATAATTTGCGAAAAAGAACGTCTTTTTGTCAATACAAAATCAGTTTAAAAACCGTACTTTACGTTTCCGTTTTTTGCAAACAATGAGTTATCTCCCCCTTTTTTAATATGATGCTACCAATTTTTGAGCGTACGACCCAATCAGAAATGAAGTAGAGTTATTCATCTTGAATTTAAGACCTGTTTCATCCTTTATGACGATGAGGTAAGTTTTTTCGAAATTTTGAATTTCAGCAACGCGCCTATTATGTCCCTTCAAGTCAGATGACAGTGTGTTAGGCTTATCCAACATGTTACAAATTGTTTGGCTTATTTAATGAGTGAAACAGCTAATGTCCCCTCAATTCAGATGATCAAGTGTAACGTTAATCTCAAATGTTACAGTTTATTTGGCTTATCTAATGAGTGAAGCAGCTTATGTCCCTTCAAATTAGATGATTGATAAAAACATTTACCACAAATGTCACAACTATAGGGCTTTTCTCCTGTATGAAAAAGGGTGTGTGTCTTCAATGAATATGGTCTTGTAAAACATTTACCACAAGTGTCACAACTATAAGGTCTTAAGACTGTATGAATAAGCCTGTGCGTCCTCTATGTAGATTGATGATTGAAACTTTTACCACAAATAACGCAGCCATATGGCTCAGCCTCTTAATGAATCATTTGGTGTCTCTTCAAAGGATCATTGACGGTTTGGGCCTTATACGCCTATTTTTTCTGATTCCCAGAACGCTGCTTTTGAGCTTCAAGTGTGGTGCATGTAGTATCAGTGTAATAGGTGAATCTAATGGCAAGAGCCAGCTAGCAAAATATTTTCAAAATTCCTACGCATTCGAGAGTTATGGCGGGTAGAAAGGGGAGGGGGTCTGAGATTTCATGAAAATAAAAAGTGCTTAAAAAAGTGATTTCTGCACGTTTTCTTGATTTATTTGGTATGTATGGTGATATCTATTGAACATACCATATGCAGAGTATTAACGAATCACGATAAATGATGAAATTGTTTTAAAAACAAAATATGTTTTGTAATCAAATGATTTTTGGGAGATAATTTAGAAGTTACCTGTACATTTTTGACTATATGTACCGTAAATAATACAAAACTGAAAGCTAAACAAAAGAAATAAATATTTTTGAAGGAATGAAAGTGTCCCATTTATCATTGTAAAGTAAAACTGATTCTAACTAGTTCTTTGAATATTACTTTTGCTTTGTTTAAAGGGCATAGCATGTTGAATGTATTTAAAGTGTCCGAATATTTATGGTATACATAATGGATGTATATCCCTATATGAGACAATATATTGAACACTAAAGTATTTACCAGTTGTAACTCTTTGCATGCCAGTGGAAAATTTTGTCGTCTGCCAATAGCCTTTAACAAACAGTTTGAGCCCAAATGAAGACCAACAGAATGTCAGTCTTGATCTGGATCCAAACTATTTGACACTCTGATGGTGGTCCTGGTAGGTTTATTTTTGAAAACCTAATTTTGAAGAAAGTCAGCAGACGAAAGTAAAAACATGAACAATTCCCTAGCATGCAAATAGATAAGTACAGGACGTTTGCAAAATAATGTGTCATTTAATAACAGTGAGATTTTTTCTTATGAAAAAATGCATAAAACCTTGCTAATTCTACTTTTAGTCTTTAAGTAGTTTATATTAAACTAGCACAGAATACAAAGCAATTTAGGAGGTTGGTTCTAGAGAGCTTCATTACTGTCATTAATTTCTTATTTGGTAGAAAAGGCATTTTATGGGCTTAGGCCCTGGGTTTTTGGGCTGCTGAACATCTCCCCCCCCCTTGTGCCAGCAAGCCACTTCCATACAATGTGTAAAATATGGTAACACATATACATGCAAAAGCTTTTGCTGGCACACGGGAAGGAAATGATCTTTTAAAAAATGTTTTCGGATTACTATATATCTTAGTGTAAAACTGATTGTTCTGCCCAAAATTTTACATCTTTGAAGCATTTAATATCGAAAACGGATTTCACAGCCATAAAGTACTCAGGTCAGGGTAGCTTCAAGGTGAAGAAAGGGACGATTGACAAACTTTTATTTTTACTGAATACCATAGGCATTTACCCATAGCAAGTGTCAATGATCCTTACTTGACTGAGTAAAACATTTACTACAAATGTCACATTTATATGGCTTATCCCCTGAGTGAATCCGTTCATGTCTCTTCAAGGTAGATAACTGAGTAAAACACTTACCACAAATGTCACAGCTAAATGGCTTTTCTCCTGTATGAATACGCTTATGAGTCGCCAAGTCTGCTGCTAGAGTGAAACATTTATGACACATGTCACAGTTATATGGCTTATCAATTGAGTGAATCCGTTTATGTGTCTTCAAGCTAGATAACGTGATAAAACATTTACCACAAATGTCACAACTATACGGCTTTTCCCCTGAGTGAATCCGTTTATGTTTCCCTCAAGTCCGATAACTGAGTAAAACATTTACCACAGATGTCACAGCTATATGGCCTTTCTCCTGTATGAACACGTGTATGCGCCTTCAAGTTAGATGATTTATTGAAACACTTTCCACACGTGTCGCATTTGTATCGCCTATCTTCTGTATGGAAAACCGTATCCTCTTTAATGCAAGATTCATAGTTATATGTCTTCTCTTCTGTATGGACAAGCGTATCCTCTTTAAAGAAAGATTCATAGCTATATGTCTTCTCTTCTGTATGACCAGGCGTATCCTCTTTATAGCAAGATCCATAGTTATATGTCTTCCCTTCTGTATGAACAAGCATATGCTTCTTTAAAAGAGCTGACAGAGTGAAACAGTCACCACAATGGCCACACGTATATGGCTTCTCCAATGTATGAGCAGATAAATAGCCAGACATAGCAATTGGTTGAGTGATACATTTACTTCAAGATTAACAAGCATACAGATTCAGGTTCTACCCTGGAGGGAACAAAATATAGTACTTGGCGGATTAAATAATTAAGAACATCGTTTACTGCTGCATGAACCAGCCCATGTGTCTTCAAGATAGATGCTCTCGATCAAGTTTTTGCATTAAATTGAATAAAATCATGTCTGCTAAACCTAGCTACATGAGTGTAGCTTTAACAATCTCTTGATATGGCCAATCCCAAGGGGTGTTCAAAATGTTTAGTCTATACCATGTCAACACCATCAAATTCTAGCAGCGTATTGGCAAAGCTGTTCCTCAATGTTCTTCATAAATCTAAAAGAGGTAAACATCACATGTAAGATATGTGCAATGTGCATAATGGACATGTTAATACAAAAACATAACATACAGTTTGCAATAGAATTGTTATATTCATTTAGGTCTGTTTACCCAGCCATATTCATTCTGCTTGGGGTTTAAAAAATAGTAAGTGAGTATGATCAGGAAATACCACAATCACAAACTGCAGACAACCCTGTCGCACCGCGAGGAAGAGCCGCTCAACCATCGCGAGACACCAGGAAGACAAATTAAGCAAAGCAACCAGCTCTCTCAAGCCTGCAATCATAGCTAATGCTAAATAAGTAAGCTTGTCAGCAAGTCACCCTTAAAGTCTTAGTGATATCATTGAACTGCCAATTTTATGGATATTGAAAATGGTTCAAGTCATGACGTTAAACATTATGCTAGCAACGGAGATCCAGATTAATCTGTGCATACATCAGGCTGAATGTGGCTAGTTTGTCATATTATGTGTTGCCCTATTCTCAATGATGTTGAACAGTGTATGACTGTAGATCTCTTTCCCCATATTCTGGCCAATTTCGTGCATTGAAATAGTATGTTCCTCCTTATAACAATTGTTCATCAATGTGCAAAACAGAGCCATCAGAGTAAGACTAGATGCAAGTATACGATATGGCACATTGATGAAAAATTGTTTTAAGGACTGGTCAAAA
The DNA here is from genome assembly GCA_964019695.1 of Loripinus fragilis. NCBI lineage: Eukaryota > Metazoa > Mollusca > Bivalvia > Lucinida > Lucinidae > Loripinus > Loripinus fragilis. The sequence goes on along the minus strand of OZ026530.1, from coordinate 44,512,693 downwards.
CAGAGCAATCAGAGTAAGACTAGCTACAAGTATATGATATGGCACATTGATGAAAATTGTTTTAAGGACTGGGCAGTCTAGTATGTTCCCACAAAACAAACTATAATTTTCATGTCAATTCGTACTAGTCCTTTGATGCACCTTGAACTGTTGTTTAATCATGAGAAACAGAGGGCTGCCGCATCAAAAGAGCTACGTGCATTAAGGAGCTTTTTTGCCCCCCCCCCCCTTTTTGGCTAAAATATAAACATATCATAACTTTAATGGTAATGTCATACTACAGAGCATAATAGGTTCTCCTGACACTTTCAAGGATCTGATGGAACCAGAATTCAACCAGGCACTAAAGGCAGAGCATGTTGGTTTTTGTCACTGACACATATATACTATATATAAGCAACAGTCTATGAAGTCTTACAAACATTCTGTCAGAGGATGACCTGGGTGTTTTGGTGCATGCAACAAAAGGTGATCCTTCTGATTGTCATGTCAACAACATTGGCCAGAATACGGGGGAAGAGTTCTACAGTCTTACACTGTTTAACATATTGTTACATTACCAATGTGCCAATGCGTTAGTACCATGGAAAGGTTGTTCCTATCAATTTGATAGAGAACCCCTCCCCACTAGTTCATCTACATCCTAAGCAGGGTAGGAAAACAAACAAAAATTGCTTTAGGCGCTCATCAGTGACATGAAGCCCTAACATGTGCTATTTATGAAAATAAGCTGCAGTACGACATGATTCTGAACAAATACCATAGCCATTCACATATACTGACTATTTCAATTGGTATGAACATGAGCTTACTTCAATACTGCTTTTATGTCATTAAGATGTTAATACAAAGCTTGACTATCAAGTCTTTCCCATGAAAACAAGTGAGGCTTTCTAGATATAGACAAAATGTGTGGAAAATATATGAGAAGGAAATCGAGTACCTCTGGTGTAAGAAAACTTTATTTTCCCCCCAAAAAGAGCCACAAAATTATATTTCACATTTTTCTTGATATGGGGTTACCATCTTCAAAACTCAACCAAACCTTATAAAAGATAGAAACATAATATTTGCAGTTTCCAAAAGGTGCATAAATCATTTTAATAAATATCTAGCTATATTAGTTTCTTAATTATTTATATAGGAATAATGAAAAAATGTAACATAGGTAACACTTTGGGGTGCATATTTGTTTTTAAAGGTCCATACCTGTGATGCAAAAATAGCTTACTTGGATGATATAGTCAATTTGGAAATCATACTTTATGGTTTGCACTTTTCAGAAGTCATGTCATTTACTGAAATTATCAAAGATGTTGATGTGAAGTATATGTAATTGGCTGTTACAAGGTATTGGTGCCATTACCAGAGTGCTAGCATATTGCAAAATCCTTGCAAGATGAATCTGATAGAGGATTAATAAGCTGTATTGGAAATTTCTTTAAAGCCTTGGATAAAAGTTGCTAGCTTGGCAAGAAACAGCTCTATAAATTCAACCAGATGGGTTTTCTTTGATATTTTAAGTTGTTACTCACATATTGCACTGTATGTTACAAACTTTCCATGCGTATTATGTTAACTACATTTAATATCTATAAAAGAAAAGAGGGGTTATGGTAGTTTATGTTTTGAGTTTCTTCCTCAGCAAATAAGCCAGAGTATAAAGAAGTACATGGACCTGTTTCCAGTATTCACAGAAAAACATTATGATGAAAGTGAAACTTTGCAAAGTGTACACGCTCGAATGTCAACAAGGGGATGAGATTTGCTTCAGGTACAATAAAATCCGCTAGTTTGATACTTTAGAAAGGCAGACGATGAGAGTGAATAAATAATTTATTATGCAAGCACATTCCCCGTGGCTTCATGCAATAAGAAAACCTGTAATCAAAGAAAAAACGTTGCGTAAAAAATATATGAAAATACGCAATTGTTTTTGCAAGTTGGCAATTGAGGATAACCAGGTTGCGTAAATACCACATTGACCCAAAAGCTTATCTAGGGCGCTGAAATTTAGACACCATAATACGGAACACAGGAGTTTGTAGTTATGTCCAAAAACATGTTATTGATGCTCTAGAACGATAACAATTCTCATGTAAGTTGAAAGAGTAAAGATGCAGTGAGGGCCAGTTAGTTTGAGCCAAAATTTGCCGCACGAGCGTCTAGGAGAACAAAGTTACAGTTTATGAACCCGAAAATAAAAACAATAACAAAGACAATGATTCGTAACTTGCTCACTTTGTTCGCAAGAAACTGGGGAAAGCCTTGAAGAGCATCAATAACATGTTTTGGGATATACAAACATCTAAACCATATCCAGCCAGTGGCCTACTTTTTGCGATACTGGATTTATTTCAACGTGCGAAGACAAGCGTCCATTCCAGTCAAGAACAGCATAGTGTTACTACCAAGGTTGGGCGGTCGAAACAACCCCCGGTTTTAACCAGCGGTTTTAACTGGTTAAAACCGCCCCGGTCAATATGCCAAAAGGTGGTCAATACTGGTTAATACGAATCTGAGTGGTTGATTGAAAATTCTAAGGGACGTTTTTGTTGGGGATTGAGATATTTGCACAAGTGCTATGTTCTATCTATTGAAAAAAGAAGAAAAAATACTGCCAAGGGCACGTTTCATGGTGAGATTTCCATCTCAAGACCTTAACACTGAGTTGTGCATTACAGTCCATGCACCTAACACTTGTTTTTCTTGCATCATCAAAGGCAGAATAGAATAACCATACAGGGTTTTTTGCTCAATTTTGAGACAATGACTTCTATTAGTTTATGACACTTGGTTAATTATTAACTGATAACAGCAGATAACTGAATGAGATACTTTCACACCTCTATATACACACAGTTGTCACTGAATTAGCCAATACATTAAGCTCAGTGATTGGATGGGTGTTGTAAACTTGACACACCTTCTTCAGTCTGAGAGACATGCCCAGTATTTTGACAGTTTTGTTTAAAGTAAAAAAATAACTCCTTGATATATCTGATATATTGTTCAACATTAAGTGTTTTCTTTATAATTTCCACACCTTTGTCTTTTCAGGTAAGAAGCCAAACCAATTTGAACTTTAACTAATACAGCATCTTTTATTTGTACATGATGACCTCTTTGATTATCAATTTGAAGTATTGATCTTTTTTTTTACTTTCTCTCATTTTAAAATAAGTCTTGATTTAAATATTTTTTTTTATTTCTATGAAAAAAGCTAGTTTTAAAATTTATTTATTTTCATTACTTGAGTTTGCCTTTTTTATTAATGGTTAATAGAAAATAAGTTCAAGACTGTTAGTCTGAACTGAAAGTTGTGGTAATGATTTGAACTGAAGATCTAAAACTATTGACATTTCATTTTGGTTATTTTACGGCTTATTAATTATTAATATTTTTTTAAGCAAAATCAACTTAAAAACAACACCACATTTCCAGTTAAACCTCAGTGAATTATCTTATATTCAACTACTTTAAGTCTTATATAAGGGTTGGATATAGTTTGGATATCATGCGACAGTTTGCATGCCTAGTTTTAAACCCAATCACGGTTTATAGATATGGTTTCCTCTTTAATTGCACGACGGTGGGTCAGGCCTCAGGCTCTATGACGGCTCTGACGTAAAGCTTTAACCGTGGGTTGGTGCCTCATGCTTATCTGTAGCTGGACCCACCGTGGCTCAACTTGAGGTTTTCTTTATGTCTGACTATCTGTGTGTCATGAGCCCTTTTCTTTGTTTCATCATAGAGTGTTAATTTGATTAGAGTGTTTTCCATGATGATACATTGCATTAGTTAGATGGCCTCCATGCGAGCTGAACATTTCTTGTACTTCAACAACAGCAGAATCTAGGGCGAAGATTTGGTACCAGTAAAATGCATTTAAGCCCCCCCCCCCCCCCCAGTGGCTTAGGCTGCTGTCCGTTCAAAGGCGGTGGTTCTGTTGTTGTTGACTTTTTGTTTATTGTTACTCCCATTGTGGGAGTCTGTAATTGTTCTATGTATTGTTGTACGTTGCTTTATGTCCATTCTAGTATTGCAATCATCTTGATGGGGAAGAGAGAGCTGATTGCTTTGCTTAATTTGTCTACCTGGTGTCTCGTGATGGTTGAGCGGCTCTTCTTCGCGGTGCCACGGGGTTATCTGCAGTTTGTGATTGTGGTATTTCCTGATCATACTCACTATTTATAGAGTTCAGTAAAACGGAGATAAATAATGCCAAGTAACTTCACAAGAACCAAGTTTTTTTCTGAAGTGTAATATTACCTGCTAAATACACTCTTGCTGGCTCTGGGGTGAACTCTTCTTTAGTCTTTGGACAGCACCTCAGAGCTCGGTAGATCCGTCTGTTCCGTTCAACGTCTCAGGACAGAATCCCTGCATCATGCTCTCTAACAGCATCAGCTGTTCTCGTCTCAGCTTCCCATTGGTCAGAACTTTGGGTCCTATCTTCCAGTATTCCAGGGGCTATCTTCGTGATACATCGGCTATCTCCGTGGTCCTTCCGGTTGCAATAGAATAGAATACTCGCCTACCACTACACTCCCCCCCACTTTAATTTGGAAGTGCTTGATCCAGGGGTCAAATTAACAGACAACTGATGCGAGTATTCTTTTGACACATAACCATTGCCCTACTGTGAGGCGTTTTCCTGTCAACCACATCTCTCATGTCAAAGGGATCCAGAACCACATAGCAAACACCTTGGAAGATAGGATAAAGTCAGCACTGCTTCAGGCCTCCCAAGACCTGAAGCCGTCTAGATGAAAAATCTTCAGCTAGACGCCAAGCGAACTAGCATGATACACCTATAAGCACTGGATCGGGTCAGGGTGCCTAGCACCCACATACCCTTGTGCTCCTTTCAACATCTGGTCCACGTCTCTCCAATGACTTTCTAAGGCTAATGGTGAACTTGGAAGTAACACTTCTTCTTCCGTAGTCAGACGATACAACCCACGCAGTGGCTGTAGACGATTAAGGGGTTGAACTCTGGCCAATAACCGCAACACCACCTGCCAATGGACCAGGACCCATTCTTCATTCCCAGCTTGGGACAACACAAATGACGATGGGGGGTTCGTTTCCATCTCTATACACATATCTAACATAGCACGCTACTGATCCTGGGTGACGCTCTGGTCGAATGAAGTACCCGCATCCATAAGGTGAAAATAGTTCGCTAACGAACGGAGAGTAGCGCGGTCTCCTAAAAGCCATGACGCGATCATGGATAACGCACCAATCCGACGAACGGTGATCTCCTGACCATGGAGCTCTTCTCTGAATATGGCAGGCAGATGGCATTCAAATGCATGCCTTTTTGATCCATCACCGGAACAGTTAGGAATGGGACACTGCGCCCCACTGGATCCTGGTGCCATAGTAGGACCCGACGAATCAAGGAGTGGCATCTCCACCCTCATCTGCTGTTCCCTTGGTCTAACTACCGTTTCAAATTTTGGTGCTTTCTCCAGGTAATTGTTACCAGTCCTCTCCTGACGACGACGTCTCCTACGTCTACGCTGACGAGCTCTACGTCCACCACCATGATGTGGACCACTAGACATGGATGTATTACTTCTAGTACCTCCGACGGTACGGACCAGCGGCTTCGAAGAAGTAGTACCCTGGCTGGTACTAGCTGACGGTCGTGAACAAGTAGTACCCTGGCTGGTACTAACTGACGGCTGTGAAGTAGTACCCTGGCTGGTACTAACAGACAGAACACGGGCAACAGGTGGTGGCTCCACCCTGCCCTCTAGTCGTGGAAATCTAACTTGCGAGCAGGTACTCGAAGAAGGCCTAGCCTGGTCTTCGGACCTCTCTTCACGATTGGGACGCTGCAACCTCCGTGCCTGCAGCCTTGCATCTGGGTTGTTAATATGTTGGCGAATCCAATCATTGTCCCACACATTTTTGGATCTTGCTTCGCGCGCGGCAACCTTTATCCACCGATTATCTAAACGACCACGGGCTAAACGGACTTGACCTACTAAAGCCTCATCCCGTCTATCAAAATTATGCTCACGACAATGTCCAAGTTGATCTATGACCTCACGAGCTGGTAATAGTCTACCAAAGCTATTGGCGGACTCAATGGAAGTGAGGTGATCCTCCACCAGCCTCTGGAAATTCACCTCATTAGCATCTCGACCGATGCTTATCTGATTAACGGATTTAAATTGAAAAACCTTAGGGGACCCAACCCCCCTAGAATCCCTTAGGATGGGTCGAGCAAGTATTTCCCTCAAATTGGGCTGATCTGGAAATTCCCTTGAATTATCCCGATGACTGGGTCTGGGATTGGCCCCCACTCCCGACCCTCGGTTGTTTACATCATTGTACCCCTGGGGAGCTTGTACTGTCCTGCAGTCCTTGGCAAAATGCCCCTTTTCCCCGCATGCAAAGCACTCCTCATCTTTTATCCAATCCCGACCACCCCTGCCGGGCGCCTTATCTCTACGGTAATTACCTCCCTGATAGTGCTGTGGACGGGGTTGAGCCAACTTTAACAGCTTTTGTACCGCATTCTCGAGCTTATCAATTTTCCCCTCCATGGAATCGAGATGGATCTCGCCATTACTAACTGGCGGTTTCGGCACGGGTTCCGAAACACTGCGTACCGCGGGAGTCTCTCTATTAGACTCATTTACATACTGATTCAGCTCGCTTTTAATATCTCGAATTTCTTCTTGGAGGTTAGCCAGCTGAGGTGAGGCAGAGAAAGACTCCGCCCCTCCCCTGGTGGGCGTCTCCGATACCTGATAGATATTAGCGGGTTCATCGTATTCGTGACTTTGGCTGTCTCTATGTGTCCCAGTGTACATGGACTGGTGTACATACTGGTACCACTTAATACCATTAAGAGCTTGTTCCATAGATTTCGGTTCTTGGATACAAACATGATGACCGGCTTCTTTATCAGTCAACCCTTGACAGAACCTCACAACAGCCTGGCTGTTGGAGTAATGCTCAGGTAAATCTTTGAACGCGCGTGTGGCCAAAGTCATTATCCTATCAGCCCAGTCCTCCAGAGTCTCTCTGGGGGCCTGTGTTGCTTGCTGGAATAATCCCTGGGCCGTGGCTGGGAGCTCTTTAGCCCCAAACCTAGACTCAAGCTTATTCAGCAATTGTCTGTAATTGAGGGTATGTTTCTGTTCCAACAGAATGGCGTAAAAATCAGCCGCCTTCCCCGTAAGACTCCAGCATAGACAATTACAACAATCTTCCGGCGTCCAGCCTAGCTGAGACCCATACAACGAAAATTTATGCTTAAAAGCAAACCAATTGCTTTTCCCATCAAAAATCAACCCTTTGGGCAAGGCCTTCATTACATCCATTGTATGCTTTCTTTGTCTCTCAAAGGCTCTCATATCGGGCATAGGGGCTATACCACCAATATCACTTACCGCCGGTTCACCCAAATCAAAGCTTACCGTTGGTGCCGGCTTTGGAACCTGAGGATTAGACCTGTCCTCAAACTGCAGCCTCCGTCTTTCTGGCACAGTAAAATTACGCGCAAAATTACCGTCACGCGATACCGGTATTTTGGGCTCGAGGGGTGGGACATTGGCACCCGCGAACGCATCAGGCCTAGACAGATATGAAGCCGAGGTAGCCTGGTGGGTTAAACCTGACTCGGCTGGCTTAGTTCTTACATCTGGGAAGGGTGTGAGACTTATTATCTCTTGCGCTTTGCGAAGTTGGCCAATTAAATTGTCCAAATCGCCGTGAGTCACCCTAGGTGTCTCCGCGGCCATTGGCGGAATCGGTTTCTTCATGCTATATGAAGAACTCATGTCCGGTTTAATGTCTTCCTTGCTAGGGGTAGTGAACCCCTTCAGCGTACCGAAATTTTCACTAGCCTTATGGGCTGACGCGAAAAGTGAAGCTGCACCGCCCCACTGCGCACGTAAACCTTCCGACGGGTCCTTCTTGACCGTGGACTCTAGCGTCTCAAACAATGAGTCTTCCTCGTCGGCGAGGGCTTCGTCAAAAGTGAAGTCAATATTGTCAATGACATTATACGGTATTTTACCACGCGTGAGCGTCAACAAAACATCCGGAGTTATATTTCCGCTGTTCTCCCTAACAGACAGAATGGCTCTGGCCAGTTTCTCTTTCACTCCCGGAATTGTTTGCAACTGGTCGAGAGTTGCAAAGTTAATTGCAACAGCAGACATGTTTTCTGAACTATCAGACACTAATCAAAACGAACCGAATGCCTCGAATATGGCAATGTCACGAAAATAAGGTGCCACGAAATTCGAACATAGAAAAATAAACACAGTGAGAATTTATTTCAACCCTTAGTTTGGGAACACAATAAACAACACAAGGCCACTTTATTTAAAACACTGTGGGTTAATAAAAACGCGCTCTCCAGCGATTTCTTCTAGAAAATCCAAGCAGCACGATGCATCATCAGTTTTCGAATGTGTCACAACTGCATAATAATCGCTAATCTCGATTAAACAACACTATTCGACGATCGCGCTGGTGGGGGGATACATGACGACAACTACAAGTCGATTGCTTTACTAACAATTACCACAGTTTGGCCAATAAAGTACAAAAAAATCTACGGACCTGTTCTTCTGTGTTTTTATTCCTCCATATCCGCCATCTTGACAAAGGATTCTGGGCTAGAAAATGGCGGACAGCTATTCCGTTCAATTCACTCACTGGCCCTCCAACGAGGTTCAACCACGTGCTTTCCATGAGACCGCAAGTCCACAACGATCGACTTTTTCTCTCTCAAAAGTTCGATCTACCGCTATTTATGCTCTTTAGTGACTGTGCATTAAATTGTTTGGCTGTTTTTACTAATTTGAGACTGCAGAGCCAGCTACCATTGCCTCAAACGATCGCTAAATAGGCGGAAATTTCAGACACTGCTCGCGGAATTTGCAACCGCGAACAAAATCAGCAAAGGCCACAATTTACAAAATCAATCACATTTCCACAATTTCAGGCCTGGGATCGCATACCAGACACTTTCTGACACCAGTGAAGTGTAATATTACCTGCTAAATACACTCTTGCTGGCTCTGGGGTGAACTCTTCTTTAGTCTTTGGACAGCACCACAGAGCTCGGTAGATCCGTCTGTTCCGTTCAACGTCTCAGGACAGAATCCCTGCATCATGCTCTCTAACAGCATCAGCTGTTCTCTTCTCAGCTTCCCATTGGTCAGAACTTTGGGTCCTATCTTCCAGTATTCCAGGGGCTATCTTCGTGATACATCGGCTATCTCCGTGGTCCTTCCGGTTGCAATAGAATAGAATACTCGCCTACCACTACATTTCAATCGACCAATTGACCACCAATCGACCGGTAATGACCGGTTAAAACCAGTAATGACCACTGGTCTGGTCAATATGCATATTGACCGGTCGATTGCCAACCTTGGTTACTACTGTCACTGATCACTTTGAACAAAAGAAAGGTAAACAATATAAAATAGACTACTTACAAAGCGAGTCAACTTTGTCAAGGTGAAAAGCAAATGACGTGCACTAACTCTTGCTATTTGAATACATGTATATCTGCAACCGCAATTAAGTACGTTCAATGGAACATAATATACACTGCTCAATATATTTAAAGGAACACCTCATCATTTTCCATAGGAGAACCCCTGTCCAATAGACAAGAAATGCGTTTCACTAGAAAATACGTTAGAAACCCAGTCGCTTGTGCCATTTTTCCTAAGATAGTAAAAGTTTGGGATCAAAAAAAGTTTTTGATAAAACAATCGCTGCTTAAGTTCATGGCTCAAGTTTTGTAATTTTTAATTTTCCTGAAAATGACGATTTTTTTCTGGAACTCTGTAGAATCCTCCGACTTTGTTAATATCGTAACCTAATAGTATCTGCAACATTAAAAGGCTATCGACTGTACAGAAATGATGCTGTTGTGGTGCTTGATTGAAAAATTCATCTTAAACTTTGGCTTTGAAAAAAGGGGTATGTTACGACATAAAGATGGTGAAGACGGAAGAGGGAAATTTTATTGGAAGACCCCGTTATGCGTTGAAAATACTAACAGGGAAAAATAATGAACGCAACAATTAACAACTTTCAAGTACTTTATGTACTAAAAACATCGACATCACAGTAATATTACATAGACGATACCTACGTTATTATTTCTGACTAGTTGACCGTCCTATACTAAAGCAAGTTTCTACTCTAAGATAGTTTCCACAGGAATCAATCTTAAAGTGTCCTGTTATAGACGTACGTTAACTAGACAGAAATAAGAAACATAAAAATAAACAATTTACATATACATTGAGTGAACTTATATACTAGGAGCGCTTTTATTCTACCGTTTCTGCAGAAAAAAACTCTATTGAATGGGATTCGCGAAACTTCCATTCACTATTCAGTGGTTCTACCACCTGCAACTTAGGTCAGTCTGATCTGGATTGGCTGAGTAATCTTTCTTCACGGTGTACTACCGACACTTGGTCAGTTTTACTTTTATATATTTTTGAACGCGCGTGATCCTGACTTTTAGGTCAGTCTATGATCACTTTTTAATAATAAGTGATCCTAGCACTTGGGCCGTTAGAATTTCTCTTTCAGTTTGGTAAGTCAACACCAGTGGTCTAAGGGGAGCAGCTAGGTTCTATGCCCTTAGATTTAAGAACTGTTGGTTTCACTGCTTACTTCCCCTAACGTCGGAGGGAACACCCAGAAAAATATACTACTTATAGAATAATGGTTACTCAGAATCTCTCTGTTAAGTCTAGTGAAGTTCTGCGTTTTCAAGGTCATAAAATAAGAAAGTTCTTACTGATGCTTTTTAAAACTCCAGCCTAACCCTATAAGCGCGCGATTAGCCCTCAGCCGTGGGTGTATGGCTAACGGCTCCTATGCGGTCAGGATGGATCTGTTTTCGGATATCCTGCCACTAAATTTGTGAAACTGGAAAGTATTGGTAGTGACTGACCTGTGTCAGCACTAAACCAAGTACCTCCGATGTAGTAACGAACAAACCCACGCACTACCAAAATATACAGTGCACTTTTATAACAGAACCCCGGTTTGCGACGCTAACGCAGCCAAAACATCGAGAATCCGTGGCCCCTTTCCCTTTGAGGCCACGCATTCTAGATAGTTTCGAAGTTTACAAATACTGATACTTATTCACTTTGAAATTCCAGGAAAACGTCGAGCATTGTGGTGTCAACGTAACGAATCAACGTCACTTTGGCCACCAACCTGTCTACATGCTAATTTCGTACCTGCACACAGTATCAGTAATAAACACATAAATATGACCTATGGTCAACATTAATATTCACATCAATATTTCTTATTTTCTTTCTGCTGTTTTAAATGTGAATAATGCACAATATTTTTACATGTGTTTTGGTGAAAACACCTAATCATTAAACGTACATGTGTCAGCTATAACTACAGTTACATATGTATGTTGGATTTACCCAACCTTGACACATGCATGCGTCAGCTATACCTTGTTAATGTGAGTGTTATTTAGTGTATGCCCCTAACCCTTATTCATACATCGATGTGACACACACAGGTCGCTGCAGAAAGCTGGCTCTCCAAAAGTAAAGTCGTCTTTCCAAAGTCACAACAACTTTTAAAAAACCTATCTGCTAAAAATGCCGATTACACTATCGGTCTCCGATAAATCCACCAGCATGCAATTTTGATTTATGTGCAGGCCCGACATAGTCTGCGACCACTTTTGGCCAAAATAATCCTCTAAGTCTATCCTGACAGCTCCACTATAGCCGCAAGAACGGTCCAAAAGGATTTTTAGGCACTATGCAAGTGTGTATATTGCTACGTAAGTTCGTAACATTAGCTATTTTCTCCAAAAAATGGCACGTTATTTGTAACCACCTATAGAACCAGTACACAGAATGCTGGCCGACTCAACAGACGACAAAATAGAAAAAAGATGAATTATTTTTCCCCAATAGATGTGACCTGCTAGAGACATAGTAATTGATGCAAAAGCATTGCACCGCCACAGCTCGAACATGTACAATATTAACTTTGTCAATTATAGATAAACTTCACGTACCTGCCTCATGTAAAGAAACAGTATCTTTACGACATATCTCCTACGGTATTTTCTAATGTCCCCTAATGCAAATGGACAATTCAGTCCTTATATAGGGAAAAACGACAAGATTTGCAAGAAAGACATGAAAACATATAATCGTTAAAACAAACACACACTTTGGTATTATAAAATAGTAGGTCACTGTCTAGCCTAGCCACACAACTGGTTCCTATCTCCGTTCCCTTTAGAAGAAACTGGGACATTACATACCACGTGGCGATACAGTGACCATGATGATGATGATGAGTTGGAGTTTAACGACGCATCAATCCTTTTGGGTCATTAGCGTCATCAAGGTTAGGTAAAAGAAGTATTACTGAACAGTGAAACTATAATAGATTAGCTAAATTATTTACAATTTACACATTAAACATGAGTATATCCAAGACAATAAAATAGTAACCATTTTACAGTGAAGATCATGTACAATATCTGACAACGATATAGGCTAATCAGATAACTATACATGCTCTTCTCCTGCAAAAAAAAAGAAGTGATATGCTGAAAGCAATGAAAAAAAAAACAGTTCAAATGAAAATAGCTACAATGTGATAAAAAAGATTAATCTCTTTTAAGAATAAGAAGACATTATCAATAGGTACATCATTAAACAATTGTTTGATTGTATCGACATGAAAATATTTGTTTCTTATAAGAGAAAAATCACCACATTCAAGAAGAAAATGGCGGACTGTAAACAGTGCATCACATCCAAAACAGTATGGTGGCTCCTCTCGTTTTAAAAGATATGAGTGTGTGATCCTTGTATGACCAATACGTAAACGAGCAAGGACGACTTCTTCTTGTCTGATATTTCGTACTACTGTTTGAGATTGTCCGATCACAGGTTTAATCTCAAAGAGTTTATTACCAACACTGTTATTCAATAAAATTTGCCATTTGTTTAAAATGTACCTATTGATAAAAGATTTAAAATTTGCATAAGGTAATGAAAAGTTTGTAGGGTGTAATTTCAATGAATCTTTTGCGTTTTGATCCACACTTTCATTGCCAGCAATGCCAATGTGGCTAGGGATCCAACAGTAAACTATTTCATTTAATTCTGATAATTCATGATGTTTTTCAAGTAGTTTTTGAATTTGGGGATTTTTCGAAGATGTATGATCTAAAGATTTTAATACTGATAGGGTGTCTGAAAATATAATAAATTTGTTAGAAGTTTCACAGTCGGCAACAAGATCTAATGCTAAATCTATAGCTTTTGCTTCTGCTGTAAAAGTTGAGGACCCATCTGGAATTCGCATAGTTTCAGAGAAGTCATCAGACACTACTGCGCATCCTACTTTCATATCGTCTTTTGAACCATCTGTATAAATGTGCTTATAGTCCATGTAATGTGATTTTAGCTCCTGGAAATTAGATTTCATGATAATTGGACTTGTTTCTGATTTCTTACCAGAGTGTAAATCGAAAATAAGTTTTGGTTTATTTATACACCATGCTGGCACATTTGGTGTAAAAGATTTATCTATGTTTTTAAAGTTAATGTTTGCAGATTCCAAAACTGGTAAAGTTCTGACACCAAAAGATTTAATAAAATTTGGTTTGCTTTCATAAAGATCTGTGTATTTTGGCTGAAAGGTCACGTCATGAGCTGGATTTGAATTATTTTCAGCAATTCTAATAGCATATTGTAAAGAAAGTTTTTCTCTACGTGTATTTAAAGATTGCTCATCTGCCTCAACATAAAGACTTGCAGTAGGTGATGTTCTAAATGCTCCTAAGGCTAATCTAAGACCTTGATAATGGATAGGGTCAAGCATAGCTAAATAAGATTTTCTTGCCGATCCATAAACAATGGATCCATAGTCTAGTTTTGAACGTATCAAAGATCGATATAATGAGAGTGTTGTTCGATCTGCACCCCAAGTCGTGTGAGATAAAACTTTCAATATGTTCAAGGATTTAAGGCACTTTGCCTTCAAGTATTTAATATGCGAAATAAAACTCAGCTTTTTGTCAAATATCAAACCAAGATATTTGTATTCCTGTACAACAGGAATAGGTGATTCATATAATGTAAGAATTGGATCATCATGTTGCTTTCGCAACTGACAGAAATGTACACACTGTGTTTTTGAGACTTTGAAAATTTAAAGCCATTGTTAGTGGCCCAATGTTCTATCTTGTTTAAGTTTTGCTGTAGATGCCTTTCAATTGTTCGCATACCTTTTGATTGAAAGCAAATACAAAAATCATCAACATAGAGAGAGCAATCTGTTAAATTATCTAGGCATTTAACAATATCATTGATTTTAATATTAAAAAGAGTTGTAGAAAATCCACCACCTTGTGGGACCCCCTGCTCCTGATCATATAAATCAGAAAGAGTGGATCCCACCCTCACCTGCATTGTGCGATCAGCAAGGAAGTTTTCAATAAAAGTAGGTAGTCTACCTCTTAGTCCTAGTTTATGAATATCTTTCATAATGCCATATCTCCATGTGGTATCGTATGCTTTTTCCAAGTCATAAAAGACAGCTACAACGTGTTCCTTTTTAACAAAGGCATCACGTATGAAAGTTTCCAATCTAACTAAATTATCATTTGTACTACGGCCAGCTTGGAAACCCGACTGATACCGTGATAAAAGATTGTTGGATTCTAAATACCAAATCAACCTTTTATTAATCATCCTTTCCAACTTTTTACAAATACAACTTGTAAGAGCTATAGGTCTATAATTGGTTGGCTCAGCATGATCTTTCCCTGGTTTGGGCATAGGCATTACAGTGGCTAATCGCCAGTCTTCAGGAAAATCACCAGTAGTCCATATATGATTAAATATACTTACAGAGCTTGGAGGGAACTCTCTGGGAGATGTTTAAGCATTTGATAATGTATTTCATCCGGCCCAGTTGCAGAATCATGTGATTGTTTAATTGCATCCAAAAGTTCATCAAAATTAAAAAGATTATTATATTTCTCAGTATTTGCAGACTTGAAATTAAGTTTATTTTTTTTCTTGTTCTGCTTTAACTTTTTGAAATTTTTCAGAGTAATTTCTTGAACATGAATTGTTTAGAAATGTTTCTCCTAAGGTTTCAGCTATATCAAATTTACTTGTTGATTTTGTTTCGGCAACGGGATGGTTTAAATGGGTGTAACTTGGTGACTTTGTTTTACCAGATATTTTTCTTATCTTATCCCAAACTTTTTATAGGGGTTTTGTGATTAATTTTTGAAACCTAAGAACGCCATGACTTTCGTTTCGATATCTTTATTGTTCTGCGAGCCTTTGCTCTAAATACTTTTACTTCATTTAAATTGTCCTTAGTTAGATATTTTTTGAATTTATTTAGAGCCTTTTTTCCTCGTTTTAATAGCTTCCTTACATTCATCATTGTACCATGGATTTGTCGAGGTCTTGGGTATACATTTAGAAGATATATCAATGAGGGAAGAGGTGAAATCAGACAAAGGGTCTGAAGAATCTTTGAAACTTTCTACAGTTATTGTATCAGTACATAAAGATTGAAATACTTCCCAATTAGCTTTATTTAGTTTCCATTTTGGATTATGATCTTCTACTGTGGAAGTATTACTTTTAATGACGATAGGAAAATGATCACTATGATGTTGATCTTTACAGACAGACCAATTAAAGTCAAGAAAAAGGGATGGATGGCATAAGGAAAGATTTATGGAAGAGAAAGAACCTGTTGGATAATGCATATAAGTGTTTGACTTGTTTATTCATAAGACATATATCATTGTTTGTGATGAAATTTTCAATGAGTTCGCCTCTGGAATTATTTTCTTTATTACCCCTGAGAATATTATGACCATTAAAGTCACCTAATAGTAGATATGGAGAAGGAAGTTGTTTTAATAAAGAATCAAGATGTTCAGTTTTTAAGGAAAAAGAAGGTGGAATATAAATAGAACATATAGTTATTTCTTTATCTAACGTAACAGAAACAGCAGTTGCCTGCAGTTCTGTAGTTAACTGTATATTTCGTTTAGGACAAGAAGATTTAACAAAAATAGAACTACCGCCAGAAGGTCTCTGGCAGTTAGAATGTATATAATTATAGATGTTAAAACCTTTAAGAGAAATTTTGTCATCAGGTTTTAAAAATGTTTCTTGAAGACAAAAAACAGATGGTTTCTGTTGTGAAAGTAAGAGTGATATTACATCAAATTTGGGTTTTAGACCTCGACAATTCCATTGTATTATAGTGTGTTTATAATCCATGACAGATAAAAAAGATAGAATAAGTAAATAAATTCTTAGATTTGAAACTTTCATATTTGCAAAAGGGTAATAAAACTTACTTATTACTTTCTTTGCCAGATTTTTGATCATCGTACACTTCTGCTTCCATCTGTTCAAGACTGTTAAATTTGTTATTTAATTTGATAGATTCGTCTTGAACTCTTGTTAACTTTACTTGTCTTTCTTTATGGGTTTTCTTTGGCGACTGACTTTTCTTTCTCGGACTTGATCGTGTTTTAGATCGTGATTCTCTGTTCTGTTTTTGTTCTACTTTAGATGTATTTGCTAGTGTTGTTTGTTTTGGTTTCTGAGGTGTTGAAGGTTGTGATGGTGTTTGATTTTTATTTACTTTTTTAGGTGTTGGATCTAAAACTTTTGTGCTTGAAGTGATAACCTTATCTTTGTCTGAAGTTTGCGTGCTGACTGTTTTCAACTCAGGTTTTGCAACAGCAGATTGTACAATTCTTGAAAAGGTGACTTCAGGTGTTTGTTCTACCATCTTTCTATCTTCAATGTATGTAATGTTTCTGGTGACTTTAACCTTCATTATTTCCTTTTCTTTCTTCCAAACTTAACATACATTGGATCTTGAAAGATGGTCAAGACCACAGTTGAAACATTTAACTGGGTTTGGGCATGCACTTGCTAGGTAAGTAAAACCACCTTCGCCACACTATTCACAAATTGAAGCGTAATCTGCTGGACAGTCACTTTCATGATGACCGAACCTCAGACAGTTGTAACACCTCAGAGGATTCGGTACATATATGTCTACAGGTATAATTCTGTAAAAAATCTTGACTGAATTTGGTACAGATACTGAGTTGAATGTCAGAAGAAGAATATTGGTTTCAATTGTATCAAATTCCTTTTTAATTGTGAAACGCTTTACTGCTATGACTCCTTGATTTTTAAGGTAGTCACATATATCCTTTTCACTTTCTCCTTTTAAAGCTCTGTCTTTATTTATACCTTTAGATGTATTTAATGTTTTGTGTTCTGAAACTGTAACTTTCAAATTAAAGAACTTTTCATTTTTAGTAGATTTTCCTTTTGAGATCTTCTTGTTGTTTCAATTAATAGAGTTTTGTTTTTTAACTTTTTTACAGATTTTGGCGTTCCAATGATTGATTCAATTTTTTTCTCAATTACGAAAGGTGACAAATGTGTGATTGGTTGATCTTCTTCTGATTTGATAATCAAAAATCTTGCCAAATTGTCAGCCGATTTGAAAAGTAAGGAAGGTTCTGATTCTGGTTCGTCGTCCAAGTCCTGTCGTTGTCTTTTATTGTTAGAGTTTGTTTGTGAAAGATTCGGATAATTGTCCTGAGACATATATCCAAGATTTGAGGTCGAACCCAGGCCTTGGCCAGGGGAAGAAGGGGGACCATGGTAGAATTATATTCAGCATGATCCATGTTGTTTGTTTAGTTATTCCATAGATATGCACTTCACCAACCGTGGAGCCAAACAAGGGAATGTAATATGGAAATGGCTCTCCTATTTCCTACATTAAAGCTACATATCTATTATACTCCGGTTCATATTTTCCAGTAGTTCGTCCGGCTTAAAATTAACGTCCAATACATATCAAACACTAATTCCCTTAAGAAAAAGATTTAACATTTATTGGACATCCCCACCCAAAAATTTTAAGACCCCCCTCACCGCTCTCAAAAGCCTTGTTAACGCTGGTCTATATGCCCCAAGATTAGCCCATGAGCAGTCACTCTTGAAACCAAATAGTAAGATATAAATGAAGAAAAATTAAACCTGGTTCTGTACCTAAAAGATACTTTAAAATAGACAGAAGGAAGAAAGAATAAGTTGGTTTCTAGAGATGGACCACCCAGCCGATTGATCCAGCGCCGGACCTAGCACTGGACTCACGTCTAGCTGAATCAGAGACCAAAGTAATGTGTTGGAAAGCTGGAGATCCCTGGGCTTTCCTCAATTACCAGGATTCTCTTCTCCCATTCACGCGTCGCAAACCCACGGCAAACAGGCAGCACACTGTTTTAATAAGGGTTTTCACCTTATCTACTACAGCAGTAAAGCAATCTGTGTATTTTAACTCTACAGACACGGTATAAGCCGGGTTGTGATGTACAGTTTAGAAAATAAACTGAGATAGATTATTTAAAAAGCTTGAAATTGAAATGATTGTAGTAGACTTGGTCAATTTAAGCCTGTTTGAGTTTTAATGTGGATAATGAAAAAAAGACACAAATAGTATGAGAGAAATAAATGAATTTGAGACAGAAAGAACTACAGTATGTTCTTTTGAATAAGATATTGGAATTTAGCAAAGATATTCACAGGTAAATTGCTCTTCAAGTTAAATCTGAAGATATCCCTGCAATAGAGAACTTTAAAGCTCTACAATACAGAACTTTAAAAATATAAGAGCAAGAATATAACTTAGGTACTGGACAGTTAATCATGAAAACTGTCATATAGATAAAGTAAAAGTTTAAAAATAAATGTTCAACAAGATATACGCGGGATAATATCAAATATATAGTTACTGTTCCACCAGTTTAACAAACAAGTGCAAAATGGTGGAACAGAGACTAGGTAGTTGATATCAAAGTGCATGTTATTATTGATAAGGACACTGGCCAAATATTGAGTTAAGTGTAAAATGTACATATATTTTATAAAATAGTTTGTCTATTTTGGTCTGACAAAAACGTATTTACGTGTCATAGATACCATATAATTCCAAAATGGCAAAATATATCACGTAGATCTCACGAACTTAGCAATTGTCCACAGAAAAAAGCCCATGAGCTGTAGTAAAAGACGTGGTATGTGCGAACGAACATATACTAGGCAAAAAAAAAGAAACGCGGCATATAAAACATACATTGTATATAGCGGCCTTTCATCAAACTCTCGCAAACGATTTATCACAGTTCGAGCACTGATTCACGGATTACGCGTTCCTGGGTTGTCCATGCTATCATTGTCACTCGCCGAAATTGATCCAGCAGATTAACCTACCGTGGGAGCGCAGTGGATCAGTGGTAGAGTGCTGGATGCTTGACCAAGAGGCTGTGGGTTCAAGCCTCATCGGCCTCACTAAGTCGTGTCCTTGAGCAAGACTAATTAATCCTAGCTTAGTACTGGTTCAACCCAGGCAGACCCGTCCCTACATAACTGAAAGATTGTTGATGGGACGTAAAAAAATCAAATCAAACAAAATTAAACTACAGTTTTATCGATCTTGACGTAGCGTCATTACACGATAATGTCATGAATAAGCAAGCTCTGACTTTGTTCCAAAATTGTCAGAACCGAATCCTTAGACTTTAAATCGTCCTAGCATGGCATTGAAATTGTTGTGAACAAACTAGTGACTTCAGTAGTTATTGTATGTCTAAATCTTGATAAAATGAATGTGCATGTGGAAAACTTGAAAATAAAAAAAAATCCGCCAGCAAACTGGTTTGGGTTGACTGAGCTCAATAAAAAATGGGAATAATGTGTGGCAGGAATAGTAGCGAAACATAGATGGCAGATGAAATTCTGTAACTCTCATTTAATACACAACATTTTTAATCTTTATTTGTGGCATTTCTTTTTTGGCCTTGTATATGCGCAGTCTGATCAGAGCTTTTGCTAGTCACTTGATTATTATATGGCTGTTAACACTTTCGCTGCCAAACGCGACTACAGTCGAAATTTAAAGGCAAAGTTGATAGCTGTCGGATTTTAACCGTTATAAGGGACGCAACTCTTTGTTCTTTATTTCAAAATGTTCAGGGGATATAATAATATCGTATATAGAGGTCTAAGCATTTTTCTGTACAAAAACGGATTTTACAAAAATGTTTGTAAAGTCTGTAGGTTTCGCTGAAATCAAAAATATCGAAAACATGTCCGTAAGGATGACACACATGACGCATTAAACCCTTCAACTGCTATATTTTGATATATTTCTGATAAAACAATATATCAGAGTTTGTTTGTTTGTTTGTTTGTTTGTTTGTTTGTTTTTGTTGCTTTACGTCCCAAGTCAACAGCTATGGTCATTGCGGGACGGTCAGTTCACCTAACCACACTTTTTCCTGGGCAGGCTTGAACAAGCGGTTAACCAGTAATTCATGCACGTACTTTCGCTTGTAACTGACAACAACCCTTCTTGAATGAATCGGCGGAAGGGAGGAGAATGACCGTAGAAATCATTTCATGATCAATCTCCACGAAAGTATGGGACCGGACTGGGATCGAACTCGCGACCCCTGGATCTGCAGTCAGACACACATCTGTAGCCAGACACGTTACCGACTGCGCTACGCGGCCCGGCTATATATCAGAGTAAATCCTGAGTTTGATACTTGATGTAGATAGATGTTTTATCTATTTTTTGCATGAAATAGTTGTTTATAGGATTTTTTTTCATATTTTCAATATGGCTTCGAAAATGGCCGCCAAAGGTCACGTGACTACCTTTTTTATCATTGATTCAAATAAAAGTTTTATATAATAGCAACATTCTGTGAAAGTTTCACAGTGATCGGTTGAATGGTTCTGGAGATGTTCTGTGTTGAACCCATATACCCTCAATATTCAGGAGTCCTTGAAACATGCTTGGCACTGAGGTGTTGGTTTTTTGAGTTGCTTGGCAGCGAAAGTGTTAACGTACTTTTGGACTTTCTAAGCTAAAAAGGAGGCTGTAAAGGCTCAAATAAGTCTCCACTTGTCAAAAATGCCACTTTGTTGGAAATCACATGTTATGGTTCAAGTTATAATACCCATGTACCTCAAGGGTAATTGATCAAGTATAACTTATCACCCATGCGGTACTTTTCTATGGTGTACTCCTTGCATGAATAAGCATATGTGTCTTCAAGATTGATGATTGATAAAAATGTTTACCACAAATTCCACAGTGATATGGCTTATCTCCTGTATGAACTAACATATGTTGCTTCAAGTATTGTGAATGAGTAAATATTTTACCACAAGTGACACAAGTATATTGTGTATGGTCATTATGTACAAGCTTATGGTTCTTCAAGCCTGATAATTGATTAAAACATTTACCACAAGTGTCACAACAATATGGCTTTTCTCCACTATGAATAAACATATGTTCCTTCAAGTAACAAGAGCGAAGAAAACTTTTACCACAAGAGCCACACGTATATGGCTTATGACCACTATGAGTAAGTTTGTGTCTCTTCAAGGTTGATAAAAGAGTAAAACTTTTACCACAAAAGTCACAATTATAAGGCTTCTCTCCTGTATGAATACGCTTATGGTTTTTCAAGGAAGATGACACTGTAAAACATTTACCGCAAGTGTCACACTTATATGGCTTTTTACCAGTATGAATACGGGAATGTGTCTTCAAGTATGACGAGTCAGTAAACGATTTACCACAATAGTCACATGTATATGCCTTATGCCCTTTATGAATTTGCGTATGTTTCCACAAGCTTGATGATTGGGTAAAATATTTACCGCAAGAGTCACACCTGTATGGTTTATCTCCTTCATGAATAAGCTTATGTTGCTTCAATGCTAATGACCGTGTAAAACATTGACCACAATAGTCACAAGTAAATGGATTATGTCCTTCATGAATAAGTCTATGCCTTTTAAGGTTTGATGATTTGGTAAATGTTTTACTACAAGAGTCACAAGTATATGATTTTGGTTCTCTATGAACAAGCTGATGTCTCTTTAAGGATGATGACCGAGCAAAAGATATAACACAAATGTCACACTTAAACAACTTCTCGCAAGTATCATTAGATATATCTCTCTCCATGACAGATAAAATGGAATAAAACCAACTTGTACATGGATCATTAATTGTATAAATAAAAATACGTTTCTTGAAGTTAGGCGAGTAAGGGAAACATATTTCAAAATGCCTAAAATACACAGCTTCTATCCTGTATGAAAACGTTTGAGATTAATCAAGTTGCAATGTACATGTACGAGCTAATGATCTATCACAAATGGCAACAACTTATATCTGCCAATAAACACGATTTCATGGGGCTTATTGTATCAGCGACTGGACCCCCAGCAACGAGACAGTATATACAAGCCTGTGCATACGTTGGCTTCATACATACACAAAGTATTGAAGAGCAGAGAGGTTAACATTAAAATATAGACCTCTAGCAGCACCGCATGAGCGTTGAAACAAGGGATGGTATCGTATATGTGAAGTGTATCAAATTATCATACGCTGGTCATCTATTGTAAAAGTATATAGTTCCTCAGTTAGGTCGTACGTGTAAAAAACGAGAATGTATAAGTATCATAACCGTATGATTTTGTTCAATTTTGTTTACATACGTGATTGCCACTCCCAGTCTAGTCTAGTTCTCACGGAGTAAAGAGAATCTTTCTTATATGAATACATTCAAGTTTCATTTATTAACTGTAAATATAAACCTGGTGCTGACCTTTATGCATGGATAAATCATGTCGGTATTTTCACCAAATATATATTATTGTGTAAGGTATCGTGTGTATTTGGCATGTTCCGAACAAGTGCAGAAATAAACGTATTCATGAATAAGCAATGAAATCTGCTATGAATTCAATGAAGCTGTAGATGATGAGTGATTTGTCAACATAGCACCAGATATTCAAGTTATTTCGTTCATCCTGGCTAACCCCTTCCTTTTAATTGTTTTACTTTGTATTTGTGTCAAAAAACGGCACATAAACATAAGAATTTGAAAATTCATGATTTCTTTGAAAATGTAATGACTGGCAACTTCTTTACGTTGTGAGTTATAATTAAGTTAGTCTATATGTCTAATGAAAATAATAACAGTGCTCTTGATTCCGAAGCAAAGTAAATCATTTATAGCACACCAGAGCCTTTCTCTAGAGAGCAGCAAGAACGTTCAAATATCTTCAAAACTGCAGAGGTGACAGGAGTTAGTTTAAATATAGTGCTATGGATACGACGAGAGAAGAAAGAGACCAGGCTGTTGTTGTCGACAAGGAGATCAAATTAAGTCAAATAGGGAAAAATATTGCATAACAGGAGAAAAACTAATAAACGAAGTATCTTCAATAATACAATAATAAACGGCCTGTATGGGCTCCGAACTAATGACAGAGTTTAGATAAAAACTGATATATGCTATATCCATGTGTTCTACCCACTATCAGGCGACCGATAGCCAATTGAACTACATAGCAGTATAGACATCTATTATGTTATAAAGTACCACGTGTATTTCGATATATTCGATTAAATGTCCAATCAGCTGTGAAATCATGTTCATGGTAAAGGCCAAGATCAGGTTTATATTGTTGAGAAATAATAAACTGCAAGTGTCCAGCGTTTACCAGATGTTTCTTCATATATGTCATATAATTGCGCATTTTCAGTAATTTAGACTGGTAAGGGAGGCAAACACGTTCAATTTGTGATAGGTCACAAGCAAATGTTTCATCTATGTATAATCATTGCGGTCTTAGACAGTAAACCGTCCATGACAGTATCAGCCATGTTATCAAGAGTTAAAATCGTTGATATGAGGTAAGGTGACCTTTCTGGTTAAAACATTTCTTAATTTAAAGTTGTATTGATATAATTGAAGTAAAAGCCTTGAAAAGCATTCATCCTTTTAGCCACAGACATCTAGTAAATAAACGTAGGTATATTGTTCTTCAAAGCAGAACGCATCTTTTCTTATCTGGATATCTGTCCAACTATTCCATCTCCACCATGCTATGTGATTCTCTCAGACCATCAGCATTTCTGTCAGAAATCTAAAACAGAAAAAGTATATATTAGACTTAAAAACACAATACTGAACTAGCCTAGGTATGTCATAGCAAGGATTCTGCAGATGTGGCAACCCTGTATTACTAGCCTGGTCTGGTTAATGATGTATGGGTATTCATCTTTATTTACCTTTCACCTAACCTGCTCCAATTTCCATTTCATCCAAACCACTTTACCAATATATTTTCAATTTCTTTTTAGAGTTTAATTTTCATCTTGCAATGTATTATTTTTAACTCACAACTTGCAACTCATAACTAATACATTTCTTAGATCCCTAAACTATCATTTTCACGATGACAAATAAAGTTTCCAATTTGGCTTTATCTACTGATTATATTCATTATAATTATGTTTATTCTATTTTGGTAAATGTTAAAGGTGCGAAACAGTTCGGTAAACATAAGTGAGTATATTTTGTGTTTTCCAAATACGCAGTGGCAGCAAATCCACAGTATACTTTGAAACCTAATCTGGATCAAGCGAGTAAATTTGCAGAAACAGTTTTATATCAAAAGTTGAGTCTGTCTAGTGACGCTGAACGTCTTTGTAAACGATTGTATCTTATTGAACAATCATTAATTTTCCAAATTGATAAATTCCATGCCAGCTTTTGTCCTTTATTGCTAATAAAATATGTTCTCTTCTCAATCAGCAAAAACACGTTAAGTTTACACAATTTTGAGCAAATATGGTCCCAATTGTTTTTGGCTTGGATTTACATTTCGTGTTGTTTTTTTCCACTCTGTGGAATTCATCTAGTGGATTTAGATATGAGAAATAGCAATCAGAAATTTCTTTATTTTCGTTGATACAGAACAATGAATTCTAATGTGAATAACGTTACTGTGATAATTCAAACTTGCACATAGCAAATTTCTTATGAGAGTTGAACTTCAAGAGCTTCTTCATTGAGCTGTGACACGTGATTTCCAATAATGTGGCATTTTGACAATTGTAGCCTCAGACAAGCATCTGCAGCCTCCTTTTAAGCTTAGAAACTCTAAATGATGTTAAGTCAATAGGTAAACCGTCATAGAATGTTCAAGCGACTAGCAAAGGCTCTGATCAGTCTGCGCGTATGCTTTGCTGGTCGCATACACCACATTGTTGGAAATCTCATGTCGTGGCTCATTATTATTATTATAATGATTAAATTTAATCTGCTTATATCGATTCATGTTGGTGTGTCAATTAAAATACATGTAAGTGAGTGGATCAATGCTTGTATCCTGATGAGTTCTTCCTAATATGATACAATAAACTTGTGGGATGGCTCATGGATTAGGGTCTACAAGTGGCGTGGCTACATCGCCATTGTTTTGTAGAGGGAGTGGAAGAGTTCAATCAGTGGAGCTCTCTCCTTCCATACTGCTTCTATAGCCTTTCTCGGAAATCTGTTGCAGATATTAGGACGCAAGATTGTCTGATGTCTGCAGGAAGGTCTGACCGTTTTCTGTTAGAGACGGATTCCCCATATTTGGATAAACATGAAAGACCATGGATGGCATATGAAAATTGGGTAAAAACTGTCGAAATTATTGGTATACCAACAATTGAGCTTGTGAAAGTGAGTAATACGAATGCTGCCAAGATGTATAGCTTGCCTTGGTATGTTTTTGGGTTTATTAATCACCTTTACCTTGATAAATTTATTTCATATCCATTATATATGAAAACTGCTTTGACAGGATATAATGTTTCTATGGCAAGGATCTTTTATGTTCACGTCATAGGAGTGGTAGCTTTGCTACAGCGGCGCGATCATTTTGCTGTGATTATCGAAATTACTTTTGTATGTTCACGTCATTGGAGGAAGTACGCGTTCACCAAAATAGTTCACGTGTTTTTTTTGTGTAAGTTCTTCCTGTAGATTGTGTATATTCAATTTATCAAAGCAAATATTTTTTCTGTTTTTTCAGACCGCGAATTTCAAAACAGTAAGTTCTGTGTAGTGTGCTGTTGCTTTGTAGCATGTAGCTACCCCGTTCCTTGTCGCTTTTATTTTTCTTTGCTTATATATTTTCCAGAGACAACCAACGTAAATTATCGATCACAGAGTTAACATTTTTTGTATTAGTTCAGTTTATCCCCTTATTCAACAATCTGCGTACATTATTTCATATGACCGTGTGGACCATTTTAGTAATAGATAAAAACTCTGGGATCTATTTATATATGTGTGTCTTAAATTCATTATTCATATTGTAAATCTTTCTGTAATATTTTCTAAACTCTATGTGTATCATTGCATATAAATATTCAAATATTTATATAATTTAATATGATACACCTATTACATATTTATGTGCATCTCAAAGTACCTGTGATATTTCAATCTGTCAGCATAGTTAAAATTATATGTTATATGTTGTAAAATTCATTCCACTTAACACTGGAGAGTATTTGCTTATTACCTTTAGTTGTTTTTTCCGATCTTGCTTAGGTTTTTTGTTGTTTCAGCGTTTCATTGTCCTGGGAGCCATCGAGCCTCTAGGACCTACTCTGAACTAGTGGAGAAAAGGTCACAATCTGATAGTTCCCCTACACAGGTATTGTCGTATATTGTGATTGTATCTGTTGTGTTGTTTTTATATTGTTGAATAAATGTCCATATTGTAAATTATTCAGGTGGCAAGAATTCCATCCATATACGTCTGTAAATATTTGTAAGATCTGCTTGTATCATTCATTATTCATCAAAGTTGTAACATCGTCTCATCTTAATTGTAACCTCATTATCCGCATAACTCATCAAATTGTAAATTCCGCTAGTCTTCTAAGTTTTTAAATCATTACCTGTTATTCTATCTTCCAATCCTTCTATCTTCCAATACGTCTTAACCCCCGAGGTGGACGTCAGACGGGTATTCCAGAATACCAAGTGCTGAGGGGGTTAGTTGAAACAAAGTGATAGAAAAGGTGGTGAGATGAGTTTGCACAGTGCGAGAAGGAGTGTTAGTATAGGTAAAAGATAAAACAGAAGCTGGTATTTAGGGGGACACATCAATTACCTGGCAGACAGCACCGCTAAACTGTGCCAGGGTGGGAAGGGTCGGTATGTTGGCAGGGAGAGCGTTCCAGTGGATAATTGTTCTAGGGAAAAATTGTCCATGTTTTGTGTGTCTTTTATGGTGCATATAATACAGTGATTAATTTGGGCCATTTCTAGGGCCTTATATGGGAGTCATTCCCAATCAAAAAATGACCCTAATTTTCCCAATTTCATGTATTTTAGCACTTATTTTCCAAATTTTAATAAAACATTTCCCAAATGTGAAGGAAAAGGTAGCTTCCTAAAATCCCAAATAAAATCACTCCATAAATATACATTTTTTATAATTTTAAAGTAAGGCAAATAAAGGGAACTTTTATTTTTAGTCATCTTTAACCAAAGTTTATCATTCAATAATATTTAGGACCAAAACAAACCAAATTTGTTGGCATTTTTTAAGTAATCTTAAAAGCACGTTTTAAGTAAAGCTTAAGTACCTTACGCCTGGGACTTTCAAAGATGCGGTAGAGTGTTGTGAGAGGCTCTACCGGGGAGTTCCAGACTTCTGTGAGATTCGCTCACCCCTCTACTACCACGAACTCAACCGCCAATAATGACGTCATGTAGTCCGCCCTAGTTACCTGCCAACCTTCGTCGTGTCAAGTTGAGTTTATCTCCTGCGAAGCCATAGGTGAGGGTATGGATGAGGTATAATGATTAGTGAATAATGGCCCTTTTTATAATGAATAGTGAATAATGAGCAAAACAAATAATGAATAGTGAATATTGAGGGCCTAAAAATAATGAATAACCCTATTTTTTTAATGAATTGAAGAAAAAATTAATGAGTAATCAGATTTCCTTGCCACCTTTTTACTGTTCATAAATAATTGATCTTATTTTAATGAATAACCCAAAATTTCAATGAGATAAATAATGGGCTAAATTTATAATGAATAGTGAATATCAGACCCCCCCCCCATCCAGACCCTCATAGGTAAGTAGCTCACACATACACCCACACGGCCATTCGCAAAAGTATTTTATTGAACCATTAATTAATCTGTGAGTGTTTTGATCCAATTACCCCGTTTCCAGACCGCAGGGTTCGCGCTACCGATCGCCATTGTCGCCAAATGCGAAGAAATAATAAATTTGGCGCAAAAAATATGAATTTTGCGACAACTATTGGCGAAAGAAAAATCGCAGACAAAAATTTTTGTCTGGCGTCCGAACGTCTCCTCCGGCTTAAAATCATTGCCTCGTGCCGCTTAATGGTCATCAATGTATATTTTAATTGTCAATTCACGCCTCAATTATCGACCACACAATTCGGTAGCTGATCGAGTCAAACCTGGACATGCGCTGCTAGCCTGCGGTGATCAGCACGCACTTTTTACAGCTGCTACCGCTAATGGTGGTCAACGGTCGGAATGACAGACCATAATATGCATGGTGTCACACTGTGCATGAAATAAACTGCACCATCACCACGACACCTTTGCTTATTGTAGTTAATAATAATAGTCATTAGCTTTCTGAATCCGTAACTTTAAACACGGATTCTAAATCATGTAGAAAAGACCGCTACATCGCTGTCCGCGAGAAGAAAAAAAGGTCACTTTCCATCAAGCATAGGGCTGTTGATCTTTAGGTAAGTGGCGATCCGATCTGATCCACGATTCATAAGTTACGATTCACAGATCGAACTGCGAGTCACTGGTTTATAAAAAAAGTAAGATGAAACATCTATTGTTGGGTCTATTTACTTAGTAAATCAGCCCTTTCTGTCAAACCAGAAGTACCACATGTACACAGCTAGATATCAAAGAAGATAAGACTACATTTCCACTCACGACTGTCAAGTCATGCAACACACTTTGTAAATTTGATTTTATACCTTTATGATTTCTGACAGAAGTGTGCTGATTTCAGTATAAGGCCCTTTTCCTTTGTCCTGAAGTTCACACATAGACAACATGACCTGGGTCACGTAGGCCTAATCAGCTGTCGCCTTGTCGGCAAGTTCAAAGAAAAAAAGAACCCTTTGAAATTTATTTGGTGATTGACATTTGATGATATTTTTGGCTCTGTTATTAGTACATGTACCGATGTTGTTGTTGTGTGTGTGTTTAAACAAAATAGATTGGAATATATGTATTACCAGCGGATTTTGGAATTCTTTGCGGATTTTAATTACGGATAGAGGATATCACTAACCTGCAAGAAACAAAGGTATCTGAATAAGAGATATTGTCAATTAGAACCGTTGTCATAGTGAAAAATTTCAATGGACCATTTTGTGAAAAACTTCTTGTTTCAGTAACAAAAAAGGTAAGAAAAAAAAAAAAAAAAAAAAAAGATCGCGATCCAACGATTTCGGCAGTGACGAATATTCATATTCGATTTTATATTCAGATCCGCGAATATCCGAGTACTCGGATACTCGCAGCAGCCCTAATCAAGCATAATAAGAAAGGGGAAAGATTTGCATGTTGTACACTGTGCCATTCTTTCATCTGACAGCATCACCCACCAGACATTACCAGGCATGCGAAAGGATTCACGCATTTCGCAAAAAGCTGACAGTCGCAAGACAACACCAAAGATAGCTTCTCTCTTCAAGACAGAGTAACGCACGCTGTTCAAAGTGCTTTTCTCGACAGTCTCAGATACTTGGTCCTATTAGTTCTAAACAAAAACCTTCATTTATCAGGTAGACGATGTTAAGGTTTTCTAAAATCTGTTTTGTCAGAAAAAGGATCGCCAAAAACTTGGACCTGTGTCCGAGATAAAAATTTGCAATTGTGCTCTCCCCTAACATTTTTCAGTTAGCTCCCTGGTTGCAATATATTAAGCAAACTTAATTCAATGGAGTAATTTGTTTTATTTAACATATATTTTCCAAATTTAAACATTTTTTGATAAAGGAATTTTATAATTTTATATTCTAGCGAGAAAAACATTGATTGCAAACTTTTAATCACTAAAACCAAAAGCCAAAAAAGCGGCAGAAAAATTAATATTGGCGTTATATATATTATACATTGTGCCTCTAGTTAATGTTAAAAATTACCTTAATCACGTTCAGGTCTTTAAACTGAACGGAGGTTTTCCCAAATTCTATGGAAAGACCAAGATTAGTCTAATCACTACCAACACCAGCAAGTACAATGATCAGCATCTGTAAAGTTTAGCTGTTAAGAGAGTTTAACGTTTGGTTAATCCTTTTCATTCTGAATACTTGCAAACAGGTACTTTGGTAAACAGAGAATATCCACAGAGTGGCATTTCATCAGTGTCTGCCCTGTTTGTTAAGAAAATTAACAATCTTCAGGTACAAATAGACATCAATTTAAAGACTGTCAACAAAATGGACTACTCCATAGTTATTGTATCAATGTGTATAGAATAATCCACCAGAATTAAGGGGGTTAAAGACAGAAGACTTTTTTTGCGAAAAATGACCATAAACTGTGAGTGTTTTGATCCAATTACCCCGTTTCCAGACCGTGACACCCCAAACAGAGAGACTTTAATCCCCTTAATCACCTCATTATGGGGTAAATACATGTAAGACAGTCCTTTGATGTGAGTTATGACCTTGAAGGTCATCATTATGGGGGGGGTACTGCTACTGAAGAAATAAAATGTGTCTTCAAGAATGTATCAAACTTACCCCTATATCAGAAGTTCAGATATTATTTTTGTTTAATATCAAACTTAGCCTTAGAATACGCCAAGAATCAAATTTCCAAACTCAATAATCTATCAATAAATGATAAATAACTCTTTCTTTCTTAATTGTTTATATCTGCAACCGCATTTAAATAACTAGCTGTTCAATGTATGGGTTTGAGCCCGGATTTGAGGCATCTTGTGATTTTTCACGCACGGTTGTCCCTTGCGGGATTTTACGTTTAGTTAACTACAGTTAAAGGAAAATCCTAGCAAAGTTGTCGAATTGTAAATACAACTTATGAATACAATTATATCATTATGTAGTACGGAGTTTATAAAACTATTTCACGATATAAGACCCGGACCTTTTCGATCAATAATGGCGGACAATATAAACACGCCTGGAGTAGCTGTTCCGAAAGAAGGTAATATTAAAAGCTTTTATTATGTCTTATTTCGAAGTTCATAGTCAGCTATGTTTTAGGAAATCAGTTTTTTGAGGTTTTTGGCATCTTGATAAATCAAATAATGATTGGATTTGTGCACTCAGTTTCAAGTTGCATGAACATGTGGTTGGCTCACCATTTGAATCGAGGGGAGATTTTATAAAAAAAAAATCATTCAAAACATGGAACTAAACATATTGATCAGCTTCCTTTGCACAAGAGAGTATGATATTCAAGTAAGCAGAGTTTTTGGGGATCTGGGGATAATGACTAGTTATCTTACAGGAGCTGGGGAGCACTGGTAATTATTTTCAGGGATTAGGGGAGCAAGCTCATAGTTCGGGGGGTATAGGGAGCCCTGCAAAAAAATTAAAAAAAATCTCACCTTAATGGAAAAGCCTTCATTTCCTTTGACTTTTTCAAAAGGTTTCTTCGGCTTCTGCGTGGAGCCCCCCCAGACCTCCTTGCATATCTAAATGTATTTACTTTCGTGCTTCATGCAAATCTGGATTGATATTGATGACCGATATGACAAATAAATTTTACTATTGTGGAAAATTAGCCTTGAAATTGTTGAATTTTATGTTTATAATAACGTATTTGGGAACACTCAGATTGCGCCATATTGCAACATTTTAATAAAAAAAAATCCAGGCCCCCCTAGCATGAATCTGAATCCACATCATTACAGGATATATCTTCGCGTCTGGTATATATTATTTGATGTAAAAACGTAAAGCCTCCATTTTTTACATTTTTTTGGCATCTGGGGGCTATTGTCCCCCATACCCCCTTGTAAAATGTAACTCTTTTTATTGTGATGCCAAAGTGCGAATTTGGATTGATCTTGGAGAAAAAAATGGCACAAAATTTGGGCTGTTGATTTATCATAAAAAATGTTGGTTTTTTGGTTGATATATAATAACTAACTTTGGAATACTCAGAATGCACCAGATCGCACCATTTTTATTATTTTTTTTCGGGGGAGCATGCCCCCGGACACCCTAGCACAAGTGATAATCAAGATCATAACAGGGCTACCTACGTATCTGGTATGTAATTCATTATCTAGGTAATCAGATGTCTATTTATTTAAACGTTGATGAATGTTGGTCTGATATGTTCTTGCTTGTTGAATCTGAAGTTAAACTTACGCAAAGGGTAAATTTACGTATAGCGCATAATAGCAATTATAAAAAAACACTTTCTATGGTAACAAAAATAAATGCTTTCACTTTGTCTAAGAAAGTCTAGTTTCATCTACTGGAAAAAAACAGCCATCCCCCGCCAGAAAAACAAATTGTCTAGCTGTCCCTAATAAAAAATCAAATCTAGAGAGCATTCCTCCATACCTACTCTACCAGGTACAGCAACATAATTTTAAGGACGGCCTCATACTTTGAGCTATATATCATGCATTCCATTAAAATAATTATATATATATCGTTTATTCCGTTGCCAAGAGAGAGTTCCTGTCCGTGGCTAAGCTCTATCTTTACACGTATAGCGTTAAATATTAAGCGAAATTTAAGTCATCTGCTCGTGTATAGCTTCAAAGTTTTAAGTATGTGAATTTAATCCTATGGGAAGAAAATAACATTTTAGGGAGAAATGGCTTATATTTTGGGGGATTTGGGGAGAAGCTGAATTAATTTTTAGGGTCTGGGGAGCAAATGAAAAATATTTTCAGGGAGCTGAGGTACTTTCTTTAAAGGATTTGGGGAGATTAATGTATTATTTTCAGAGATCAAAGGAGCACAGCCCCCTCCCCCACTGGGGTGCTCTATAATAAATGATCACTTGTTGGAAAATAACATTTTAGTCCAATGTAGTCATATTAAAAGTTACCCACGCTTGGTAAAAATTAGATAAAAGTTACAAGCCATCGAACGGGTCTTTTGAGAACTAAAGGCGTGTTTTTTTGTTTTTTTTTTAAATTTTGAACGGGTAGTCCGAGTGAGTTAGATATGCACATGCTTTTGGCATTTATTCGGTACAGCACAACAAAGCATTATGCGTGGAGAACATGTTCTGCTTAAACCTAAAAACTCCTAATTATATAAATTGCTTATCACAAACCTGTTCAAATTACCTGTTGCGTAATGCAAAATAACTTGTCAAGCTATTAACGAGACTCCTGTAATAATTTGGCCACGCAAGATTCTGTATAGTGAAAATTATCATCAGTTATTTAAGCATTGACTGCTAATACTGAGTAAGATCTCATAACTGCATGTTTTTAAACGTTTTATTTTTCCATTCAATAACTTAAAGAACATTTTAAAGTACATTCACATTACCTAAGTGTCACAATGCCTTATCAGCCTGACATAACTATTGCCTGATAATGTCACATGTGTTAAGATAGTTACTTAAGCAGCAATTAGCATGTGTTCCTTGGATATGATCATATCACATGAGATCGTTGTCATCCATTATAATCTATTTTACCCATTTTTCAGTGAAATGTTTCTTCAATATTAAACCCCTCCTTACAAAGTGATATTAGTTTAGTAAATCAACAGAGGTACTAACAGTTTCATTAAATAAACTATAAAAGGTATGCTGAAAATAAACTAAAATCTATTTAAACGCTGAAACAAGTAATGTGTCATCATCTGCATGTGCATATAAATGTCAGTATACAATTTGATTTTTAGAGATTATCTTTAAAAATAACGGATTACAGACACGTATACTACATAACCTCTATTGTAATATATGAACATTTTATCCTACCAACTCTTAGGTAATTGATTTTGTCTGGAATGTAAGCAAACAAAAGTAGTATAATTTTATTACCATCTCTCTAAACATTAAGTGATTTGCATTTTTTTTCTATGGGCAATTAACCTAAATATTATACAAGGAGCTAACATATATTATGATACTGACTTTGTTTGCATAATGTGTACAATATTTTCAAACGACTGATTAGACTTCATTTAATAAAACTTAGTTGTGAGGTTTTACTCCTGCGATAAATGTTACATAATTCTACATCCTTAATATTTTGGCTTTTCAGGGCCCAATCGTATACTGTCTTTGATATTATTAAGGACACACATAGAACCTTATGATATGTGATATGGTTATATATGTTACTTTGATTAATTTGACAGAAATGGAATGTGTTCTACTACTACTAAAGAGCTGTCTATTTCTTGGTTTATGTGTTTTAGATTCTTTAACTTTGGACAAATAAAAATGATATTTTAGTGGAGATGAAAACTTTAAAAAAATCTTTATTGCAAATGTAAATTGTTATAGATATAGTAACTTTATAAAAACTGATAAATATTTTAGAGCAAACTGCTGTCTTGTTATAAATTTAAATTAAACAAGGTTTGAAATTACATAAAATACCATATGACATATAATAAAAGGTATTTAGCAATATATAAGGAGCCTTAAATTTTATAATGTACGTTACATATTGTCATAAAAGCATTAAAATATGGAACTTTACACCAGAAACGCAGTTAAGTCTAGCTTTTTACTATCATGTACCGATAGAATGCTCAATTATGGTTTAAAAGTCAGCAGATGGTATTGCATGCTAACTTGCAAAGTGAAATGGTTCTAATAATATTCACCATTTTTCTTTAGGGGGGGGGGGGTGTAATCATATTCAACAGCTTATAATTCTTAAAGTAATTATGATAGAAACAAGATGTTTGCAGTTTTGAAACAGTCAGGTAATTATCTTTTCCAAACATGGTATGTAAAACGTATATATTTATTATAGAACCTATAAAATTTAACTTTGACCAAAATTAATTGATTTTATAAGGCGTAATTGAAGATATAACGTAAATGACAGTTATAACATAAAAGTTGTGCTTCTGGATGCAAATAATTTATTTTCGTATTTGTTTAGGTCCTTATCGAGGTTTTGGCAGTAAATAACGACCGTATGCACCATCTGAATACAACCTGGATACCATTTCTTATTCAAATGTCGCCCTTTTGTTTTTATAGTAAAAATGGGGTAGGTGTACAAAACGACTGCTCCTTGAAAACTGCTACCACAATTTGACTGTACGACGTGCTTAGAAATGTTGTAGAAGGGTAGTTCTAACTATTCCTGATGTCAAACCTTTTCTGGCTTGACAATTGTGCCAAGTCAATTTTCAAAAATCTAACTCCTTGACTAACTCCTTGACTATTATAGGATTGTATATAACTGACTCGACACTAGTGATCTGAATGACCTGACAATTTTTTTTTTTCTATGTACATACACTATATTTTATTTATATAATTATTCATAGTTGGTTCCTAATTTGTTTTGCTCTTTGTTTAGTTTTCTTGTTATTGTTGTTGTTTTCTATTAGGTCTTTAAGCCAAGGAGGCGTACGATGTAAATTAATATTGTATATAGTTAATGTATAGATAAGTCTTATTAGTTTTATAAATATTGTCCCAGATTAAATGGATGTTTTAGAAAGGTCAGTCACCAATGTAAATTGTACCCAAAGCTGCATAGTCTGTAACTTTTGATCTTTTATTTTTAGAAATAATGATTCTGTTTTTCAAGAACGCAGCAAAAACTTAAAGTTCAGGTATAATATATTTAACCAATTTCGTAGATCTTAACAAATTATCAGTATCAAACAAAACAGCATTTATGCTGCATATTAACTATCTTTAATTATTGGAGGGACGCAAAGAATTACCAACAACAGAAAAACATCTGTTTTTATAAGACAATTCACTTTTCCATGCAGTTTTCAGCTATGGTGAACAGATTTATTGTGAAAACATAACTTAATTCTACTTTTACAAATAATTCAAAAAGAATTTTTGCTTTTCGAAAAATGTTCATAGTTGCAGACTTAGCCTCTTTAAGGCAAAGTAATATCTTCACAATTACAGAAGAAATCTAGATAGGACGAAT